>ML780049.1:120608-147374 GCA_009831015.1 Picea engelmannii
TAAGAGAATATCGGTGTCAGTCTTCTCAAAGACTCTTCGTTAATGGGTACTATCCCCATTCCACCACCCAATTTTCCACACTCGTCTATCGCCTCAATCAACATGATCTCCACCTTGATTCACAGAGCCTCTACGTCTCATGACCCATGGATGGTACCCGACCCTGACGATCATCTTCATTACAACGAAAAAATGCCTTTAAGTCTGGTTGAATCCGCCTATCAAGGCATTCAATCGGCAACCCCTTCTACCCCCTCTCTTTGTGATTTATCTCCAGATCCTTTCCCTGTCATTTTTCCCATGGACGAGATGATTATGTCTGTCATGGAAGACACCCCCTGGGACAATGGCCATCACCGTTCCATCCTCTTCCTGGAACAACACACCATCGAGAGCTACCAACGGATCTCGACCCCATCGAACGTTGTCGTCATTTCAACCGTTCCCGAGTCCACACACGATGTGTTTTTTGAAGGGAACTTAAGCAATATCTCACCCACTATTCCCCTTGACATATACATCAAACCTGGAATTGTCGAAAATGTGCATATCGGAGCTTTGTGTTCCCCTGATGAAATCGTCACCTACACGCCACTCTTCAAAGAGTTTCGTGACGTCTTCGCCTGGATCTATGAAGAAATGTCGGGTATCGACCCCGACATTGTGATACATGAGATTAAGACATACCCAGATGATAAACCCGTCCGGCAATGCCTTCATCCAGTTCACCCACGTAAAGCAACTACTATCAAGATTGAAGTCGAGAAACTTTTCAAAGCCAGCTTTATTTACCCGGTGGCCCTCACTGACTGGGTTTCCAATCTCATCTCGATCGACAAGAAACAAGGTAAAATCCACGTATGCATTGATTATAGGGATATCAACAAAGCTTGTCCTAAGGAAAACTTTCCTACCCCCTTCGTCGATCAGATTGTTGACGATTGCGCCAGAAGCGAAATCTTCTCTTTGATGGATGGTTTCTTCGAATATAATCAAATCAAAATTGTTCCCGAGGATCAACACAAAACCTCTTTCATTTGTCCTTGGGGCACTTTTGCCTACCGGAAACTTCCTTTCGGTCTCAAGAACACTGGCACAACTTTTCAGCGTGCTATGTCTTATGCCTTCCACGATATCAAGCACATCATGGAGCCATATATTGATGACTTACCCGCTCATTCCATGTGTCGGGTTGATCATCCAATCCACCTCTGAGCCATTTTCCTCCACTGTCGGTTGTACCATATACGCTTGAATCCTCACAAATGTGTTTTCTGCGAAGAATCCGGCTGACTTCTAGGATTTATTGTTTCACATCAAGGGATTAGGGTAGATCCTTTAAAGGTCAAGGTGATTCTCAATCTCCCTCCTCCTTCTACACTTTGCCAATTACAAAGTTTGCAAGGGAAATAAAACTTTCTTCGTCGTTTCATCCTGAACTACGCTGAGATAACTCTTGGATTTACGTGACTACTCAAAAAGGGGTCTGAGTTCCTATGGGATACCATCACAAACAAAGCCTTCGAAGCTTTGAAACTGTCCCTGACACGTGCTCTACTTCTCTTCCCTCCCTCAATTACAATCACGATTATTTCCTCTACCTCACAGCTTCAGATTACACCATCGCTATGGTTCTCATCCAAGAGGATGATTCTCACGATGAACATGTTATATATTACTTGAGTCGAAGTCTAACGCCTACCGAAACCAAGTATTTACATGTCAAAACAATGGCCTTGGCAATTGTCCAAGTGGTTCAATGTTTTTGGCACTATATCCTCTCTCGCAAGACTACAGTAATTTCTAACTGCAACCCTATGCAACAAATTCTCACACGTCAATTGCTAGGGGGAAAATAATCCAAATGGATCATGATACTCCGAGAGCTTGAATTGGAATTTGAATGAGTCAAGTCCAGGAAGTCCTTAGTGTTCGTCGAGTTGATATGCGATTTTCCCTACTCTGAAATGGAAAATGTAGCAGCCGATTCATTACCTGATGAATCCCTTTTCCTAATTAGTTCCAATGATCTTTGGTATGGAGATATCATCATATATCTCCAAACCCAGACTTTCTAGCCCAATTTGTCCAGTACTGACCGACATTGAATACGCTACCAAGCCCATCAATATATTATCCTTGGGGATACTCTTTATCATCGTGGGATTGACTCAGTTTTTCGACGCTGCCTCACATTTGACGAAGCCGAGAAAGCCTTAAATGACTTCCATTCTGGAGCCTGTGGTGGTCATATGTCTGGGTATGCTACTTCCCAGAAGATCTTACAGGCAGGGTATTTTTGGCCTTCTTTATTTAACGATTTCATAATCACCGTCCAAAAATTCCATGCTTTCCAGACCTATAATCATAAGATACGGTCACATCCCGCTCCTCTTCACCCTGTGGTCTCTGTTGGTCCCTTTTCAAAATGGGGAAAAATGGGGCATGGATACATTATTGTAGCTGTAGAATATTTTACGAAATGGGCTGAGGTGATGCCAACATTTGACAATACTGGAAAGACCGTAGCATTATTCATTTTCAATCACATAATAGCTCGTTTTGGTGTTCCTCAGGCTATCGTCACCGATCACAGTAGCCACTTTAGAAACTTCATGATGTCCAAACTTACTGAAAAGTTGGGTCTTCGCCATGAAAACTCAACACCCTATTACCCACAAGCCAACGGCCAAGTCAAAGCGATTAATAAAGTTCTCATAACCATGCTTCGACGAATGATAGGGATTCACAAAACAACTTGGCACACAATGTTGTTTTCAGCATTGTGGGCTTACTAGACATCCGTTAAGTCCGCTACTGGGTTTACACCTTTTCAGTTAGTCTATGGTCTAGAAGCCATCCTCCCGATTGAATGTGATATACCCTCCTTAAAACTAGTCGTCGAACTCCTACCAAACACTTCTGCCGAGGAAGCATGTATATTGTATCTCATGCGATTAGACGAAACTTGACGCAATGCTACCCTAGTCATAGAAGCCTAGAAGAAACATGTCAAAGCCCAATACGACAAACATGTCAAGCCTCATGTTTTCTCCGAAGGAGATCTGGTTCTCCTCTACGAACAAGATCGAGATATGCTAGGACCTAGAAAATTCGAAGCCATGTGGCGAGGTCCTTATATCATTAGACCAGTTTTGGAGAAAGGATCTTACAAGTTAGTATATTACAACGGTATCCCTTTGAGTGAACCCATAAATGGGTTGTACTTAAAGAAGTACTATGCATAAGATCACCTGTGCACGAGTACTTGTATTTTATTGTACCATACTTCTTGTGTGTTACTGTAGTTTGCTTTTGTTGTTATCTGGTCTCTGCCCTTATGTGACATTGTGTTTGATTTCCAGATGTTGGAGTCTTCACTACCCCACATTGGCTTCACTGATGATGCTAGCCGTAGTACTTAGAACCTTGCTTCTGCTACATGGGCAATTTATACCCCTACAAACGAACTTGTCACTCTACGAGGTGTGTGCCTCGGCTGTGCAACCAACAATATTGCAGAGTATAGCGTCGTTATCGAATTGTTGATTGATGCTATCTTGCTCGGTATCCGTCACTTGGTTTTGTGACTCGATTCACAGCTCATAGTACTATAGTTAAGTAATCTCTACGCTATTCAAAGTCCTACTTTATTACGGGTATATTTGCGAATTCGCCTCTTGGAAAGCTATTTTGATTATATTGGGTATCAGCATATTCCTAGATGTATAAATACATTAACTGATGCATTAGCTAACTATGCATTAGATAGACATTTGGGACATTTATAAATCAATCACATCACAAGTATCACACAACACAAGATAAACCGGTAGAAGCTGTATGTATATATAACGATCAAAATTTTTTTTTACAAAAAAGTTCTATTCGAGGACCAAAATTTCAAAATCTGAAGCTCATAGCTTCTATAAAGTGACGTCATGGATGACGTTCATGGTAACACACAACTGCTCAGGCAACCCTAAGAAGCAGTTGGCCAACAGACTCTGACACCCCCACCGTATGACGCTGATAACGTCGTGGAACCTCTTCAAGAGGCATGTCTAGAATTTATACAGTCAAACCCTCTAAGTTTTGTTCCATTGCATCGTAATCTTCAGCGTCCCATCATGGAACTGGAGAAACCTCTCCTCGTCTCTAAATAAGATAAGTACCCGGTGTTCAATAAGGCCCCACGTCTGTATCATCAAAAAAGAATTTTTGTAATTAGACTATGGACGAACATAAAAACATTTACATATGATAAAATTCACAAAAACATTTAAAAAGTAAAAAATGTGTACTTCTTACCGAGATCCCCCCACTGAGCACCCTTGGGCAAGGCCAAGTCTGGATCCCCTCAGAATTCCATCCTGGCATAGGCATAATCATCGACCATCAGCATCTGTGGTTGCAACTAGTCAAAGAAGGAGTCATTGTATTTGATGATTGGTCCAGCTAGATGTCAGGCCATGAGGTTACACCACCTCAGCCTTCTCGGATCCTCTGGATCCGATAAACTCCACTCAACCTGCAACCTTAGTAAGGGAACCCTCTCAAGAAACAAGGACACCAACAATGACCCGTACCCGAACTGTTTTAGGTTGCCTCTTCTGCATTTAGTCAACTACCTCTTCACGCTACGAAGGACTGCATCTGCCCAGTTAAAGACCCGAGGCTCAATACACTCTATGGCATACTGAAAGTATCTCTGCAGAGCCATGTGTAGAGCAGCTCTCCCAGCCATACGAGCAATGATGAATAGAATAGTGCAAAGGGTCAAATCCTACACCCCCCAAATGGCCACTTTTCCTTTGCTTCTTTCTCCCTCTGGAACACAGTACAAACAACAGTATTCACTCATAGGCAGCCCACTACCTCTGCTACCAGTCAAGCTAGCATGGTACCCATGCCGTGATAGTCCTGTCAAGAAATAAACATCCTCGATATCCAAGGACAATGTGTGGACCCCTACGTGGAATACTTGTTGGTCCACGTCCCACATATGAACGAGGTACTCCAACAGCCTGACTTGGGCCCTCATACCCGGGATCCAAAAGAATTTCAGGAGACCACAATCTCGCAAAGAAGAAACGGTGCCTGGGTTATTCCCATCAATAGCATCATCTTCTTCATGCTCTCTTTCACACCATTCCAGAACCATGGTGACAACCAAATGCCTGCATAAGACATGTAAGAAGAAGGTCAACAACTCTCTTCAAGACTTGGTAAATTTTTCATTGAGCAAACATTAAACAAAATTTTCACTTTGCGGTTCTCGCAGGTGCCCCTTTGGCATAGTGAAAGGTTCTCATAGGTTCCTTTGGGGCCACTTGCAAGAATGATGCATTCTTGTAGATCCCATGTGGTTGGCTTGCAAGAATGCCTGAGCGCAAAATTTAGACCTAAAACAAGCTCAAAAACTTGAAATTTACCAATGAAAATTAAAAATTGAACCATGAAAAGATACAAGACAAGGATCTTACCTCAATGCCGAAGACGGTTCGTCAAAAGGATGCTCGTACCTTCCGCAATTGAGCACCGAAATTCAAGGGCAAAAGAGGGGTTTTGGGCTAAAATATTGGCAAAGTTACAATGACTATGGTAAAAAGAACTTTTACCCACTTATATTTACTTTTACCATTTTTGTTGGTTTTTATAATTGTTTTATTTATTACCTAATACCCTTATGAGTGCGACCTTTTGCAGACATGACGACTTCGACGTCCATATGCAGGGATATGGATATTTTTTCTCTTTTTCATCGCATATTTGGATTTTTTTTTATGGTTTTTGCACAAAACCTTGAGCTTGGTATTTGTCCATTCTCATGCTCGAAAATACATGAGAACATGATCAAGCACACTTTTATCACTTTTTCGGGATCTGTTATCACACAGTTTGTAGTTTAGGTTGAAAAGATAAAGGATAAAGGTCAAACTGGTGATACAGGAACCTTCCCCACCCAATGTCACCACAATGGGGAGGTTCTTTCTGTTTAGGGAGGTTATCCCAGGGGAGACATCCCCGGTAACCTGGGGTTTGAAGAGGAAGAAGATACAAGGTCAAGTTTTAAGAGTTCCCTCCTCACAGGTTACCACCAGTGTCAGATAGCCTGGCTAATCAGCCAATAAAAGAAGTGTATGCCCTGTTGAAAACACCTACCCGGAACAAGACAATAGCAACAGAATATATATATATTTGCAGGCTATAACTCAAAGGGTTAGTACTTCTTTAACTATCTAATTTCATTCAATAAGTAATGCAATAGATACAAGATGAAGTCAACGTTTTGTTAATTAGCTTATGAAATATTATCAATTCATCAATATCTACTGAGATGACTAAGCCAACAGTATATCCAATCAATAATTTGCTCAATAAATGCTTGACGTCATCACTCAAATTGCTTATATTAAACTTTTGTTACGTCAAGATGAGGTATTCAACTATGACGTCATCCTTTATTAGGTTAGCAGTGTTAGTTAGGGTTTCAAATTTAGGGTTTTAAATAGTTGTTTTGTACACTAGAGACTTAACGTTGGAGATCTAATCAGTGCCTTAGGGTTAATGGAATCAAATAGTGATGGACACAAGAGTTGGAGGGTAAAAGTTTTCTGAGGATTAAAGGGTAGGTTTTCAAGGTGTTGCTAAAGCAGGGCCTTGAAAATAGAAACCCAAAGAGAGAGAGAGTTACTAGGTGTTGCAAAGGAAAGGCCTTGTGTTCTCTCCTCTTTCCAGGCAAACGACTAGCACAACAAAGGAATTGTAACCAAGACAGGAGGTTCTGATGAGGGAGACGTTGCAAAAAACAAGGTCTATCAACAAACCCTAGATTGGTATGGCCCTAGTGTAGTAAGCCTAGGCTAAGGACGTCTCACTCTTCTTGGCTTCAAACAGGTACGGCTAGCTTGAGGAATGAAGAAAATAAGTGTAGCAAAGGCTAGGCTCTATTTTCTTATTCAATGTTTTAAAATTTCTTTGTCAGGGGACATGAGACAAAAACCTACTTGTGTGGTTGTCCCCTAGGGTTTTGATTCAGCAATATATAAGTAAAATTCAAGATATTTAAACTACAACCATTCAAAGAGAAGTTTTGCAAGAAAAACACTTACAATTCATGAAGAAATATCCAAGCAAACCCTAGTTGTAACACATTCCTTTCAAAGAAACACCATAAAATGCCAAGAAAACTTCTCCTTCAAAATTTACGCCTCACAATTTAAGCCAAACAACCCTAATAGGGCGCTAAAGATCAGATCTCACAAGAGAGTGAGTTGTGTTTTGTTCAAATGAGGGAAAAATGGCCTCAATATATATCATCCAATGACCTTTAATTTACAAAATAGGTCATTAAAACAGTTGACAAGGCTGACTACAAAAATTACACTGTTTTAACATTAATTGCTAAGTAAAAGACACAAAATGAGCAAAAGGTGGGACGTCAAGCCCTTCTGAGGGAGACGTTGGCCCCTTTTGGGCTAGTCCAACATCCAGAAGTCAGACATTATCCCTTTTAGGGCTCCTCCAAGATGCCACACGTGCCAGTAACCTCATCAAACTACCACATGCTCAAGATGACATCCATATCTCTTGGGTGACATCCTGTCCATCAAGAGGAAAACGTTCCAGCTGAAGTGGGTCATCCCCCCTAGGCTGGGCTCAGCCAAAGTGTCATGTGTGGAACATCCTTCTTTTCTTCATGTGCAAAGGATCATCACGTCACTGTCCTATCTCTGCCATCCAAACAACCATCCGATGGGCTCTTTAGCCCCATGGAGGTCTGAGCTAATCATCTCCCCATGTGTACCGGTCCATTGGTACCTGTCCGTCGGGCATGGTCCTGCACATCAAAAAGTTCGCCCTCCATGGGCTCATTGTTCCTTGAGATCATAGCAATGTCAATCATATTTCATCATTAATTTTATCAAATACATGCATAAGACCCCTAGCATATCCTCTAATAGCTCAAAGATATTACAATGATCTACTATACAAAGCTGAAGAAAAAGACAAGGTAGCCTATTGGGCCAGCACCCATAAGAAGAGGAAAGTTTCCAAAGGACATCATTCAATCCATGTAATACGAGGTGGTACGATCCAAGGATGTACAGACATAGTGAAGACCAAGGGTAGGTATTATCCGTGGGTGCCTTTGTAGGAGGCGAGTTGTACCTGTCATGGATGCAGTTCTTTCCAAGCCCCTTATTTGCCTTTATTATTTCTTTATTTATTACCTTTTATTTCTTTTTTGATTCAAGGTCTGACCAGAGGACACTGCCTTGGCATGGTGACCAGAGCTGACAGTGTTACCCACGAGTATTTTCGCAGAAATGATAAGGCTGGCTCATGATGAAACCCCCTTTCCCTTGGCCATGCAACCAAGGGTCAATGCCCTGGCATGGTAACCAGATAATGGCAATGTCATACTGCTAGATACCTATGAACATAATGGTCCGGCTCGTGATGAGACCTCCCATGCTCTTGGCTAGGCCTTGTTTTATTATTTTTCTTTGGGTCCATTTTGTTTCTTATCGAGAGGCCTTTTATTGCCTTCTCGGGGATCCCTGGGCGAGGCATCTCTAGGTTTTATTTCCTATGGATTTTATCTTTTACCAGCTACTTTTACCTCTTGGGCCTTTAGCCCCTTCTTCCCACAGGACAAAGTGTAACCCCTCAAATAGGTCATCCTAATGCCCAGACTAGGGGAATGGGATAGATGTATGGGAGATAAGATGTAAAATGATAATATTGTGGGAGAAGACGATGGCTCTTCAAATCCCCCCTAGTAGATAACCAAAACCTATGGGTACAATCTTGCTAGGGAACCCCATTAATCCCCCCAGCAATGGTCAAGTGGGTTAGTGTAAGATCCAAGTAGTTTCCATAAATGTAAGGAACCTGATGCATACATATGAAAGTTATAATGATCAAACATGACACATACCATGATACCTGGACCAATTACCTCATGGAGCAAGAGTCTTCTCTGATGCAAGTCCAAGCCGATGGTGATGGATGTTGTTGCTGCTGATAGGACAAGTCTGATGAAGAAGAAGAAGGATGGGCCCTCCAGGGCTATGCTCAGGTCAATCCTGCTCTCTGTACTCCATGTCTAGGACCTATGGGCCTCGAGACATGATCTCCTAGTTATCCCTAGAAATCAGGGATAACAGGCTCAACAAGGTTATACAAAAAAGGAACCCCCTAGAGTTCTCTTTAAGCTCTTTTCAGACTCTCTAAACATGACAAGATTGCTGAGTGATCTTGCTATTTTCACGCTCATTAAAGTATTTGAAGAACACATCTGTTGGGTGATAATTTATCTCTTTTTCGGTCTCATCAGACTATTTTATGAAAAAGGAACTGAGAGAGTTCTCTTTTGAGTGTTTTTTCAGACCCTATAATCATGAAAAACCTTCGAGTTTTCTATCTTTGGACTCGTTAAATAAACATCGAAAGACCCATGATGGGACCGAACCACTCCTTCCTAGGGTTCATTAAACATACTCCAATGGACTCATATGAAGGATGAGCTTACATCAACAAGCATATGTTATCCTCCTCAAGCTTGCATAAAAATAAAGAGGTACTCGCCAGAAATGGTGGGGGGAAAATTTGGGAAATCCATTTGTCTCTCATTCAATTTGTCACAAGGTCATACCCTGAGTCATATTTGAGTCAGTGCTACCAAATCATTGGTCATTTCATTCATATGTTCAAGAGAAGTTCATCTGAAACCCCTATTGAGTCGGTCATCTGCAGTTGTCCAGTCTCTTTGTGTCGGCCTTCCCTGTGTCCAGTCCAACTTACATCATACTCGGTTTCACCTTCAAAATCTGTTACTCATTTCGTGTCATTGATGGGGGATACATCAAGGCCCTCCTGTGACGAGTTTTGTTCCGTCGACTCCAGCTCATTATTCGGAAACAAGACTTAGAAATTATTTGGTACCTTGGAACTTGCATGCCTCAATGGCAGGTTTCCTCTCATTCGACAGTGGGTTTTCATCATTGACCCCTAATCAAGAGATTTCGTCGAATGTTTGACCTCAACTCATTTTCTCACATTCGGTGGATTGTACTAGTGTACCTTGGGATTCATTGACATTAATGGTGATTTCCCTCACACTTGTTAATAGTTTCATCAATGACCGGTAATCAAGTGGTTTCTACCATGTTCGACTTCAACACATGTAATCACATGGTTAGATTCGTACTTTCAGGTGATGGGATTGAAGACCCTGGGTCTCATCTCTTTGATCCAGGTTGCGATGGAATATGTATAATTTGTTGACACATAGATCCACTGTGTATGTCTCATGGCTATGTCATCTTCATTTGAATTCTCTTGCATGGATCCATAGTGTATTCTTGGTGGCTATGCAATATTTTGACGACATGGATCCACGGTGTATGATTGGTGGCCATGACCTATGTTTATGATGTCATCAGTCTATGATCTGAGTATGGGAATGCCTACCTCAGAACTAGTATGCTATTCTGTAGATGCTTGGTTGTTTGCAGGTTTCTGATTAGGTGCACTCTTGGTTTCCAACACACACAGGCAGTTTACAAACTTTTTCAGTTGTCACTAATTCCGGCCTCATACTTTGGGGGGGAATTCTGTTACACATGATTTTGGTCATCTTGGTGATGTATTAACGATGATTTACTCAGGCTCCCAACAATAATTTTCTTCTTAGAAAAGTGGCATTTATCTCCTTCCAGAAAACATATTTTCAAAGTGAGTTCATAGGTTGCTTATAGCCTAGGGTGAGAGAATGACCCATTCTCACAGGCCACCTTTATCTAGGGTGCGAACTTCTTGTACTGTGCTCTATACATAGGGTGTGAACTTGTTTTCAAGCTTGGAAAAGAAAAGAAGTCCCGAGGGTTCTAGAAGGGAATCTTCTAGAAAATGGGTTGGCATTCGTATGGTTGTCATTTTACTGGTTTCCCTAATTTGGTGGGATCATTCTCATCCATGTAACCATCTCACCCTCTCGTATATATTGAAAGGATTCTCATGGAAAAGGTTAAGCAATATTAATTGAAGAATTGGTGAAGGAATTGTGTGAAGAACCCAACTTGAACAGAAGCTTGGAGACTCTAGTAGATCTATCAAGAGGAATTGAATCTTCTTCATGCAAGGACAGAGAAAGGGTGTGTGTTGGAACCAAGAGTCACCGAAAGGAAGCTTGTGACATCAAGGTGATCAGGTTGTATCGTCTACTTTCGATTAATATGATACAACAACATGTCCTTTTCCCATAAAGTCATTCTTACTTTATTATGTAATTCCTTGATCATATGCATAAGTTGACGATTGAATACATTTTTCTATATTCACTTTGGTTGGTTTGTGTTCTCTTGGTCTTGACCTCACGAGAGCACTGGAGCGAAGCAGGAGCAAAAAATACTTAAGGAAGCGATACAAAGATATGTCACTTGTTCCTCCTTACTAGCTAATTCAATGGTCGTAACTTAGGGAAAGAGTCATGTTCTGTCCTGTTTTGTTCTAGATTCAGGTGGATCTAGGGAGATCTGTTAGTGTCTGCACCTACCGATTAGTCTGATAACACCTAGGGACTTTGAATACACCCTAGTCAGTACATATCTATTGAAAGGAGTACGCACCTACCACGCAGATCAAGAAAAGGTTACAGCGTTGAAGTTTTGTGACTTGAACCTGGGGGACCGTAAAGCTTACAGCATGCTCGCCCCATATAAGTACTTGATGAGAAGTAAGGGAAAGAATTCGAAGCTCATCCCTCAACAATGGAAGATCAACCTCACGTAGTCTACTTTGCTCAATGTTATGAAAATACTACATTTCGGCAGACACCAGGAGGTGAATGCTTGTGTAAAATTGTTGCTAGCAAGTTACCATGGTGGATACCTGTGGTTAGATCATCGCATAACTGTTGATCTAGGGATGATCAATAGGATCATCAGGCTTAGCATATAGGGTCGTGATCCCCATGAGTACTATCCTGGAAAGACCCCAGATTGAGCTCTTGCGCAGAATATCAAAGAAGCCTATGGCGATGTTGAGAAAGGCACGAGAGGCTACAAGGTAGCTTCTATTGAAAGTGGCGCAGTGCGTACTAATCACAGGAAAGTTGGTATGCAAGAATCGACCAAAACAAGTATTTGGCTTTGTAGTTGACCTCATAGGAAAGTGCGCATAGGAACTACAGATGAACTGGGTGAAGGACCTGGTGAATCAACTGGAGATTGACTGCAAAGAATCCCAAGATCAGGGGCATGAATTCCATTTTAGCTGGCTCTTGATATTGATCACTTTTGTTGCATGGGAGATACCGGAAGGTGCAGCCTTCCTGGACCTTGATACCTTTGAGCCACTATCCGCGAAGTTCAGTACATTATGGCACTCGAATGAAATGAGCAAGCAATGGAAATCGAATGTCATTTTCCACACGTACTATAACCAATTGAAAGAATCCATAAGGAGTGAACCACGCATAACCCCAAACAATTTACAGAGATTCTGACCTCTGATAAAGTTCAACGCAGACCGCCACTTTATATACCTAACCCCACACGTTTATGAGCACCAGGAACAACTTCAGACCTATTATAAGCTGACAGAAGAAGACCTGGAAGAGATCACCAAGGAATGGTCGGTAGACCTCCTTGTTTCAGTAGACCCCACATGTCCAACATCGACAGCTCTGGAACTGCGTAGGATACACTTGGGCCCAGTAAGAAAAAGAAAGAAAACAAGACGAAGAAGACTAAAGAAATCCAGGATGTTGACAGCCTATTTGTAAGGACGGATTCCATTACACCAAATGAAGAAGGTGATGACGAAGAAGGTACAGAAAGTCAAAGTACCACCGCCTAGGGACAAAGAAGACTCATCGAAGAAAAGGAAGGTCTCACCTTTGAAATATTCCTCCAGAAAGGAACCAAGAACCCCTGTAACCAAGATGTGAACTGCCCTCAAGTTGGATGACTTTAATTTCATTATTGCAACAGTCAATGATGCTTTAAAGCAAATCATAGAGAAGCAGGTGGTGAAGCAGGAAAAAATGTATAGCCAAATTGAGATCGCACTCCAAGGAGTACAACAAGCACTACAGTCTAGCCAAGTAATCTCTACTGCACCTCTGCCAGAAGGAACAACAGAAGTGGGAGATGAATCAGTTCAACTCCGCAATATTGTTGATTCAGTGGAATTATTCCTTCGACATGCTCAGGAAGAAAAAGTGCAGGCCACCCAGGCCCTCAAGAAAGCACAGGAGGAAATTATTGAACAATGCCAAGCCGCACAACAAGAGAAGAATGCTCTCCAAGCAAAATTTGAAGAAGACAGAGCGAAGATCCAAAAAGAGAAAGAGCAGTTGCTCGCAAAGAAGATTGGAATTGAAGAAGCAGTCAACAAAGCATTTCACTCTATGACCAACTTAGAGCAGAAGGCTAAAGAGCCCATAGAGCGCAAAGTGAGGAAGTTGGTTGAAGTCATTCAACAACTTCAACAACGGGTCTTGGAATTAGAGCTTCAACAAAGGGTTGTCATTCAATTTCTTGCATTTGTTTATAAATATTGTTGAATCAAAACCCTAGGGGAAAAGCACACAAGTAGGTTATTGTCTCATGTCCCCTGATAGAGAAACCTTAAGCCATTGTTGACGAAAGAAAGAGCCTAGCCTTATCTACACTCCTATTTCCTCTCCCTGTTGCTATTCGTACTGTTCTGAAACCAAGAAGAGTGAGACGCCCCTGGCCTAGGTCTACTACACTAGGGCCGTACTCTTTCTAGGGTTTGCTGAAAGGCCTTGCTTTAGCAACACCTCCCTCATCAAACCCTCTTGTTTTGGTTAATTTTTTTTATTATTGAGCTAGCCTTTTTCCGGGAAGGAGGAGAGAGCATGAGGCCTTTCTTTAGCAACACCGTAGTGAGCCTTTCTCCCCTAGGGTTCCGATTTTGAGGCCCTGCTTCATCAACACTTCAAAACTTTTCCCTCTAGTCCTTGAATCTTTCCTCCTTCAACCTATGCATCCTTCACTTATGACTCCCTTAAACCCTAAGGCACTGATCTAACACCTCAAATGTTAAAGTAGAACTTGATCTAAACTCTCTCAAAGATTTTGAATTGAAACCCTAACTATACTAACCCTAACTCTAGCTAATCCTACTAACCCTAAGTTACTGACATCATCCTTGGTTATTACATCTTAATGTAGCAACATTTTATTTTATGAGCAATTGAATGGTAGTTAAAGGCATTAATTGAGTTGAATATTGATTAGTTGCATTGAATGCCATATCGTTCTAGCATTTATTGGTGAAGTGACATTACTTTTATTACTATTTTGTAAACATTGACTTCATCAACATTTAATTTCAAATTGTTTATATTAAATGTCAGATAGTCTTTGATATATATGAAGTACTAACCAAAGCCTGCATATATTAGTTTATTGTTGCTTTGTTCTCGGGCAGGGATTCTACTTGGTTATCTTTGTTGGATATAAGCCGGACTATCTGTTTTGTTGATGATCTGTGAAGGGGGAAACTTGTCATTGTGTGGTTATCCTTTAGCCTCTTCAAAACCCCAGGTCACCAGGGACATCTCCCATAGGCATCACCTCCCTAAAAAGAAAGAACCTTCCTATCATGGTGACATTGGGTGGGATAGGTTCTTGTTATGCCAATTTGGCCCTCTATCTTCTAGCCTTTCTTCCTAGCTACAAACTGTGTGATAAAATTTTGGCATCATTGTTGGGGAACACTGAGTCAATTCTCCTCAAACGACTAATATTTTCGATAAGCCTTGCCTCAGAGCCTTATCTTACAAGCTTACCTGGCGTCTCCACTAGGGTGTTTTCCCTATTTCTTTGATAGTTTCAAGAAAACTATCTGGCGAATCCACTGATGACGAAGCCAACGATGAATTCACAATGGGATCCTAGGAACTACAAGCCTTTAGACATGAGTAACATCCCGAGGTACCCTCAGCAAATTCCCTTTGAATACATAAATTTTCTCCCTAGATTCTCTGGTTGTGATACAGAGAGAGATGGCTATCACATGAGAAATTTCTGGAATTTCTTCCTATCCTACCTGATCGATGATTATCCTAAAATGTGGTCATGAAAATTTTCTCTACCACACTTTGTTACAATGCCAAAAAATGGTATTATAACCTCCCCAAGGCCAGCATTAGGACTATGGAGCAATTTGAGAAAGTTTTTCTTGAGAGATGGGGTATCCAGGAAGAAGACATCCCAATACTATTAGAAGAACTCAAGCACATAAGACAAGCTAAGGAAGAAATTTTCAGAGACTTCCAGATTAGATTTGAGAACATGCTATATCAGATTCCTGAGAGTCATCATCTCGAGGAGAGATACCTAGTCCATCTCTTTACTTGTGCACTTTTGGGATATTTGAGTTTCCCTCTTGATAAAATAACCCCAAGGATGCTCGATGAAGCCTACTACATAGCTACAGTGATTGAGGAGAAGATCTCCTCATTTGATATAGGATGCCTCTTTACCTTAAGTACTCTCAATGGAGAGAGTTTGTTTACCCTTGAGAGCTTCATCATTGATCTCCAAGAAGAAGGGGAACAAACCACAGATCAACAAGGGATTGTTGAAGACACAGTTGAGGAGCCAGAACCCAATGATGAAGTATCAACATGCCCTCTTCTTCTTGATGAAGAGATCCACAATCCTTCTCCACCTACACAACAACAAGACGATAAGGCTAGTTTCTTTCCTTTTAAGGATTTTGATGATACCTTATTCCATGATTCAGAGAGTAATGGAGAAATGGAATCCCCGAATGAAGAGCATCTTCCTTGCCGCACCACCAAAGAAGAAAGGGATCCTCATGAGGATAAGACAGTAATGCATGTTAAAGATACCCAAGTCCTTGAAGCTCCTGCACAAGAAGAAAAAGTAAGTTACCCTCCTCTCCAAGATCTGATGGGTGATCTTTTGAATGTTTCAAACCCTCCATGTTATGATACTGATAATGACATAGTTGATTTTGATGAGTTCATAAATGTTGGGATACGTAGGTGGGATGTCATTGGTTATTATATGGATCCTATCTATGACATAAAGAGTCATCTCCAAGTGTTTCCTTTGCAATTATCATACCAATCTCTTGACCAGTGGCAACAAGGAGATGAGATTTTTACCGATGCTCCCCAAAAACCCAAGGTTGCCCAAGTAAAGTATTTGCCTGATGATTTTTGGTCTTACCTTGAGGCCTTTGATGAGTACTCCTCCAGGCACTTATATTTACCCCATGAAGATGACTATCAACCACCACTATGCTCAAATTTTGATCAAAGTAGGAACATTGTTTGCCTGAAGAAATATTCTCATGAATTTTTACTCTAGCCACCTGTTATTAATTTACCTTGATTTTCCATTAAAGGTGTAGTTGGGAAGTATATTTCTATGTTGATTTTCCTCTTAGGAAAACCGTAGACTCCAAGGGTTGGCTGGATACTGCAAGTTTGAGTCTATTATCTCAGTTTTTCAACTTTCTCTTGATATTTTTCCAGTCGTCTGCTAGATCTTTGTCGATCCTTTCCTTGACTTCAGAGCATGAGGATGTCCTAAGTAGCTATTTTGTAGTCCCTTTGACTCAATTTTCTGAACCTTGGACTTTTCATGACCCTTTCTTGGAGTGGATTAAATACCTTCCTCAGAGATTGACTTGGCAGGATTTTATGCCTCCCACCTACCTCCATGAGTTAGACTTTGAGATTTTCGATGATATGATATATATTCTAATCCATGACATTTTTGTGCTTGATTTATCACTATTTTGGTTTATGATGAAGCAGAAAGGCAGGTATTGAGGAACGTTGTTGGATTGGCTTCACTAGATGTTTGACTACACCCAACATTCCAACCAACAAGTAAGTACAACTAAGAAGTTTGATTTCATCTTCTTACTCATTTATTGCTTTATTTTAGTATATATAGCTATGTATGATGGGGTGGAATTTCCACCCCAATTTTTTTACTGATACTTCTATCGAGATTGAGAAGGTCTGCAGTCCATGCTAGAGATGTTGAGGTTCTCATGTGCTTTATGGTGAGCACATGTCCCCGAGTTGGAGCTAGATGTTATCCCCACTTTTTAGGGATAACTAGGAGATCATGTCTCGAGGCCCATAGCTCCTAGAAATAGAGTATCGAGAGCAGGATTGACCTGAGCATGGCCTTGAAGGGCTGGCCTTTTCTTCATTCATCATCTTTTGTCTTGTCAGTAGCAATAAAATCCATCACCATCGGCTTGATCCTATATCAGAAGAGGTTCTTGCTCCATGAGGTAATTGGTCCAGGTATCATGGTATGTGTCACTTTTGATCATTGAAAACTTTAAATATATGCATCTGATTCCTTTTATATCTAACAACTTCTTGGATCTTACATCAGCCCACTTGACCATTCTTGGGGAAATTGACAGGGTTCCCTAGCAAGCCTGTGCCCATAGGTCTTGGTTTGCCACTAGGGGAATTTATGAAAATCCATCTTCCGCTCCCATCATAGCACCACTATTTCATCTTATCTCCCACTCATTTATCCCATTCCCCTTGTCCAGGCATTGGGTTGACCTATTTGAAGGATTGCACCTTATATCGTGGGAAGAAGGGGCTAAAGGCCCAGAAGGTAAAAGCAGCTGGTAAAAGACAAAATCCTAGAAATAAAACCTCAAGATGCTTTGCCTAGGGATCCCCAAGAAAACAGTAAAAAGCCTCTTAGCAAGAAACAAGAGAGACCCAGAAAATAACAAAACAAGACCTAGTCAGAGGATAGGGGGTCTCATCATGAGCCAGCCTATTAGGTCCATGGGTACCTAATAATATGGCATTTCCACCATCTGGTTACCATGCCAGGGTAGTGACCTTTGGTTGCAGGGCCAAGGAAAAGGGGGTCTCATCATTAGCCATCCTTCTCATCTCTGTGAAAGTACTTGTGGGTAACGCTGTCAACTCTGGTCACCATGCCAAGGCAGTGTCCCCTGGTTAGTTCTTGAACAAAAAAAGAAAATAAAGAATAAAACAAGAATAAAAAGAATAAAGGCAAGAATGGGCTTGGAAAAAATGCATCCATGACAGGTACAACTCGTCTTCTACAAAGGCACCCATAGGTAACACTTATGCATCCTTGTCCCTCACTGCACCCACACGTTTGGACATCCCGTAACCACGCCACCTCACTTACATGGCTTGGATGACATATTTTTGGAAACTATACTTTTCTTGTCGACACTAGCCCAATATGACGCCTTGTCCTTTTCTCCAATCTTGTATTGTAGGTTTTTGTAAATGTCTTTGAGCTATTGACTGATGTATTAAGGGTTTTATGCATATGATAAATAATATTGATGATGATATGTGATTGACATTGTTGTGATCCCTATGACTGATGATCCCATGGACGGCGTAGCTTTTGATGTGTAGGACCATGCCCGATGGACAAGTACCATTTGGACTAGTACACATGGGGAGATGACCAATTCGGACCTCCATGGGACTGAATATCCCACCAAATGGATGTTGAGACCCCATCAGGGGGAAGAGATAGGACAGATCTTGATCATGGATTTTTCACCTGAGAGGAAGAAGGTGTTCCACCAGGGACACTCCGACAAGACTAGACCTAAGGGGAATGACCCCTTTTCAGTGGAACGCTAGCCTTGGAAGGCTTAGGACATCCCCATCTTCACTGTGACATCGTCCAGCTTCATGGGCACTTTTGGAGGCAGACTGAGTAGCAGTGGCATGTGTGGCATGTTGGAGAGGCCCCTGGGAGCTAACATTTTGCTCCTGGATGTCTCATTTTCCCTAGAAAGGGATAGCGCCTCCCTTAAAGGGGATTTTACTCTCTTTTCTTCTTGATTAAGGTTGTTATTTGACAATTTAATGTAAAACAGTATGATTTTGATAATTTGGCCTTGTCAGCCTTTTTTCCTGACCTAAAATATAAAATTAGGTCAAGGTTTTGTATAAATGGAGGATTTCTCCTTCATTTAATGATCACAACTTACTCACTCATTAGTCAGGTCTAATTTTTTCACCCTATATTGGGTATTTGTCTGAATTAAGTGATACACATTTCTTGAAGGAAGAGATTTTTGGCATTTATGGTGTTTCTCTTGAAGGAAAGTGTTACAACTAGGGTTTGCATGGTCATTTCTTGGTGATTTGTAAGTATTTTTCTGCAAAACTTCTTAAATGAATGGTTGTAGTTCAATTTCTTACATTTGTTTATAAATATTGTTGAATCAAAACCCTAGGGGACAAGCACACAAGTAGGTCATTGTCTCATGTCCCCTGATAGAGAAACCTTAAGCCATTGTTGAGGAAACAAAGAGCCTAGCCTTAGCTACACTCCGATTTCCTCTCCCTATTACTAGTCATACTGTTCTGAAACCAAGAAGAGTGAGACATCCCTGGCCTAGGTCTACTACACTAGGGTCATACTCTTTCTAGGTTTTGTTGAAAGACCTTGCTTTAGCAACACCTCCCTCATCAAACCCTCTTGTTTTGGCTATATTTTGTTATTATTGAGCTATCTGTTTGTCGAGAAGGAGGAGAGAGCACGAGGCCTTGCTTTAGCAACACCGGAGTGAGAATTTCTCCCCTAGGGTTCTGATTTTGAGGCCCTGCTTCAGCAACACTTCAAAAAATTTCCCTCTTGTCCTTGAAATATTGCCTCCTTCAACCTGTGTGTCCTTCACTTATGACTCCATTAAACCCTAAGGCATTGATCTAAGATCTAAAAAGTTGAATTAAAACTTGATCTAAACTCCCTCAAAGCTTTTGAATTGAAACCCTAACTACACTAACCCTAACTCTAGCTAACCCTACTAACCCTAAGTTGTTGACATCATCCTTGGTTATTACATCTTAATGCAGCAATGTTTTATTTTATGAGCAATTGAATGGTAGTTAAAGGCATTAATTGAGTTGAATATTGATTAGTTGCATTGAATGCCATATCGTTCTAGTATTTATTGGTGAAGTGACATTACTTTTATTGCTATTTTGTAAACATTAACTTTGTCAACATTTACTTTCAAATTGCTTATATTGAATATCAGATAGTCTTTGATATATATGAAGTACTAACCAAAGCCTGCATATATCAGTTTATTGTTGCTTTGTTCTCGGGTAGGGATTCTACTTGGTTATCTTTGTTGGCTATAAGTCGAACTATCTATTTTGGTGGTGATCTATGAAGGAGGAAAATTGTCATTGTCTGATTATCCTTTAGCCTCTTCAAAACCCCAGGTCACCGGGGACGTCTCCCTTGGGCCTCACCTCCCTAAAGAGAAATAACCTTCCTATCATGGTGACATTGGGTGGGATAGGTTCCTGTTACGCCAGTTTGGCCCTCTATCTTCTAGCCTTTATTCCTAGCTACAAACTGTGCGATAACATTTTGGCGTCATTGTCGGGGAACACTAAGTCAATTCTCCTCAAATGAAAAATATTTTCAGTAAGCCTTACCTCAAAGCCTTATCTTACAATCTTACCTAGCGACTCCACTAGGGTGTTTTCCCTATTTCTTTGATAGTTTCAAGAAAACTATCTGGCGACTCCACTGATGATGAAGCCAACGATAACTTCACAATGGGATCCCGAGAACTACAAGCTTTTAGACATGAGTAACATACCAGGGTACCCTCAACAAATGCCCTTTGAATACATAAATTTTCTCCCTGGATTCTTTGGTGGTGATAGAGAGAGAGAGATGACTATCACATGAGAAATTTCTGGAATTTCTTCCTATCCTACCTGGTCGATGATTATGTTGAATACATGGTCATGAAACTTTTTTGTACCACGCTTTTTTACAATGCCAAAAAATGGTATGATAACCTCCCTGAGACCAGCATCATGACTATGGAGAAATTTGAGAAAGTTTGTCTCGAGAGATGGGGTATCTAGCAAGAAGACATCCCAATACTATTAAAAGAAATCAAGAACATAAGACAAGTTGAGGAAGAAACTGTCAGAGACTTCTAGATTATATTTGAGAACATGCTATATCAAATTCCTGAGAGTCATCATCCCGAGGAGAGATACCTGGTCCACCTCTTTACTCATGAACTTTTGGGATATTTGAGTTTCCCTCTTGATAAAATAACCCCAAGGACGCTTGATGAAGCCTACTACATGGCTGCAGTGATTGAGGAGAAGATCTCCTCATTTGATATAGGATGCCTCTCTACCTTAAGTACTCTTAATGGAGAGAGTTTGTTTACCCTTGAGAGCTTCATCATTGATCTCCGAGAAGAAGGGGAACAAACCACAGATCGACGAGGGATTGTTGAAGACACAGTCGAGGAGTCGGATGAAGTATCAACATACCCTCTTCCTCTTGATGA
Source organism: Picea engelmannii (assembly GCA_009831015.1). Classification (NCBI taxonomy): domain Eukaryota; kingdom Viridiplantae; phylum Streptophyta; class Pinopsida; order Pinales; family Pinaceae; genus Picea; species Picea engelmannii. The sequence goes on from ML780049.1 coordinate 142,005, forward strand.
AGAGATCCACAAACCTTCTTCACCTGCACAACAACAAGACAATAAGGTTAGTTTCTTTCCTTTTCAGGATTTTGATGATACCTTATTCCATGATTCAGAGAGTGATGGAGAAATGGAATCCCCGAATGAAGAGCATCTTCCTTGCTGCATGACCAAAGAAGAAAGGGTTTCTCATGAGGATAAGATAGTAATGCATGTTAAAGATACCCAAGTCCTCGAATCTCCTGTAAAATAAGAAAAAGTAAGTTACCCTCCTCTCCAAGATTCGGGTAATTGACTACTTTATGATTTGGGAAAAGAAGAGGAAATGGATGAGCTTTTAAATGTTTCGAACCCTCCATTTTATGATATTAATACTAACATAGTTGATTTTGATGAGTTCATACATGTTGGGAGAAGTAGGTGGGATGCAGTTGGTTATGATATGGATCCTATCTATGTTATAAAGAGTCATCTCCAAGTGTTTCCTTTGCAATTATCACACCAAGCTCTTGACCAGTGGCAACAAGGAGATGAGATTTTTACCGATTCTCCCCAAAATCCCAAGGTTGACCAAGTACAGTATTTTCCTAATGATTTTCAGTCTTACCTTGAGGCGTTTGATGAGTACTACTCCAAGCACTTATATTTACCCCATGAAGATGACTATCAACCACCACTATGCTTGGATTTCGATAGTAGTAGGAACATTGTTTGCCTGAAGAAATATTCTCATGACTTTTTACTCCAACCACCTGTTATTACTTTACCTTGATTTTCCATTAAAGGTGTAATTGGGAAGTATATTTTTTATGTTTATTTTCCTCTTAGGCAGACCCTAGACTCCAAGGGTTGGTTGGATACTTCAAGTTTGAGTCTATTATCTCAATTTTTCAACTTTCCCTTGATAGTTTTCTAGTCGTCTGCTAGATCTTTGTCTATCCTTTCCTTGACTTCAGAGCGTGAGGATGTCCTAAGTAGCTAGTTTGTAGGCCCTTTGACTCAATTTTCTGAACCTTGGACTTTTCATGACCCTTTCTTGGAGTGGATTGAATACCTTCCTCAGAGATTGACTTGGCAGGATTTTATCCCTCCCACCCGCCTCCATGAGTTAGACTTTGAGATTTTCGATGATATGATATATATTCTAACCCATGACAATTTTGTTCTTGATTACTATTTTGGTTTATGATGAAGCACAAAGGCAGGTATCGAGGAATTTTGTTGGATTGTCTTTACTGGTTGTTTGACTACACCCAACATTCCAGCCAACCGGTAAGTACAGCTAAGAAGTTTGCTTTCATCTTCTTACTCATTTATTGCTTTAATTTAGTATATATAGATATGTATGCTGGGGTGGAATTTCCACCCCAATTTTGTTACTGAAACTTCTATCGAGATTGAGCAGGTCTGCAGGTTATGCCAGATATGATGAGGTTCTCATTCCCTCTATGGTGAGCACATGTCCCCGAGTTGGAGCCAGATGTTATCCCCACTTTTTAGGGATAACTAGGAGATCATGTCTCGAGGCCCATAGCTCCTAGAAATGGAGTATCGAGAGCAGGATTGACCTGAGCATGGCATTGAAGGGCTGGCCTTTTCTTCATTCATCATCTTTTGTCTTGTCAGTAGCAATAAAATCCATCACCATCGGCTTGATCCTATATCAGAAGAGGTTCTTTCTCCATGAGGTAATTGGTCCAGGTATCATGGTATGTGTCACTTTTGATCATTGAAAACTTTAAATATATGCATCTGATTCCTTTTATATCTAACAACTTCTTGGATATTACATCATCCCACTTGACCATTCTTGGGGAAATTGATAGGGTTCCCTAGCAAGCCTGTGCCCATAGGTCTTGGTTTGCCACTGAGGGAATTTATGAAAATCCATCTTCCGCTCCCATCATAGCACCACTATTTCGTCTTATCTCCCACTCATTTATCCCATTCCCCTTGTCTAGGCATTGGGTTGACCTATTTGAAGGATTGCACCTTATATCGTGGGAAGAAGGGGCTAAAGGCCCAGAAGGTAAAAGCAGCTGGTAAAAGAAAAAAGCCTAGAAATAAAACCTCGAGATGCTTCACCTAGGGATCCACGAGAAGGCAGTAAAAATCCTCTCAACAAGAAATAAGAGGGACCCAAAAAATAACAAAACAAGACCTAGTCAGAGGATAGGGAGTTTCATCACGAGCTAGCCTATTAGGTCCATGGGTACCTAACAGTATGACATTGCCACCGTCTGGTTACCATGCCATGGCAGTGACCTTTGGTTGTATGGCCAAGGGAAAGGGGGTCTCATCACGAGCCAACCTTCTCATCTATGTGAAAGTACTTGTGGGTAATGCTGTCATCTCTGGTCACCATGCCAAGGAAGTGTCCCCTGGTTAGTTCTTGAAAAAAAAATCAAATAAAAGAATAAAAAGAATAAAGGCAATAATGGGCTTGGAAAAAATCCATCCATGACAGGTAAAACTCGCCTTCTACAAAGGCACCCATAGGTAACACTTATGCATCCTTGGCCGTCACTGCACCCACATGTTTGGACATCCCATAACCACATCACCTCACTTACATGGCTTGGATGAGATCTCTATGGAAACTCTCTATTCTTGTGGACACTAGCCCAATAGGACGCCTTTTCCTTTTCTCAAATATTGTATTGTAGGTTTTTGTAAATGTCTTTGAGATATTGACTGATGTATTAAGGGTTTTATGCATATGTTTAATAATATTGATGATGAGATGTGATTGACATTGCTATAATCCCTATGACTGATAAGCCCATGGAGGGCGTAGCTTTTGATGTGCACGACCATGCCTAACGGGCAGGTACCATTTGGACCGATACACATGGGGAGATGACCAGCTCGAACCTCCATGGGACTGAAGAGCCCACCAGATGGATGTTAAGACCCCATCAAGGGGTAGAGATAGGACAGATCTTGATCAGGGGTTTTTCACCTGAGAGGAAGAAGATGTTCCACAAGAGACACTCTGGCAGGACTAGACCTAGGGGGAATGACCCCTTTTCAGTGGAAGGCTTAGGACATCCCCATATTCACAATGACATCATCCAGCTTCATGGAATATTTTTGAGGCAGACTGGGAAGTAGTGGCACGTGTGGCATGTTGTAGAGGCCCCTGTGGGGTTAACGTTTTGCTCCTGGATGTCTCATTTTCCCTAGCAAGGTCTAGCACCTCCCTTGAAGGGGATTTTACTCTCTTTTCTTCTTAATTAGGGTTTTTATTTGACAATTTAATGTAAAACAGTATGGTTTTGATAATTTGGCCTTATCAACCTTTTTACCTGACCTAAAATGTAAAATTAGGTCAAGGTTTTGTATAAATGGAGGATTTTCTCCTTCATTTTGTGATCACAAATTACTCACTCATTAGTGAGGTCTGATTTTTGCACCCTATCTTGGGTCTTTGGATAAATTAAGTGATGCGCACTTGTTGAAGGAAGAGATTTTTGGCATTTATGGTGTTTCTCTTGAAGGAAGGTGTTACAAATAGGGTTTGCATGGTCATTTCTTAGTGATTTGTAACTATTTTTCAGCAAAACTTCTTAAATGAATGGTTGTAGTTCAATTTCTTGCATTTGTTTATAAATATTGTTGAATCAAAACCCTAGGGGACAAGCACACAAGTAGGTCATTGTCTCATGTCCCCTGATAGAGAAACCTTAAGCCATTATTGAGGAAAGAAAGAGCCTAGCCTTAGCTACACTATGATTTCTTCTCCCTATTGCTAGCCATATTATTCTGAAACTAAAAAGAGTGAGACGTCCCTGGCCTAGGTCTACTACACTAGGGCCATAATCTTTCCAGGGTTTGCTGAAAGGCCTTGCTTTAGCAACACCTCCCTCATCAAACCCTCTTGTTTTGGCTATATTTTTTTATTATTGAGCTAGTCGTTTGTCGGGAAGGAGGATAGAGCATGAGGCCTTGCTTTAGCAACACCAGAGTCAGCCTTTCTCCCCTAGGGTTTCGATTTTGAGGCCTTGCTTCAGCATCACTTCAAAAATTTTCCCTCTGGTCCTTGAAATCTTGCCTCCTTCAACCTGTGCATCCTTCACTTATGACTCCATTTGTTGAAATAATGTAACTACAAAGAGTATTCTTATTATTATTTGATATATTATTTATAGGATTAATCCCCATTGTGGATTAATCATGTCGGTAATTGTATTAGGACCAAATCCCCTTTTTTGGATTGGTCAACAGACAATTATAATAGGCAGAATAAGAAGTCGGCCCCAGCAGTTTATAAGAAGACCCAGAAGTATAATAAAGGTGGGTTTACCCACCCAGATTAAGAATTCGACCCTGCCAGTGAAGAGACACTTCACACATGCCAGAACTTGTATAAATAAAGGAGGCTAGCGCCTCATTTGAACACAACTCACTTGCTCATTCTCTTATGAGGCGAGATGCAATTACCAGTTGGAGAGAGGGAGAAGAGTGGCACATATTTTGGAGAGGACTATCTATATTGGTTTGAGTTATCTCTTGAACATTGTATTGGCAATTTATGATAAGGAAGTTTTTGTTGGGTTTTCTTCCCCTAGAGGGTTTCCCAGGATAAATGTTATGTCTCTTGTGAATGTGTATTTCCCAATGATCTTGTTCTTATGTTGCTATTATCTATTGAAATTCAAAGAACTATTATAATGGCATAAACATTAACATGGAATCAGATCCAACTTGAAGGAAGCATATTTTGCAAGAGAAAAATGTCACTGTTGCAGTACCTGCAAATTAGGGTTTTTTAAAAGTGAAACCTTTTAGCTCCAAAACCACCTAGAAAGTTTCACCCTCCCCCAAGGATCATTTTGGCACCTTGAGCACACCTATTCAATGGCTAGATCTCCCGGAAAGTGAAACCCTAGTTTCACAAAGTACCAGAAAATCAAAAAACCAGAGTACCAGAAGTACCAGAAGTACCAGAAAACTAGAAGCACCAGTCCAAAAATCCGCAGATCAAGTCTGAGGGGGTAAAAGTTGGATTTTCGAAATTCTGACTGCACCAGCTAACTCGCCTCAACCCAGCGCATCTATCCCCTGGATCAGAATTTCAAAATTTGAAGTTTGAAAAATTAGGGTTTCCTCATAAAACCCTTAGTTGCAGTTGCAGTTGCAGTCTCAGAACCAGTTGTAGCCATAGAACTAGTTGTAATCACTCTTGAATTTTTTGGTAATGATTAACGCTGCTACCAGATGGAGCCACTACCTGCAAATGATGTCCGAGGTATGTACTCACATATGGTTAATGGTTAAACCCTAAAGAGTATTTGCAGGAGAAGGGATCTTTTGCCATAGATCCAGAAGGATCTCAAGATCCAACACATTCAGAGGAATGATGCAACCCAGGTGTGATTATTCTAA
>ML780049.1:147474-172957 GCA_009831015.1 Picea engelmannii
TATTACCCTCGCAGGGGTGCGGAGATCCCGTTTACAAAAATTTAAGTGTTGGTGTTTAAAAACACCCAGTAGAACCCTGCTGTCTTCGACATAGATAATCTTCATTATATATGAGTTGACCTCCGTGCTAAACGAGCGGTCAAAAACCGCCATATTGAGATCAGCAGGGACATGACCTTTGATGAAGAAGCAACACTTAAGAAATCAAGAATATGCCAGCTTGAAGAAGTATATGAAAAGGAACCTGTAAATCCTGGGACTATAGAATCCGTGAGGGAAGTTCCTAGAGCTGCAAAACATGTAAGGGAATTCATAGCTTCCCCTGATGAGGAGACTACTGAAGATCATGATATAATAGAATTTCAAGAACCTCCTCAAATGGCCTTCTCCCATAAAAGAAAGCTTGCTTGGGCAAGAGAGCTTATTCAAAATGGAGAGAAGTATGGTGTTCCAGAAGGAACCACAAGACAGGTGAAGAGACCAAAGCCCTTCTCCAGTTACACGGCTTTGATGTGCAATCTACTTGATGAAGAACCCACATGCTTTGAAGAGGCCATCCAGAAGAAGGAATGGGCAGATGCCATGATAGAGGAATACCAATCCATAATAAAGAATGATGTATGGGAAATAGTTCCCATACCAAAAAGTAAGGTTGTGGTATCATCAAAATGGCTCTTCAAAATAAAACATGTTGTCGATGGAAGTATTGAGAAATATAAAGCAAGATTTGTCGCTCGTGGCTTTTCTCAGAAGGAAGGTATTGACTATGAAGAGACATTCACTCCTGTGGCCAGATACACTTCGACCAGAACCATTATATCTCTTGCTACCAAGATGAAATGGAAGTTGCACCAGATGGACGTGAAGACAACTTTCCTGAATGTTGTTATCAAAGATGAAGTGTATATAGAGCAACCCCAAGGATTTGAGGTTGAAGACATGAAGTCTCATGTCTGTTGATTGAAGAAAGCCTTATACAGATTGAAGCAAGCTCCCAGAGCTTGGTATGGCCATATAGACAGTTTCTTGACGAGCTTAGGCTTTACCAAGAGTAAAGCAGACTCCAATCTCTACTTCAAAATTATGAATAATGAACCAGTAATCTTACTATTGTATGTGGATGACTTATTCTTAACTGAAGAAGAAAATCTCATTGCTAAATGTAAACAGAGACTTGCCGTATAATTTGAAATGAAATACCTTGGTCTAATGCATTACTTCTTAGGCCTTGAGGTATGGCAGAGTCCAGAAAGAATCTTCCTTAACCAGGGAAGTACATGGTTGAAATCTTAAAGAGATTCAACATGCTATAATGCAAGTCCATGAATACACCCATGGAAGCAAAGATGAAGCTGTAGGTCGATACTTCGTCAGATTTGATAGATGCCACTATGTACAGACATATTATTGGATCGATGATGTACCTGACGAACACCAAACCAGACATCTATTTTGCAGTGAACACCTTGAGTCAGTTTTTGGTAGAGCCCAGATGTGTTCATCTAGTGGCTGCAAAACATTTGATGAGGTACCTTAAAGGTACAATGGATTATGGTCTCAGCTATGATGGAGATCATGACTTCACATTGAGTGGATATACTGATGTAGATTGGGAAGGAAGCGTTGCTGACAGAAAAAGCACTTTCGGATGTTATTTCATTTTGGGATTAGCTATGATCTCATGGAAGAGTAGGAAGCAATCCAGTATTTCTCTCAGCATAGCAGAAGCAGAGTACATTTCCGCATGTTCTGCTAGCTGTGAAGCTATATAGCTTCAAAAGTTGTTGACATGCCTATTTCATTTGGAGATGAGAGCAACCACGATTCTATGTGACAATCAAAGCTGCATTAAAATGACAGAGAATCATGTGTTCCACTACAGGTCGAAGCACATAGAGATCTGCTATCATTTTATCTGTGACATGGTATAGAGAGGAGCCTTGAAGCTCCAGTACATTAGCACGGATGAACAGGTTGTTGACGTGTTGACTAAGCCTCTATCTCGTGTAAAGTTTGAACACTTTCGAGATAAGCTTGGTATAGTCTGAAAGGACCCTCCCTGAAAGGGGGAGTAGATGTATTCCTTGCTTCTGACCTCACTGTTAGACGTAAAGCATGATGATTCATGCTTCTGACCTCGCTGTTAGATGTAAATAATGACACCGTGCGATCCTTTCTTCTAACCTCGTTGTTAGATGTAAAGCAAGATGAGTCATGCTTCTGACCTTCTTGTTAGATGTAAAGCATGACGTCGTGTGATCCTTGCTTCTGACCTCGTTGTTAGATGTAAAGCAAGATGAGTCATGCTTATGACCTCATTGTTAGACGTAAAGCATGACGCCATGTGATCCTTGCTTTTGACCTCGTTGTTAGACGTAAAGCACGATGAGTCATGCTTCTGACCTAGTTGTTAGACATAAAGCATGACGTTGTTGATTCCTTGCTTCTGACCTAGTTGTTAGACGTAAAGCGAGATGATTCCTCGCTTCTGACCTCGTTGTTAGACGTAAAGCGAGATGTTGGTGTGTTCCTTTATTTTGATCTTGTTGTTAGACATAAAGCAAGATGAATCATGTTTCTGATCTCGTTGTTAGACGTAAAGCATGATGTTGTGATTCCTCGCTTCTGACCTAGTTGTTAGACATAAAGCGAGATGATGATATTACTTTCTTCTGACCTAGTTGTTAGATGTAAAGCAAGATGTGACTGACACTGAGCTACCAGCTTAACCGCTGTGACATTGAGCTAGTGTAGTACTGTGATGTGCCATCCTAGTGTTGTGATGAGGTATCATTTTTACTGATACATTTTGATGCAGATGATGATGGAATTCTTTCGAGAATGATGATGTTGTCGATGAAGAAAACTTCTGATGACTCATAAATTTTCCAGCTAATGTTCCAAGATGATATTGACGATACTGTCCTTCTGATGCCACTGATGATGCAGACCTCTCTCGCTTGATGTTGTTGAAGAATACCCTTCTTGTTAAGGGGGAGTGTTGAAATAATGTAACTGCAAAGAGTATTCTTATTATTATTTGATATATTATTTATAGGATTAATGCCCATTGTGGATTAATCATGTCGGTAATTGTATTAGGACCAAATCCCCTTTTGCGGATTGGTCAACAGACAATTATAATAGGCAGAATAAGAAGTCGGCCCCAACAGTTAATAAGAAGACACATAAATATAATAAAGGTGGGTTTACCCACCCAGATTAAGAAATCGGCCCTGCCAGTGAAGAGACACTTCACACATGCTAGAACTTGTATAAATAAAGGAGGCTAGCACCTCATTTGAACACAACTCACTTGCTCATTCTCTTATGAGGCAAGCTGCAATTACTAGTTGGAGAGAGGGAGAAGAGTGATGCATCTTTTGGAGAGGACTATCTGTATTGGTTTGAGTTATCTCTTGAACATTGTATTGGCAATTTATGATAAGGAAGTTTTTGCTGGGTTTTCTTCCCCTAGAGGGTTTCCCAGGATAAATGATGTGTCTCTTGTGAATGTGTATTTCTCAGTGATCTTGTTCTTATGTTGCTATTATCTATTGAAATGAAAAGAACTATAATAATGGCATAAACATTAACACCATTAAACCCTAAGGCACTAGTCTAAGACCCCAAACGTTGAAGTAGAACTTGATCTAAACTCTCTCAAATATTTTGAATTAAAACCCTAACTACACTAACCCTAACTCTAGCTAACCCTACTAACCCTAAGTTGTTGACGTCATCCTTGGTTATTACATCTTAATGCAGCAACGTTTTATTTTATGAGCAATTGAATGGTAGTTAAAGGCATTAATTGAGTTGAATATTGAATAGTTGCATTGAATGCCATATCGTTCTAGTATTTATTGGTGAAGTGACATTACTTTTATTGCTATTTTGTAAACGTTGACTTCGTCAACATTTACTTTCAAATTGTTTATATTGAATATCAAATAGTCTTTGATATATATGAAGTACTAACAAAAGCCTGCATATATCAGTTTATTGTTGCTTTGCTCTCAGGCAGGGATTCTACTTGGTTATCTTTGTTGGCTATAAGCCAGACTATCTGTTTTGGTGGTGATTTGTGAAGGGGGAAACTTGTCATTGTCTAATTATCCTTTAGCCTCTTCAAAACCCCAGGACACCAGGGACATCTCCAATGGGCCTCACCTCCCTAAAGAGAGAGAACCTTCCCATCGTGGTGACATTGGGTGGGATAGGTTCATGTTACGCCAGTTTGTCCCTCTATCTTCTAGCCTTTCTTCCTAGCTACAAACTGTGTGATAACATTTACAACAGGATCATACGTCGAAAGAAGGGGAGGAACCCACTTTCTACATGGCCTCATACCTACTCGATGTCATGTGTGCAAAGAGGTTGTTGGGGGAGGTATTCATAGGATCAAGCAACATTTAGCCCATGCAAGGGGGAATATAAAACCATGCTTGAAAGTTTCTGATGAACTAAAAAATGAGATGCAGGGTCTTCTTGATACCTTTCAATCATATAAATCCAAGAATAAGAAGGTTCGAAAAGAGGTGGGGATAAGTAGTAGTGGAACTCGATTTGATAGTGATATTCATTATAGAATGCCTAGTTTTGAGGAATCCTCTGCTTTCCCAATCTCTGGGTGTGATCCTTATACCAATCCTAAGGAAGAAGTAGAACATGTTGGTGGAAGTGGTGTTGGTGCATCAACATCCAAAATGCCTCACGGTAACCTTGAGTCATTTTTTGTACCCCGCACTACCACTGGTGCTCAGCCCACTATTATGCCATATGGAAGAAGATAGAAATGGAGGTTGCTTGGGAATGCATTGTTAGGTGGTGGTATGATGCAAACATACATTTCAATGCTACAAGGTATGTTTTATTATCAACCTATGTTGGATGTTGTATATTCATGTGGTTTGAACTTCAAGGGAATTGGTTATGAAGATATTAGGAGGAACCTTTTAAAAAATGAAGTTGAAAGCGTAAAGTAATACCTCATAAATTTCAAGGAGTCATGGTCTAAAATAGGGTGCACAATAATGTCTGATGGGTGGATTGATCAATGATCCCGCACCATTCTCAACTTCCTTATTGCTTTCCCTAAAGGAAATATGTTCCTTAAATCAATGGATGCATCTGATCAAGTGAAAGATGCAAATTTACTATTTTGTCTTTTGGATGAAGTAGTTGAGGAGGTGGGGGTGCAGAATGTTGTATAGGATATCACAGATAATGCCTCAAATTATGTTGCAGCTGGAAGGATGTTAGAGTAAAAGCATCGTACCATTTGGTGGACTCCATGTGCAGCCCATTGTTTGGACCTCATGCTTGAGGATATTGGGAAAAATGAATGGGTGAAAAAAATAGTGGAACAAGAAAAAAGCATAACAAGGTACATTTACAACCACTCATGAGTTTTGAACCTTATGAGAAAAAACACTAGTGGAAAAGAGCTTGTCAGGTTAGCTATCACACGTTTTGGAATGAATTTTCTTACATTGCAATCCATGATAGACCAAAAATCCAACCTAAGGAAGATGTTCTCTTGTGATGAGTGGAATACATCTCAATGGAGAAAGAAGGATGAAGGCAAAGAGATTGTTGAAAAATTGTATGAGAAAGCATTTTGGAAAAGGGCAGAGGAGATAGTGTTATTTAGTGCGCCTCTTTTGAAAGTCTTGAAAATGGTGGATGATGATAAACCATCCATGGGTTTTGTTTGAGGCCATGGATCAAGACAAGGAGGCAATAAAGGAAGCACATCAGGGTAAAAGACAAAAGTATCTTCCTTTGTGGAGAATCATTGATGAAATATGGAATAAACAGCTCCATTGGACTTTACATGCTGCATGATATTACATGAATCCCAGGTAAGTAGTAAGTAATTTCAAAGTTTTTAAGATATATTATTAAATTTTAATTGCAAATGTTTAAACTTTAGCTAATGTTTCAAAGTTCAAACCCATTGACTCTTAAGTTTTAACTCTTTGAAAGGTACCATTACACAAATATTTTGAAGCAGATAGGGAGTTAAAAGAAGGATTATACAAATGCATTGAGTGCATGGTCCCCGATTCCAACAAATAAGATGAGATACACAACAAACTATTTCATTTCAATGAGAGTATTGGTACCTTTGGCATGGATATGGTTGTTCGAAGTAGAGCAAAAGATCCACCAGGTACGTAATTGAAAATTCTTTCAATTATATTATTCATGGAAAAAATTAAATCAAACTTTCAAACTCCTTTACTAAATCTTCTTTGTTTTGACATGCAACTTATTGGTGGCAGCAATTTGGTAATTAATGCCATGAATTGCATAAATTTGCAATTCGGATATTTAACCAGACATACAGTGCTTCTGGGTGTGAACGCAACTAGAGTGTTTTTGAGCGTATACACACCAAGAAGAGAAACCGTTTAGAGAAAAAATGGTTGAATGATATGGTATTTTTCCAGTATAAACTTAAGTTGAGGCACAACCAGTTGCTAAACAAGACCCCTAAATCCAACAACATATTCTTGGATGATGTTGATCCCTCATCAGATTCAGTTGTGGAGACTTAGCCAACAACTTTTGACAATGAATACATTTCCTAGATAATTTTGGATCCCAAGACACATCAAAAGAATGTGTGCACTGATGTTACAACTGTATATTTTCCTTCTGGACTAGGGGAATCAAGCCAGGCTCAGAATCCCCCTATGAGTCTACTCATGTTGAGGATGTAGATGATGACTTTGAGTCTGAGTCTAAGTCTAAGTCTGAGTCCTCTAAGTTTCAGCATGTAGATTCAAATTATTAGATTGTGTAGTCTCTAATCTCTAGAGTCTAACCTAGACTCTAGAGTTATTTTTGGACTTTATAGGCCATTTAGAGCCTGTTTGATGATGAATTTTGATTCAGATATTCATATGACTATGGAGTGCATTTACTCTTAGTGTTATTTTGGTTTTATACTCTATTACTTGTTATATATATATGAATGAGAAACTTTGCAAATTTGTGTATAATGGTTTGGATTCACATGGATGCACATGAATATGTATTTTTTTTTCAAAATTTGAATATTTTATGTATTTTTAGTGACCGATTTTTTGATCCGATTCTGGTTTTTTGGGTTGACCGGTTCAACGATCGATCCGGTTCTGGTAACTTTTCCCCACCTTACGGTTGAGAGTTCTCTACTGCCCTAAATAAAGTTTTTTCAATTGTTTCTAGTAGAGCTTGTAGAGCCCTATAATTGTACGTAGTATGAATGTTAGTACCACAAAACTCATAGTGAACATTATCAGGGACTGAGGAGTATTTTTGCAATATGGGACAATGTTGCATAGGGTGTCCATACCCTCTACAAATTTCACAATACTCTCTTATATACATATTCTGTAATGGTCCTACTAAAGACACTTGTGCAACTCCACCCAAATCTCTCCCTAAGAAAGAGCAAATTGAGGTATTTGCACAAATCCTCCTTGAAGTAGATGACATTCATTCACATGAACCCCTTCTACTTTAGAATTGGTGTAACATACTACTTCCCTTCCAATCTTATCTTTAGTAATTTATTGAGTCTTCTATATGATGATGATAATGGTTAATGTCCATTGAGACTAAAATTGGTCCATCGGACGTGTTCAATCTATATATGAAAATGGGACAACTCAAGAGTTGCTTCACTACCTACAACTTGGGCATCTACAAGGCACCTCATCATTGATTCTATCCTCATAGCTTACTCCATCACTTATTTTGGAGTTATGATCCATTGTTATGTGACGAATTTTATTCAAAGGGAGAAAACCATCAATGAACCATTCCTTGTGTTGTACATCATGGATTCGATAAGTGAGCCTACTCATCAAATATTGAAACACGTAAGCATATTCCCATGCATTTTCTCCCACCATGTGCATAATATCCTTCACCTTGGCAATGCTATATTGCTCATATTTAAGCTATTGAAACTCATTCACAAATTGTTGATTATGGGATGCACTACCACCACCTGATTGACTATTGGTTGATTTCCAATGCTATCACTATTATGACTAATATTTTCTCCTAACACTTGTTGATTATTATGTGAAAGAAAAATGAATCAGCGAAACTTAATGAATATACTTAGCTCATCAAAAGGCCCCATATATGGTTAGGCCTAAGATGTGTCTCTATTGGTGATGGGAAGTACCAAAATCCATTGGGGCTTTCTTCTCTTTCACCCTGTCAAAACCTATCATTGAATGTATATTCTTTCTATACATAACCTTTTGTAACACCCAAAAGGTTGTTATCATTGCCACACTCCATGTGAGATATGGGGGATGTATACCGATATGTAAGGGTTGGGTTTTTGTTTACAAAGAGGAAACTTTGTAGAAAAATAATCGTTAAGTTGTAGATGAGTTAGAACTATATTTTTGTGACAATTCCAATGTTTAAAGATATTACATGTGTGAATAGGAGAGAGAAAGGAGATCAAATGGTTCATCTTTGCTTTGTTGTGATTGCATAGGAGGCTTCATCTATGTGTATGGAAATGTATTTGAATACCCTTGAGTTTAATAAATAAAGTCCAAAGCACATTTATCTTATGGAATGAGTTGTAATGAATGTATCCATGTTATATATTATATATTATTTTACCAAATAATCTTAAATACAGATAATTTTGCTTTATTATAAATAGAAGATAAAGTAAACATGATATAACATTATTGTAAATTCAGCTAAACCTTACTTTCTTAAAAAAAAAAACATAACATAACGAATTCATTCTTGTAAATTGATGCCATTCACAAAAATAACGAATTTTATTTTTTTAAAACATTTCTCAAATCAAATCAAATTAATGAGACGGTGTGCAGACCCGGCTATTTCTGTTTGCCACGATGAGCCGCAAAACACATCCTAGGGCAACTAAAAACTGGAGGCTCTGCCACGATGAGCAGCAAAACACTTCCGCGGGCAACTAAAAGTTGGAGGCTCTCCCGTCAACTGTTGTTGAAGCGTGAAAGGGCCGACCTTATACCTGTCATTGCATTTAACGCAATAATAATCAATCCTGTAACAATTCCCGCTCTCTGTTTCGTAGAGGAATCTCCAGAAGTAGCTGGACTCATCTCCTGCGGCGGATTGTTTCATGGAATCTTCCAAGCTCAGTACGTTACAGGGCTCCAATACACATGTCCAGTCCTCCACCGTTTCCCTATCTGAAAGGAGCAACTCATTCTCGCCGTGGAATGGCTGCCTCCCGGCCTTGGTCTCTTCCGGGCTGTAGCACCATCGGACGTGGACTTTATGTTTCTCTTGCCCAGAATCGTCACGCTCAATCTTCGTGATTCTCGCCACTGATGTGGACTGCCCACATCGGAGGCGCACGAAGCCGTCCACGACCATGCTTTCCATCCTCTCGACGGTCCCGGCGATAGTAAGGCGTTCCGGGTCTCCGCTGCTATTTGTTTTCTACAGACGGCCTTTCGTTTTCGTTTACTCTTTCGCTTCGACTTCCCCAGCTGCCATAAAATTAAAACGGGCGAAAGGGAATGCGGAAGGAGGGAGGTGGCTATATAATAATATATAATGGTTCTAATCATGGACAATCACGAACATCCTTTTGGAATTCCCCATTACAATGTTTTTTTAATTTAATTTTATCATTGATATCTTTATTTAGGTTTTGAGTTAATTATAATTTAAAAAAAAAAATTATTTTTATTTTATCATTAATGTATTTACTTAGGCTTTGAGTTAGTTATAATCTTTCCATCTATACAAGAGCAATTGCAAGGAGCAACCCAAGTTATGACTTTTGACGAGGTGACAATCCATTAGTTTTGTATTTAAAAAAAATGCATTCAGTGTGTCTAAATCTGAAGTTATTGAAACATACAAAGCATATATGGTTGTCTTGAAATAAGAACTATTGGGTTGTTGTGATTGAAATTGGGTTGTTGTGATCGAAATGTTAATGTAATTCGAAGGTCTTGGCCGAAATAATTGTGGATAGTTTATGCATAAATAGGAGTCACTTTGAAGATATGATGAATATAATATTTTATTTTATTTTAAATTAGTAAAAAGTTAGAGGAGATGTAATAGGTTTTCATGTATGTAATGTTTTTCTCTAGTATTCATGAAAGAAATGGTCTAGTGGGTTGGTGTAGTTTGAAGGTTTTGATGATTATAGTGTTTGTTTTTATCTTTAAATTAACCATGAAAACAATGAGTTATTGTAATGTTTTACTTGGAAATAATGGAGCAAGTGTCAGTTGCAAGAGTTAGTAGCATAGTTGAATTCTACTTCACTTAATGTAGATCCTAGTTATTTGTGGTTTGTTGTAAACGATTAAGTATAGTCGTTTCTTATATAATTTTGTAATCAATCCTCATTCAATAATAATAGATTGTGAGCATTTCCTCACCTATGTTTGTTCTTACCAAATTCTAAGTTGGTATTAGAGTCGCGGAAATGAGGAGCCACAGATGTGAGGTGCGTCAATTTCTAGAAGTCCATAGGTCCTTCCTCTGGAAGGGTGCGACGACATAGTACTCAAACTTTGCACACGTTTGAAAACCTAAAATTTCTTCACTCCAACTGTGTATTACGGTGTGTAAATCCTTAAATATTTCTGCACTCCAAGTGAATCGTGAGGTGTGAATTTGCCACACTCTAATGGCATTTGAAAACCTAAAATTTCCACACTCCAGCTGTGTATTACAGTGCGTAAATCCTTAAATATTTCCGCACTCCAAGTGAATCGTGAGGTGCAGACTCGCCACACTCTAATGACATTTGAAAACCTAAAATTTATGCACTCCAGCTATGTATTACAGTGCATAAATCCTTAAAGATTTCAGCAAGCTAAGTGAATCGTGAGGTGCGGACTCACCGCACTCTAATGGCTGCGTGAGGTGTGGAAACGCGTGTCTTTGCGCAGGCTGTGTGGGTTCGAGCAAGAGAAGGGACGTGATCTGTTGTGTGAGCCCATTTTTTTTATAAGTCGTTGGGTCCTTGAGGAGGATGCGTGGGTTCTTGAGAGAGTCACTCCAATTTGTTTTTGATTGCTAAGTTGCGCACCATTGAAGAGAGGGTCGTGAGCAATCTGGTGGTTGAAATTTGCATGAGGTTGAAGCATGAAGTTATAGCATGATTTTTGGAGCATTGTATAAGGGTGCCACAACTTGCATGAGTTTGATCATTTCGTGAATGAGGTATAAACCTTTTTTTTTGGGAAGCGTTCGACTAGTTTTCTCTTGGGAAAGCGAATCTGTGAATCACCACTGGAGCGTAAGTTTTCTAGAGTGTTGAGGACGTGAGGAGGGATGATCCACCATTTGCAAATCAGATCTGGTATTTGCATGAGATATTCCTGATCCGTGAGTTTTTGCAATGAATCCGTGAGAGCTTGTGGGATTAGTGGATGCCACGTTTTCATATCACTTTAATGAGGAAAGGGGTTATATCACTTTATAAATTGTTAGGTATAAACATTTTTATAAAGTGGATATTTGTTTTTATATTATAATAATAATAATAATAATAATAATCTATTTTTAAGGTCACGGCCAAGCCAACACACCAAATTGGTGTATGAGACCCCCTTGTTTGTGGGACAAGGGACCCCCCTCTGTCCAGCGATTTGACTGGTAAAGTCTACGAAGGTATACATACCCTACCCCCCTTTGGATTTGAACCTGTGACCTCTTAAGAGGAAACATATGTTCTTAACCATTAGGCCCACTCAGGCTGTATAAAGAGGTGAAGAGGGAGTTATAAACTTCTTTATTAAAGTGGATGTATGTAGTTAAAAAAATAAATTAAAAAAAAAAATTTCTTAAAGAAATTTATATTTTTTTATATACATGAAGTGTTAAGGTTTCTTTCGAGGGTGAGCTTGTGGTATGCATGGAGTGTTGTTAAGGTTTTCTTATATTTCTTTTAATAAATTTGAGAGTCGAGATAGAGATGGATCGGTGGATCCGAAGGCAGAGCGGAGAACTAATCAACACTCGATGGAAAGTTGCATATCCTTGGTGATTCACTTGCAGAGAATATCTTGCAGCGATGGCGAATCCACTGGCAGAGACCTACTTCAATGAAGCCAACAAATTAGATGGCTTGAATTTCACTAAATGGAAATTCAAAATGAAGACATTGATGGAAGGCTATGGTGTCTGGACCATTGCGAAGGGAACTGAACCAAAACCAAATGCGGCTACAGGTGTGACAACAACACAGATCCAAGATTGGGAGAAGCGTGGAAACAAGACCAAGGTATTGTTGCGTATGTCTATTAAAGATAGCATAATTCCAGATATTAGAGAAGCTAAAACTTCTGTGAAAACATGGACAATGCTTAAAGCATTGTATGAAACTAGCAACACAAATGACATTTTGTTCCTGAAAACTAAATTGCTAGGCATTAAGATGGATGGAAATGAATCTGTTAGTTCATTTTTGGGTCGTATTAAAGAGGTGAAAGAAAAGCTAGGAAATATAGGGGAAACAGTTTACGACACTCATCTTGTCACTATTACCTTAAATGGTATGCTAGAATATTATCAGATGTTCATAACATGTCTCACAGTAAGGGAGAAACCTCCTACTTTTGAAGAATTGACAGGAATTTTACTACAAGAGGAAGAGAGGCGCGGCAATCTGAAGCCTCATAATACAGATTTGGCACTGTGGTCAAATAAGAGATCCTCAAGAGGGAGATCAGGAGAAAGAGGCAGAGGAGGTCATTCATCCCAGAGAAGACAATCCCTAAGGTCGAATCAAGGTATGCCCTCTAATAGGAATGAGTGAAAGAGTTGTTTTTATTATGGTCGATCTAGACATATTGTTAGAGACTGTCATAAGAAGAAAAGTGATGAGGCTAGGAACAAACCTAGAACACATTCAGGTCTTTATGCAGAAAAATCGTCAAATCATGATCTCAAATTATTTATTGCTAGTGATGATATTGATGAACCCCCGAATTTTAATTCACGGGATCTTAGAATGTTTGTGTCAAATGTTGCTTTATCTACTGAAACATATGATAGTGATGCCTGGTTTGTGGATTCTGGAGCATCAACACATATGACTTGTAATAAGATGTGGTACACTAATTTTAAAGAAACATAGAATAGAGCCATCATATATCTTGGTGAAAAAATTGATCTCTGTGTTCACCATCACAGACCAGAACTTGAAGGTTGGATTCTTCAAGAATTATTGCATAGTGAAGGATCTGCTGGACCAATTCAAAACTGTTGCAACGAGAGTTAGAGCAGGAAGCCTATACAAACTTGATGTTACCAGCAAAGCACATCACGCACTGACTTCTGCAACTATGCCAACAGAGAGTCTTTGGCATCAAAGGTATGGACAAATCAATCATGCTGATTTATTGTTATTACAGAAACAGAATATGGTTGAATTACTTACCATGTTAAAGAATGTGAATGTTTCTTGTGATAGATGTGCTATAGGAAAGATGCACAGAGATGAACTCCCATCTAATCTTGATAGGAAAAAGAGAGATGTGTTAGATCTTGTGCATATTGATGTTTGCGGGCCTATGCAGACTAGGTCTCTAGGAGGTGCATTTTACTTTCTGTTATTTATTGATGATTGCACGAGATACACATTGGTTTACTTCCTTAGAAGAAAAAGTGTCGTTTTCAAGTACTTTAAGGAATTCAGAACCATGGTGGAAAAGCAGATAGGAAAATCCATAAAAATTCTTCGTTCAGATCAAGGGGTGGAGTATAAATCAAGGGACTTCATCAAATACTGCAAAGATCATGTAATAGTATATCACTTTACAGTACCTCACTCTCCACAACAGAACGAAGTTGCTGAAAGGAAAAACAGAACTCTAGTAGAGTGTGCACGTAGTATGATGAAAGGTAAGAATTTCTCGAATGCATTTTGGGCTGAAGCCATAAATACTGTAGTTTATTTAAAGAATAGAAGTCCAACAAGGTGTCTTGATAATGTTACTCTGTTCGAAGCCTTGTATGGTTCCAACCCTACAGTTCATAATTTGAAAGTATTTGAGTGTAAGGCTTTTGCTCATATTCCAAAGGAGAATAGGAAGAAATTGGATGCTAAAGCCATTAAATGTATTTTCATTGGGAACTATTCTGAATTCAAAGCATACAAATTGTTTGATCCTTCTACTCACAAAGTATTTGAAAGTAGAGATGTACTTTTCCATGAGAAGGAAGCAGAAAATCATGACAATAACAGTCATGAGGAATGGCATAGGCTTCTTGATGAAGGAGTTAAAGAAGAGCAACAACAACCATCATAGCAACAACCACCACAACAACCATAACCGCAACAATAGAAGAAACAACAAGAAGGACTCAGTGATATGGACACTTCAATCAGTCACAATTCACCTAGAGGCGAAGACAGATCTTCACAAAGTGGGGAGGAAGATAATTAGTTGAGAAGATCTTCATGACAGGTTCAGCTCCCTGAGAAGTATAGAGACTATACCCTAATGAGTAGCATTTCAAATGTCATTGAACCCATGAGTTTTGATGAATCCAATGAACATGATGAATGGCGAAATGAAATGAGTGAAGAATATGAATCTATAATGAAAAACAATACTTGGGAATTGACTGAATTGCCTAAACATAAAAATCCCATTGGATGAAAATGGATATTCAAACCCAAATTTAAATCAGATTGTAGTATAGACAAATATAAGGCTAGATTAGTTGCAAAGGGGTATTCACAAACATAATTTATTGATTATGTTGAAACATTTGCTCCAGTAGATAAATTGAATATTATCATATTGTTAATTGCTTTAGCCACAAAGTACCATTGGAAGCTACACCGATTATATGTTAAATCTGCATTTTTGAATGGTGAGTTAAAGGAAGAGGTTTACCTTACTCAACCTGAAGGGTTTGTGGAACAAGGGCAAGAACACTTAGTGTGTAAGTTAAAGAAAGCATTGTATGGAATGAAATAGGCACCTAGGTCATGGTATGAGAAGATACACCCTTTCTTTCTTCAACGGGGTTTTATGAGGAGAAAAAGTGATCCAAATTTGTATAAAAATTTTGATGAGAAAGGATATATAGTATTGATTTTCTTATATGTTGATGATTTGATAATTACAAGAAATGCAGAGAAATTAATTGATGAAATCAAGGAGCAATTGTCAAATTTTTTTGAAATGAAAGATCTTGGTGAGTTACATTACTGCCTAGGTCTTGAAGTTTGGAGAAATGTAGGCCAAACTTTTGTTTGTTAGAGTAAGTATGTCAGAGAAGCATTTAAGAGATTTAAAATGGATCAGTGTAAATATTCTATTGTTCCCATGCAACAAAATGTGAAACTTTCTAGTGATGATGCTTCGAAGGAGGTGAATGGCACTATGTGTAGACAGATGGTGGGTAGTTTGAATTATATCACCACAATCAGACCTGATATTGCATACTCTATGAGTGTGTTAAGTTAGTTCATGGAGAAACCTCATGAAATCCATTGGAATGCAGCAAAGACAATACTCAGGTATCTAAAAGGAAAACTTGATTATGGTATTAAATATACTGATGCATCTGATGTTGAGTTGACAAGTTACTCAGATTCTGATTAGGATGGAAATCCAAATGATCAAAGATCAACCACTCGATATGCATTTGGCATTGGATCCAGGGTTGTTTCATGGAGCAGTAAAAAACAACCTACTGTATCTTTGTCTTCTATTGAAGTAGAATATAAAGCCTTGTGTGCAACAACTTGTGAAGTTGTTTGGTTGAGAAGACTTCTTCAATATGCTGGAGAAGAACAAAAGGAACATACAATGATCAAATGTGATAATCAAATTTCAATCAATATGGAAAATAATCCTATTTATCATGCAAGGACAAATCATGTTGATGCTCAATTTCATTTTGTTAGAGAAAAGTTGCAGACAAATGAAATAGCTCTTATGTATTGTAATACTTGTGAAAATGCTGCTGATATTTTCACTAAGCCTCTTGGAAATATTAAGTTTGAGTTGTTTAGGGAGATGTTAAGTGTAGAAGTCAATCCATTCTCCAATAAGGAGGAGACTTGGAAATAATGGAACAAGTGTCAGTTGCAAGAGTTAGTAGCATAGTTGAACTCTACTTCACTTAATGTAGATCCTAGTTATATGTGGTTTGTTGTAACCGACTAAGTAGATTCGTTTCCTATATAATGATGTAATCAATCCTCATTCAATCATAATAGATTGTGAGTGTTTCCTCACCTATGTTTGTTCTTGCCAAATTCTAAGTGATTTAACTTACAAAATTTCACTTGTATTCATGAAAGAAATGGTCCAGTGGGTTGGTGTAGTTTGAAGGTTTTGATGCTTATAGAGTTTCTTTTTATCTTTAAATTAACCATGCTTTAAACTAACCATGAAAACAATGAATTATTGTATTGCTTTAACTTACAAAATCTCATGTATTCACATTTTTTTCTTATGGTTTTATGAAAATAAGGTATTGAGCCATATTAAACTGAAGGTATATTACGAAAATGGTATATTATAAAAATAATATATTATAGGGTGAGGAATAACAATTTGTAATTTGAATACGAATATAAGAACTACATATTACCCTAATTTGCATATTATAGGGTAGGGAATTACCTATATTACCTAATGTGAATTACTTATTATCTTTGGATCAAATCAATGGTTTTGATTCATTTTTTGCCATTGGGAGGTTGGGACCGATCAACGACCAAGATTCAATTTGGAGGTTTTGTGAAGTGGAGTAGATTGTCGATCAAGATAAGTTTAAATAATAGATCAGTGACCCAAATTAATCAGAGATCAGTAAAAAAAAATTTGAGTGTTGGAGTTGGCCAAAATAAATTGTCGATGACCGATGGGCCAATGGTCGAATCAGCCGAATTCGGCGAAGTGTTTTTAGTCGTAGAGAGAAATTGTTGATGTTTGATGGGAGGATGATTGGGTGTTGGACGATTCAAGGAATTTTTTTGATTAAGCAAGAGAAGTTGTCGATGGTTGATGGGTCGAGGTCAAAAATCGATCGAATTGGTGAAGTGTTCAATTCGTCCAAGAAGAAACGGTTGATGGTTGATGAAGAAAAGAAGGTGATAAAATGTCATTCCATGTCAACCAAGTTGACACCTCAGGATAATGTGTCATGCCACATCATAAGTTGTCATGTCAGCCAAGAAGTGGTCAATAGTCGATGGTCTAGTCGGCTAATTTGGAGAAGTGTTTTGTCAATCAACAAGGATTGTCAATTGATCCAAAATGGATCTATACCAACTAATGGTGTAAGACTCAACACTTGTAATGTTAAATTGACAATTAATGAAGATCAATAAACTTTGTAAAGCAATGTAAATTTTAAATTCAAACACGACAAAAAAACAACACTAGAGCAAAGTGTAGAATTAAATGTAATTAAAAATTAAATAGAGGAAAAGGTTGAGGAAGGGGAAATGAAGGGTCTGGTCTATTTTCCCTCCCCCTCCCCCTACCCTCCAACTCTCCCTATTTCTTTCCTCTCTCTCTTTTTCAATGGGCCTTTTCTATTTTGGCTGAGAAAGAAAGAGGAAGAGGAAGCCAAGATTGCATTGTAACCAAAGATTTCCATAATGAAAATATTGATCCCCATTCGAAGTTAGTTTTTCCTGTTTTGGTTTCCAATGGAAAACTTTATAGTTCATTTTTTATTGGTTGTGTTTTTATGTCATTATGTTGATCATTATTTTGTTTTTTACTTCATTTATGAGATGAGAAATGCATCCCATGTATTTATCTTAATTTTCGTATAATTGAGTTTTAATCAAAATAAAGAACCACGACCACTCTCGAATGTCCATTGTCCACTTTTCGTTGAAGTCGAAGACCAATGGTTATTGAAACTTGTTTGTTGTTCTAATTTATATTGCCTGGGAATCTAATTAAATTGCTTGAGCATTTTTATTTATCGGTTCCATAATTCTCTCTATCTGGGAAGTTGAATTGTTTCCCTGGTTGGCTAACTTTCATTACTAGTTTATCCCCTCACTTTCCAGATGAATTGAATCCCTCTTGTCGACTAGAGTATTGTTGGGTCAAATTCTCTAGTGTTGGGCATCCAAATTAATTGTCAAGTCAAATTTATAATCTGTTGGGAGAATTCCTTAAACCAAGAATGTTTTTCATTGACACAGGGAATCTACCTTCGTGCATGAGAAAGTTGCATCACCACAAGGGCATTTATTTTTTGTTTGGTTGACTGCGCATTCTCTTGGTTTATTAGATTCCTTTCCAAGATGACTAAATCATGATAGTCTATTTTAATTTATAAGGGAAACTTTATTCCTTACCTGGTCGACTTACATTACAATCAAAGTTGAGTTTCATTTCCTCGGTCAAATCGACTCTTTGTTGGTCGATTTTTTACTTTGTGGAATTACATTCTTGAAAAACTCATCACCCTATCGAATTGACTTCCTACGAGTCAAATTATCTTAGTTAGCGGTTGAATTTACTCGTCCCGGTATACTTCCTTTTATTGGAGCTAGCTACACTTTTCCTAGGTGATTATTGAAATTATGTTGGACATTTTTAAACATTGTTGGGAGAACTTCTCCTTGCCTAGGAATATTCAGAAGTTGTTGGGAATTTTTAAACGACGTTGGGCAGATTACTACTTGCAGGGGCATTTTTATATGTCGTTGGTCTAATTTAGATGTTGTTGGGCGAATCCCTCCTTGTCTGGGCATATTTGGATGATGATAGGTGAATTTAGAGGATGGTGGGTGTTTCTAGAAGTTGTTGGGATGTTTTCCCTCATTTCTAGTTGTCCAATTCACCCTTTAGACATTTTTCTTAATCATTGGTTTCCAATTCAACCTTTGAGCATTTATTTCCATTTCCAATCAACCCAACTTATCCATTGAGTACTTTTATTTATTATTGGTCAACTCATTCCATCGGGCTATTTTTCCCTTTCCTTATCTGACTGACGTCACTTTTGCTCGACTAGAATTCCTCTTTGGTCATTTGGACCTTTTCTTTTGGTCAATTCATCTTCTTTGGTGAGCATGGGCCTGGTATTTGATTTATGAGCAGATGTACAAGCCACTGGAGAGCAGCCTATCCAGAGTAGAGATTTGAGACTAATTGCCTCATTAAGGACAAAGGATTTTCCATTGCATTGAAATCGGGTTTCTTGCATGCAAACAATCTGCAAACAAAGGGGATTACAATTGGTTGTTTCCATTAGTTTCAAAAAGTAGGATTTGCAGCGATCGGAATAACAAATATTTCACTGAGAATAAATAACTCACATGACATCATAATCAATCACTAGATTCATAATATTTGCATAAAATTGATATTTATTGAATGGGTTGTTATTGTGTTATCAACTAGTTGTAGTGTGCAGGTTACAAGAAGGATATGGATTTGCAATAGACAAAGAAGAGAGATTAAAGAGCATCGTAAAGGAACATAGGCCTAGTGGTTTTTGTGTAGACCAAGAACAATATCTAAGACTAAAATAGAGATTAGAAATCAAATTTGTGAAGCGAGTGGGCTATAAACCTCCTATTTATAGATAAGATGGTATCAGAGCAGTTGCATCCTTGACTGTGACTGTTTCCATGACTTTGAATAGAAAATTGAAAACTTTAGCATGGGTAAAGCAAGCAAAGACAAGTTGAAAATCTTAAGGGTCAACAATTGTCAGGTTCAGGAGGAGAATGAGCACTTGAAAGAGAAGGTTAAGATGTTCAAGAATATGTTTGAAGAATGCAAAGAATCCCTCACTAGAGTCAAAATAGACTGGGACAAACATAGAGAACAAATTTTATACCTTGGTAAGAAGGTCATCCAAATGGATAAATGGCTAGAGGATAGGCTCACGCAAATGATGACGTAGTTGCAACTAGATTTGGTAGAGAAGGAGAAGGCCTTGGAAAGGCTTCAAGGAACTTTCTAGGAACATAAAGGAGCAAGGAAACCTTCCATTTCCACTGCATATGCTAGCACCATGGTTGACACCACCTCAGTAAGATCACCTTCCATAGGGATCTCTTCATACCATTTTGATGAATTTGAGAAGCATACTAGGGAAATGGGCTATGATGGATGAGGGCTAGGCAAGAGGAGACTGTTGACCCCAAATTTTGTCATGATCCAAACACCTTTTCTTTCACTTATGCTCTATTTTAATCCCTAAACCTAGCCTTGATACCATTCTTTTTTGTCATTTCTAGAATAAAACTCCCTTTGGCAAGTATTATGAGGTATGATTGTTCATTTTGTCATTTTTCCTAAGTTTTCGATAAATTGTTAGGAGTTTTTAAAACAAGTTTTTCTAATGAAGAATATAGTGGTATTCTTGTACCACAGTTGTTTAGGTACCAATATTTCAAGGTTCAAACACATGTTTTTTCCCAAATGATTATTGATTTCCTGGGTATTGGAGAGTGAAGTTCCATCATGGATCGTGGCCTATTACTTCATTCCTAGACCATTATTTGTCAACGTGGGTTTCTAAATCAGCAAATGGACAAGGGTTCTAGCGACCATGCTATTCTTGGGTTTGAGATTCATGATATTTGGTTGCTATTCGTATGCATCCAACATCATATGAATATCAACAAGATCACCTTTGGTCTGATCTTCTTACTTATTTTGTACTATTTATTGGGAATAATCGAATTTAGTTCAATTTCTTAATTGTAAATCTATTTTTGTCTTTGTATTCCTCGATAACAAAGGAGGCCGACTTCATCTGTGTATTAGGGATTTTCTATAAAATCATATTTTCTTTATAAACCAAGGTTAAGAACCATATTTTGTACTCTTGCATAAAGGAATAGACAAAGGATACTGCTATTCAGTGATATCTCTGATTTATATGATACAAGTGGTGTAAGCTTTGAGAACACTTTGTTTTTAATAAAATTTGCAAGTTCTGATTCATGGTGTTTTTCTTTTCGTGAGTGAGTGAATCTCCACAGCTTGCTACCAGGGTTGGAAAGGGCCCACCAATCCCAGGGATGTCGAGTTTAGTTATTTCTTTAACTTATTTCCGTTTATTATATTGATTTGTTCTTGTGTTGCAAATGTTTAAAGATTGATTTAGAGATGGTGTGTGTCTACAATATCTTCCTTTATGTGAATGAATGGAAATTTATAGAATTGAATTATGTCTTGGGTAAGAAACTCCTTTCATTCAATCTATATAACATATTTCATACCACATCTAGGGTTTGACTCATTATCAACATTGTTATGTTTTTCTAGAGAATGAATTCTAAATCTATGAGTTGTTTTTATGGTATATGTTGTTGAGTTTCTTGGGGTAAAAGAAAACAATTATGGGCTACGATAAATCATTTAACTAATCAAAATATTAGCCAATGGTTTATATAAAATTGAGAGAGTTTGAAAATGTGTTGCAAAGATAAATTTGAAAAGATAATTTCTACTATAACCTTTGTTGATATATCAAAATATATTTGAAGATTTGATGAAAGCCATCTAGTAAAAAGATAAGAAGCTTGACAAACAGATGCTACATCACTGAAGTATATTACAATCTTGCTTCAAAAAGTATGGTTGTTGTTTTCTTTTCATCTTGTTTGTGTAGCATAAGACTATAAATTTCATAGTTGGGTGTGAAGGGTTTCACCTGAAGACAACCTCAAGACTGCTTATTAATGAGTGGTATGATTTATCAATGTGTGACTATTGGTGCAGGCCATTTTGGGTAAGTTTTTGGAATCACATGGGAGTGGATCACATGACAAATCAACAAAGGAGAAGTGTGCGCAAAAGATAGATGTCATATGTTAAGGATTCACTGTGCAAAAGGAGAAGTTAGTTAGGAGTTTTGGGACATTTTGTCCACATTGTAGTGAGCTAAGCCCTACTTTAAAACTATAAATATGTAATGGGTTTGGGTAAAAGATAACATTGGAAAAGATAACATTCAAGGGTGATGAGAACAAGTGAGCGCTTTGAAGGAGAATTATGAGTAAGTTGGTTATTGAGCAATGAGTAGTAAGTTGAGTTGAATATCAATAGAGAGATATGTGTGCACTGTAGCATAGAACGACTTGGGTAGGTTCGGGTTTTACCGAAGAACATTTTATGAGTGCAGTGTGCATGATTGTATGGAAGACTATGAATAAATAATATAAGTGATCCATTCTCAATGTAGCCCAATTTGGGGTGAACCGCGTTAAATCCTTGTGTTCTGATGTGTATGATGTCATGATGTGTTTTTATTTTTTTTCATTACGCACATAGAATAGATCAGTAATGATTAGTATGAATATGTATCTAATGGTTTCACGCATATGATGAATGGTTAAGTGGGAATATTATGTCAGATGTTATGGTATTGTTATATGGTTTCACACACAGGATATATGAATGAATGTTTAAGTAAATAGTAAAGGATGAAATCTTCCTATTCCCCCATGACTAGAGAATCCTAGTTCCTGTAGGCCTGATAGGTACCTCGGGTGAGACTTTGTCTTCTTACGAGTGATGCTAAAAGGGTTGATATATTGGGATTTGTTGGTGAATTAATTTTTAACCCCGGGTATTCCCACTGCATGCCAATAGTGACCTCCAGAATTAGTTTATAAAATCATTTGCATATTTTGCAGGAGACCAAGATTTTTCCTTTTGAATGGTTTGTTACTCTTTTATTGACATTTTTGATTGATGCAAATTTTATAGTGTGTTTATTATATTATACAATTTGATAAAGGTTGATTTAATGACTTGTAAAAAGGAATCCAATTCTAGAACTGTCCTGAGATACTTTGTGAAGATCAATCATAAGGGATTGTTTCTTATCTCTTCCAGTTTTATTATTTTCATCACACAATTAATACTGAATAATGCATGACAAGTTGAGTCACCTTTGTATGAACAAATTGTTTTTATAAGTACGGTGCCACCATATGTCCTTTGCATTAAAATTATTGATTGTGGGTTGGGTGTTAGATTTTCTATTCATAATATTTCACTCTAAACTAATAGGTTCAAGACAAGATCAGTAGCACCAAAGTGAAGATTCAATATCCTTTTAGTCGACTAATAAAAACACAATTAGAGTGAAACATGTGACTATAATTCCTCATTTTGTTAAATAATTTTTTGACAAGTAAATAGAATTATTATTGTCATATTTAGCATTATACATAGACTAGGAGTACTTAGTCTCTTAAAGTGAAACACTATAGATTGGATCTTAAAAGGAGATTTGACGAAAAAAATCCATTAATACTCTTTGTTTTTGAGTTTTTTGTCAGTATATTTGATCGTTTTTTGTCAGTATATTTGATCATTTTATGTGTGAACCCTACACATATGCAAATTGAAATATCATAATGAGAACATATCAAAGACATGATCATGCATAGATCAGAGATCTATGCATGGCATATAAGCTATTTTATTTCTGCTCATGTTTGATATTCAATCTGTGGATATAGTTAAGATTAGCTTGATAACATTTTCATTACTAATTGGTTTGTTGCATGGTTTGTTTGTCTCTTTAAGTTAGAATAACTAGAGTAGTTACAAATTTGATCATTTACCCACACACATTGTGTCTACAACTCGTCAGTTTACGAACTTGACTGACATGTAAAAGGGGTTTTATTATGACAATTAATTGACCCAACATTTTTGGCATCATTGTCGAGGATATGTAAAAGATAAAATGGTAGAAGAAGAGTTTTTTTAGTGTTTTTTATTTCCCACTACATTGCATATCTGGCAGAGGACATAAGATAAGATGAAAAGGTGCCCTTGCAATTGAATTCCTACAAGGGTTTTATCCCACCGCGTTCACTTTGGTGATTCTATTAAAATCCTCTTTTGTCATGTGTTTGACTCATGGTTAGGCCAAGGGATAGTAGAGATAAGTTTCTTAAATCAACAAGTGAAATTCCAACAAGTTTGTTTGGTAGTACTAACAAACCCCCCCCAACTAACCCAGTTGAAATATATGCAGATAACAAATGAACAAGGAAAATTTATGCATTTAAATTGATTTCTGAACTGACTACACCTCAATCTAAAGTTACCGTGGAACAAGTATAGGAAATAGAAGAAGGATATAAGAGTCAAGAATGTGAAAACACCCAAATTAGTGGACCAATTCCCAAGGTTGATCCAACATTGGACCAAACAGTCAATCCTGAATGCATTACAGATCTCTTTGGGCTTCCACTAAATTTGGATATATCTCAGATTGAATCCCTCACTATTGAAGGGATGACCGAGAAATATATCATAGATCATTTCAACACTTATCACAACCCAATTTTTGAGCCAAATTTATCACCAAGGTTGGAAGAAATTGGTTTGTTTGGAAACATGGTGGATGAAGAAAGGAGGAATGAAGAGACCAAAGGAGAAGCAACCTTTGGATTCCCTATTCTTGAATTGGCACCAAATATGGCTATGAAAAAAATCCCTCCATTAGTCCTACCAAATTTTTGAGGTATGGCCACAAAAGATCTAGATTCTTTCCTATTTGAATTGACATTTTATATTGAAGCTACAACTATGCAAATGATGCTCAAAAACACAAATTGTTCCCAGCAACATTGAAATACTTTTCCCTAAGGTGGTTTATGGGCCTTAGAGAATTCTTGATTAGATATTGGGATGAAATGAAAATTGTCTTTCTAAAGAAGTACCAAGACTATTGCAGAACCAAGGATTCACAGAATGATATTTTCAAAATGTAGCAGCAGGTTGAGGAAAGTCTTGAGGACTTTGTTGATAGATTTCTATATGTCCTTCAAAAGACTAAACTAGGAGGATTAAGTGATGAGACAACCATGACTATTTTTCTTAGGGAAATTTTGGAAGAATACATGGATGTACTTAATTTGATGGGTTCTCTTGATATTTCTCATTTTCCATTTGCTGATATTTACAATTTATGCAAGAAATATTCAAGGAGCATAGCCAAATGAGGTAAAGGAATAAGGGAGACTTTTTCCAGGGTAACTAAATCTACAATAGATAGAGTCACAAGCGTGGAGTTAGGAAACTTGTTAGAATATTTCAAAACATAAATCCTTGGTACCCTTAGCTCACAGTTAGATACCATAAAAAATAAAAAGAAACAAGAGGAAGAAATTACAACTCTAAATATTTTTTGTCATCAATGTAGAAAAAGGCACCCTCCAAGAGAATGAACACTAAACAATGTGCATATTTGTGCTATTTGTGCAGAGGATCATGAAACAAAAAGTTTCCCCTTGTTTCCAAGACTAAAAGAAATTTACAAAGGAGGAAACGAGATAGTTGAACCTTCTTTCCAAGCTTCCCCAAAGAGGCCATGGAAACCCCGTGTACAAGGTATTTTTTTTTTTTTTTTGTGTCTGGAGGAATCAGCAACTAGTTGGGCACGTGCTCGCGTTACACGTGGCCGTGTTATCCAACCGCTACCCCTATAACCTCCAGGTGTGCCCACG
>ML780049.1:202216-217387 GCA_009831015.1 Picea engelmannii
AAGTGAAGTAACAAAATCAAAGAAGATTATTTAAATGATAAAGTGAGGTAACAAAGTCAAGGAGTGATATTTAAATGATAAAGTAATGGAGAAATTTCTAATTATGGAAAGTGGTTAACCCTAAAATGAGGGAAATAGGTTAAGTGACCCAGAAATGGGTTAAGTGACCTAGAAGATGAAGAGTATAAATAAGATGCAAGGGTCTCTTGTGTAAAGTACATTTTTGGAAGAATCTCTTGTGTATATTTTGTGAGAATCTTAAGTGCATCTCTTGTGCATATCTTGAGCATGTATTGAAGATCTATTCTGAGAGAGAGAGAGTATGGAGGGTCTCATGGACACATCGAAGTTTCAACAAGTTTGAGATCATGACGGTGAAAGTTTCGGAAGTTCAGAAACCATAGTTTATGAGGCGTACGCGTGCTGATAGTGTATTACGGTGCATACATGCTGAGTTATACGTGGGTTGTCAGTGTATTAGGGTGCGTACATGCTAAGTTATATGCGGGATGACAATGTATTAGGGTGCATACATGTTGGTAAATCCATGGAAACTTGAGAAGATGGAGATCCAGAGGTTCCATATTCTGATATCAAGCTCCCAGGAAGGTCTATAGTGCTCAGATACATCAGATCTATCCATTGGTTCAAAATGTATGGTTACATGGTTGCCTTGATGGATACTCTTGCTTATTGTTTGGGGAATGCTTAAGGCATTCTTGGTATGGTTGTTATGATGTGGTTTGAGTTGATGGAGTGATCAACACTCTTATGTTTCAATATTGATATGATGGCTATAGTATATTGGTTGTTTACACATGTCAGAGTAGCATTCATATTAGATGGTTGAGAAGCATGAGTAGGCTATTGTAGAGCTTGGATGTGTTGTGACTGGTTGTGGGTCAGATTGGACAGTGAGAGACAAAAGAGAATGTGATTGCAGGTTGCTTAGGATCTGATTATGAGATGAAAAGGATAAACCCTAATAGTTCAGAAGGTATATGTAGGTTGTAGTATAGACTGGTCGTGTACATATGTAGGATGCACTACTGGTAGGGCATGTACATACACATGTTGCACTACCGATAGGTCGCGTACCTATGAGATATTGATATATGTGAAGGATTGTTTCCTTAACTAAGTTGGTGCCGAGGATGTAAGTTGAGTCTTGCATATAGAGCTAGTGCTCTTGTAGAGTTGTACTCTATTCAGTTTTTGTTGATAAACCCCAAGGATTGAAATCCGTAATAAAAAGAAAATTTTATATACATCTTGTGTTCTTTTTGTTCCTTGTGGTGATGATTTGTTGATAATAAATTGTTGATATATGTTGTTGATATGTGTTCACATTTAACTGGTTATAAAAGACAACAATGGTTAATGAGTTAATGGTGATTGCTAACTAATTATTTTTGTGTAAGAGGGAAGTTTTGGGGAAAATAGCTCCACACTCATNTGTTCTTTGTGTTCCTTGTGGTGATTATTTTTTGATGATATATTGTTGATATATGTTGTTTATATGTGTTCATATTTAAATAGTTATAAAAGCCAACAATGGTTAATGGGTTAATGGTGGTTGCTAACTAATGAGTTTTGTGTAAGCATTAAGTTTTGGGAAAAAGAGCTCCACACTCATTCACCCCCCCTCTCTAATTGTGGTTGGTGTGTCCAACATTGGTAAACCAAGGCCACAATCATCAAACCCTAGAAGGAAAACGACTACTAGGAAGTAGGTAACCCTAGGCCCTAACGGATTAACTTCTTCTTTATCTCAAGCTTGAGATAAATAAAATCTTGATGAAGAAATGGTGTTAGAGTGATACAAAGGTAGGGCTCTAGCATATGCTTCCATGGAGGTGTCTTCTAGCAAAATCAAGTAGGTGGATAGCTATTGAGATAAGGACAATAACATGTGCTTATTCTCCTAGCGTTTTACACTAGAAATTTCATAATTTTTAGCAAATGCAAAGTAAAAGATACCATAACCATTCAAAGAAAGAAGAATTACATATTTTCACTCACATTCACAAAGAATACTATAGTAACAGTCCCTATTTGAAGACTTTCCACCATGAAAATTCCAAAATTCACCAAAAGAAGCCTCCTCCAAGAGTTGAGTACCACTTAATTTCATCTAATAAGCCTTAAAGAGGCCAAATTTCAGACCTCACACTTGTGTGAGTGAATGATGATGAAAAAATACAAGGGAATTTTTTCTTATTTATACAATTCAAATGACCTTTAATTACAAATTAAGTCAGAAAAGGTCGACATGGCCAGTTACATCAAAAATCCAGTTTTTTACATAAAATTGACAAATTAAACCCTAAAGTGTGCAAAAGGGGTGATGTCATGCTCTTCTAGGGTGACGTTGGGCCTCCTAAGTGAGATGTTGGCCTCCAGGAGTAAAATTTTAGGCCTTCCAAGGCCTCTGGATCATGGCACATGTGCCACTGGGCACACAACTACCTCCTTCATGTCCATCAGACATTGGGTGACATCAAGGGTCACAAGGGTGATGTCATGGGCCTTCCAAGGTCAATGTTCAGGGATAAAGGCAATACCCCCTTGGGCCCAGGCCTACCAAAGCGTCTCTGGTGGAATGTCCTCCTCTCTCTCTGGTGCAAGCCTCTGGTATATGTATTCCCCTGGTTGGGGTCTTAGCATCCATCTAGTGAGATTTTATCCCTATGGAGGTCTGAGTTAATCATCTCCCCATATGTATCTATCTGTCGGGTGTGGTATTGTAGTAAAAAAAAGCACGCCCTCCATGGGCTCATAAGTCACGGGGATCATACCAATGTCAATCACATATAATAATAAAGTTACCCAAACATATGCATAAACCCCCCTTTTCCCAGAAAAGTTCTCAAATATGTTATGTTATTCCACAAGCTAGGTTTGGAGAGGGTTGCAGGACATCCTATTGGGATAATTCTCCATAGGTGTGGGGTGTTTCCAAGTGAAGACCAATCTAGGTCATGTAAGTGCATGAGATGGTGCAAGGTATGTTTGGGCAAGGGGTGCAGTGATGAGAGGGAAATGTATGTCTTACCTATGGGTGCCTCTGAAGAGGGTGAGTTTCACCTTATTATGGATGCAATTGTTTCCTAGCCCATCAAATTCCTTTATACTTTTATATTTTTTCTTTTTATTTCAAGAGAATAGTTGGGGGACATTTCCCTAGCATGGTGACCAGTGGTGACAATGTTACCCATAATCATTTCACAGAGATGAGAAGGTTGGCTTGTGATGAGACCCCCTTTCTCTTGGTTATTCCACCAAGAGACATTAGCATGGCATGGTGACCAAATGAATAGTAGTGTCATACCACTACATTCCCATGAACCTAATAAGCTATCTCGTGATCAGACCCCCTATCCAACAAATAGGTCTTGAGTTTTATATTTTTATGGGTCCTCTCTTTTCTTATTGAGAAGCCTTTTAATGATTTCTCAGGGATCCCTCGATGAAGCATATCAAGGTTTTATCTTTGTCTTTTAACTTTTTCCAACTACTTTTACCCTCTGTTCCTTTAGCCCCTTCTTCCCATAAGGCAAGGTACAACCCTTACTATCTTGGAAAACCTAATGCCCAAACCAATGTAGGGGATAGATGAGAGGGAAGATGTTGAAAAGTGATAAGTATGGAAGGAATGGATGATGACCTTTCATAATCCCACCCAGTGGAAACTCACTCCTAAGGGAACCAACTTGGTACGGAATTTTTTCATCCCCCCCAGGTATGGACAAGTCAAAAGGCATAAAGTCCAAGCACACATTATGAAGCAAAAGAGAATTGAGTGCACATATCCAAATGCTTTGAGAATTAGAGTGACACATACCATGATACTCAGACTCATTACCTCATGGAGCAATACCCATTGCTACTTCAGAACTAGGATGATAGGATGGATGCTGCTGCTACTGACAAAATGGAGGCGTTGAAGAATAAGGATGGACCCTCCAGGGCCAGGCTCAAGTCATATGGCTCTCGGTACTCCATGTCTAGGACCTTTGGGCCTCAAGACATAATCTACTTAGTTATCCCTAGGATAAGGGATAACATCTGGCTCTAACTCAGGCACATGTTCTCACCATAGAGCACATGAGAACTTCAACATCTCGGGTATGACCTGCGACCTGCTAGATCTCAGAAAAATTGATCAGTAATCATTTGGGGTGGTGATATCACCCCTGGATCATATATCATACAATGAAATATAAATAAGCAATCATATGTACAAATGGAAATACAACTACTCTAGCATGAAATGAAAATGGTATATACAATGAATGCAAAATGCCTACTTACTCACCTACACTTACTTGTGAAGTCAAGTCTCTGCCCTTTGATGGGGTTTAAAGAGGTGTCCACCAACCAATAATGGATTTCTCCTTCCTTCCAACGTGGATAAATAGTAGGAATGATTGAATGAATTCCTTTTGATTCAGCAAGGTCCAAGCCAAATTTTTTTGCATCCCTTAATATTGTTAGGCTCCCTCATCTTCATATCCCATTGTAAAACCAATTCTCCTTGCTTGTAGTCCCCACCTTCATAATCAACTGCTTCGTGTACTCTGATGTATTGTGTTGAGGGAGGGGGGCAGGGTTATTTGAATAATAGATATTCTTGGTTTGGCTCAGTCAACGAATTTTCATCATCCCCTTTCCATTTGATGAAGCCAACTCCTTTCATTCTAAACCTTATCAAATAGTCATTGTCTTATGTAGAAAAATAGTCATCCCAGTCTTCAGAGATGTTAGAGGCATCATCGAGATAATCATCCCAATTTGTATCTCTTTATTTCTCTAGGACAATGGGGTGGGGTCCTACCAAAGCACTATCCCTTATGTATGTTTCATGCAATCATAACATCCCGTTATTACCTAGTGAAATGATGTCCTTGTGATTGCTAGGAATATTCTCATCACCCTTTCCCTTGGATTTGATTTGGCGTGAATAGGTAAATATAGAATATACATAATTAGATTTCTCATGAGTAGCCTTTGGGTGATAACATTCAAAATGGGAGTCCTTGCATGATAAGGACTTAGGATCATCTTCTTGTCTTGCAACATTTTGTAGGTTCAAAGTGTTCATACAAATGTGTTCTTTTGGAGCATGAGATTTTATTGTTTGAGGAAGTATCATAGAAAGAGTCCTTTGTGTTTGTGATAGTGACCTTTCTAATTGAGTGATTTCTTCATAGGTACCTAGATCCTTAGAGGGTTCATGTTGTTTTGAAAAAATTAAGGCATCTTTCATGTTTGAGAAACATGTGCTCCATTTCCTAGGAAAAGTATTGTTAGTGAAGGAAACACTAAGGTGGGTCCTCTAGAGATCAATTTGAACGTGGATATGATCATTGAAGCTATAGAGATACTGAGAACATGGGAACTTTGGTTTAAAGCCAAGAAATTGGAAAAAGAAGACTGGTGTCAAGACATGTTAAAGCTAGAGCATTAGGGAGCTAATCTAGTGAAGGGTATACTTAGAAATTGGATTTTCGGAGCCTATGACAAGCGGTTGTTTATCATACAGATATTTTTTACATGTGAAGGGAGGTATAGTAGAGTTTTACAATATCATTTCAAGTTGCTTCTTCACTTCACTGGTAAGAGGGAAATTGACCTGCCATATTTCTTATTTATTATCTTACAAAGGATGATTTTACTTGCTCAAAGAAATCCTGATAAAATTATGAAATCCATCTTTCATCATTCTTTGATTAAGTTTATAGTAATTGAACAATTGAAGAAAGAGGGAAGGGAATGGCTCACCTTCATGTTCATGTCTAAATATCAAGTTGACTTTCATGTTTCTCCTTCAAAATCCAAGACTCCTAGGAAGAATATTGTAATACCTTCCTCTTCTCCCTCATATGAAGTACCACAAACCTCTCAAGACCCAATTACTCAAGAACCTTCACATGTCCAAGTGTCTAAGAGAGATAAGAGAAAAGGAAAGGCTAAAGAGGTAGCTATTGAAGAACAACTAGAGCCTCCCATGGAGCTTCCTCAAATGGAAATTAAAGATAAATCCCAGACTATCCAAGTCAAAATTGGTACACCAACCCTCAGAAGGTCATCCAGGAGAAATATTGTACTAGAAGAGGAATCTCATCAAATAACTGAGGTTATCAAACCTAGAACTAGGTTGTCAAAATTGAAAGTTTCTCCTCTTGAAAAGGAATCACTTGAGGCCATAGTCCAATTAAGTGAATCTACACTAGATCCATCCCTAGAGACAGATCAAGGGCCTAAAACTAATCGGGCTCAACTACTCAATAATGCAAATAGACAACTCAAAAAAGTTCAGGAGAAGAACAAAAAATTACATCAAGAAAATGTTACACTCATCCAACAACTTTCAAGTCAGATCGATGAACTAACATAGGAGTGTAATTAGCTCAAGAGAAACATCATAAAAAAGGATATTCAGAGGAAACAATTGATTAATATGTACAAGAAAAACCTTCATATGAGAGCAGAAAATAGGAAGTCGATTGAAGACACATATTTGGCTAAGAATATGATTAGTAAGAAGAACTTGGCAATCTTTTTGAAAGAGACCAGTTCTCCTAGTTCTTCCAAGAAAGATGATTAATATGCAGATGTTGTTTCAAAGTTTTGTGATCAGATTTGTTGACCTATGATGAACATGTTATACCTCATATATCCATTGTTCACATTTGTCTTCAAAGTTATTGAACATGGATTATTTCTTTTTGCCTATATTAAGTTTTAAATTTTGGCTTTAAAGGGATATAAGGCAATTAAGTGTAAGGTTTTGATGATTGAAAGTTTGGATCACTTGCAAAGAAGTTTTACACATCATAGTAGACCATCAGTGAAATGCTCAGAAGCTCAGTAATGTAGACATAAAATGGATACCCTATTTTGTTTTGATCTGAGGGTTTGATAAAAGTTCATATGAAGGTGTAGGTTATGGAAGTTTTCCAGACTTATTTCATCAATTTTACAATGGAAAGTTATATGTGTAGAATCATTACAAGCCCTCATACTTGTCTTATAGTTTTCAAATCTTATGAAGGTGCATGGAAACTACATTGAGGAAAGAAAGTATAAATACATTATTATTGAGATGAAGCTTGAGTAATCTCAATAATATCACTAAATTACAGTGGTATGTGTTTAGATGAGGCAGACTCCTAGCCTTCAAAGGTGATTTTCAAGCAAATTTCGGAGTATTCTGGAAAGACAGGAATCTACATGATTTTGTAGCGCTAACCATCTATTTTCAATGTATCGCGCTGCAAACTCGTCCATCCTTAATGTATAATAATCCAAGTCAAATTTGGACTCCTTCTCTATCAAATAATGTGTGACTCAAGGCCCATGTGTTGCTGATGACTCAAGAATATCTATGTCATCCTCCAACAAAACCTATGAAGCAGTCAAAGACTTAGTTTTAGATAGGGATCTAATCCCTTAGAAATAAGATCTGAATCCTAATTTGTTGTAACTAGATTAGATATATTTTGACATGTATCTTTTAGATCCATATTTTGGGGATCTATAACGAAGTTGTAAAGGCTATTTAGCCTATGAAAATTACATTGTAAAAGTTTCAATTGTGAGGACTTAGAGAGACTCCTTTGTAAAAGACTTTTTAATGCATATTGGAATATAAGCTCTTTTCACTGTATTTGTTCAGACCTACATTTATTTTATCTTCGTATGTACATGTGAATGAATGTACATTTCA
This sequence comes from Picea engelmannii, assembly GCA_009831015.1. Classification (NCBI taxonomy): domain Eukaryota; kingdom Viridiplantae; phylum Streptophyta; class Pinopsida; order Pinales; family Pinaceae; genus Picea; species Picea engelmannii. The sequence goes on from ML780049.1 coordinate 209,949, forward strand.
TATATTCAATGTTTATTCAGTGATTGATAAAAGTGGTTTTGTCATTTCGTTGGTAGGAAAAGAATCACAAGTAATTTTCCTATTGTAACTAGTCTTTCATATGTACTCTCAGTGTATATGATCCTGATGGTATGATAGCATTCTCCATCCACTTTCAATTCTTAAGTTATTTGATCAGTATAGTGAAAGTCCTATTTGTCTGAGTGTGTTAATACATGTCTTGAGTGAGTCAGGTTTTTTTTATAGTCTGTCAATTTGATCAATTTTTATGCCCTTATATTGAGAAACTGATTAAGTTACCAATCTCACTCAAACTACAACCTAGAGTGACTCTTGGAGTGATAACATAGAGCATTTCACCTTTCCTTGGCATACCTACTGCACTTCTCAACTTTACTTTCCATCAAAGTTCAAATTTTAGGGTTTATTGACATTTTCCTGGACATTGAACTTTCTACTATCTTGATTTTTTGATTTCATCTTGTACTGATGGTGTCCAGTTTTAGCTTAGAATATAAGTTGGATGGTGTTACAAATTTTAGAGGTATGCACAAGTTATATATGTTTCCAAGTTATATCATTTGGGAGAATATGAGGGTGTTTGCAGGGGTTGTACAAGGGACCTTGTCCAAGCAATGACCCAAAGGGATTATTATATCTAATGAATTAAGAGGAATAGTGCACTGTCCCAAGCAATTAAGATTCCAAGTTTGCATATCAGGTTTGATATTTTTATATTTCATGCATATTAAATAAATAGTGTAACCAGGACAATAGTCTTTAGAGATCTATTACTACTAAGTACCTTTTTCTATCAAATGTTTAATGACACTTGAATATTGTTGGTACAATAATCATTATGTAAATGCTCATTGTTTATCACTAATGATGCACGTGTTTGCAATATAGAATCAATATCCTCTAGGATATGTTCTTGGTTGTTTTCTTTGTCCCGAGCATGTTACTATGGAGGTCGCGGCACTAGAGAAGTGTTTATCTTGTATTTTGTTCTTGTTTTACTCTGGGAAGGTCACCACGGAGGAATTATTGGTAACAACATTGGAAAAGTGTTGTCCCTTTTACCAATTTTGTATTCTCTTTCTTATTTATTTATCATAATAATATTTTTCTTGTCTATTATTTTTTTTATTGCGCTTGTTCCGGGAAGGTACAGGTGATAGCTCTGAGTGGGAGCTATAGTGACGGTTGTATGAGGAAAAATATTATATGGTCTCTAGTATGAGACATGGTGCAAGATATCCAGACATGGAGTTATATACATGATAGTATACATCCATATACCGAAGGAGAATAAGACAAAGTTAGAACCTTTCGAAAATAAGGATACTTTTTTTGGGATATAGAGTGTTCGACATGGAGATTGACAGTGATGATTATGTGGATCCAACAATGGTGAGGTAGATGGCCTAACCTATTACCAGTTCAGAGGAAGCTAGAGGTCAGAAGGAGTCATTCCTTGGGATCCAGTAGGGAGGAGTATCCCCCCAAGACATTTCATTGGAGATCAAACTTTAAAATATGGAGAGGGAGTAGATAGATCCAGAGATTGTACAAACTCAAAGGGAGCATGGTACTATAGGATCGATGGATACTTGATGAGATTGGTTTTAACCAAGAATGTATAGAATTATAGTGAGCATGATCTCAAATAGAGTCAGTTGGTTGAATAAAGAGCCGATTATTAAGAGGGAGTTCCCCCCAAGATCCAAGTGGGAGAGAGACATCTCCCAGGATTGACAGATAGGTTCCATGAGTTGAGGAGGACATAAAAAGATTCAAAGTAAAGAGGATTTGAGGATATGTGATATCACTACAATGACAGAGGAGGAAGTTGGTCAGGAGGACCAGGTATGGGTTTTGTCTCAGTCACATAGTGAACAACCAATGAGGAAGACTAGAAAACAAAAATTACTCTAATGATAGAGGGAGTTGGACTCAGAGTTCGAGATGGAGGATCCTAGCCAAACACACTCTTGGGATTAGAGGTGCAATGAGATCATATGAGATATGAAGTAGATTGGACCCTTGATGTACCTTGTTAATGCTAGGCCAGATATTTTCTTTACAATGAGCACCCTGAGCTGGTATTTGGTTGAAGCCAAGGCAGTTCAAGTGGGTGGTAGAGAAGAATGGTACAATTTGATATGGTTTGTGTCAGGTGATGAAGTGAGGTGGTAGAGATATACATATTTTGATTGAGAAGGAGTGAAGTAGACAGATTGAGCACCTTAGGGTGCTTCTTTTCCTTGGAATCAACTATGATTTCTATGATAAGCTGGGAGAAAAATTGTGTAGCACTCTGTACAACAAACATGGATTATGTCACATCCAATGTTGCAAGTTGTGAAGTGGTGCAACTTCAAAATATTCTTGCAGGACTTCATCCGAGACTTGGTATAGAAGGGAGCAATGAAGCTCCAATACTTATCCACAAATGTGAATACTGCAGATATCCTCCCATAGTGGCCTTATTGATTCAGCTGAGGATAACACACAGGATTAGCCATGTTGATTTGGCTAGTGATGAGCATTGATGTTTCAACATTGAGAAAATATTCCCTTAGATTGGTCATGCACGGAGCTATGCTAGTGTTGATATGACCAAGGGATAATTATTCATTCACTCATGGGACTCTACTAGTATTGAACGACCCAAGTATGTTGATGTTCTCCATGTTTGAGAAGAAATTATTCCTATATTGGTCATGCACGGGGTTATGCTAGTGATGATATGACCAAAGGAGAATGATTCACTCATCCATAGGGATTTGCTAGTGGTGAGTGGCCCAAATAAGAATTAGGAAGAAATTATCCCATATTGGTCATGCATGGGGCTATGCTAGTGTTGATATGACCAAGGGTAATTATTCATTCACTCATGAGGCTCTACTAGTGGTGAAAAACCTAGGTGTAGTCTTTGTCTTGACAATGAGTGGATGGACTAGAGACTCTATTCTAGGATGGAATGCATGTGTGGAGATGGCACATCAACATGGCTCATGAAGACAATTGTTCTATGAAAAAAGAAATCCAAGTATGGAGAATGCCTCCCTCATTGAGAGGGATTGTTGGATATTTGCAACTTTCAAAAGTCATTCTGCATAAGAAAGTACAAGAAGACCTATCTACACCATTATAAAAGTCCCACAAAGAAGTTAAATACTCAAGAAGAGAAGTCGACCCCACAGGAAAAATAATAATAAAATTGAAGACCCAAAAATAAGAAGTCAACCCTAGACTGGTTCCTAGATCAGTATAAATATAGGTCTGGCTCATTTTACTTTGATAGTCATACAATTCCTTCTGTAGTGGACACAAGGCAGTTGCATTTGTAGATTTGGAAATTTCATTCTTTCTAGGTTATTGGTTACCTTGGAGAGTGGGCCAAGCTTGGAGAAACTCTTGCTTGGTTATTCTTGGTCATATTATTGAGGAGCTAGGTCTTAGTGATGCTATCCTTGAGGAGGATCTTCTCTGTATGGTATTTTGGCTATTGATGGTGATGTAGTGGTAATATCTTGGACTTAATTATTTTATAGAAATGTTGTCGGGTTTTCTCCCAATTTTGGGTTTTCCAAGATAAACTCTTTTGTTCTTGTGTTGTGTTCTTGTGTCTACTTTGCATGGTAAATATTTATGTTAGGATATTTAGAAAATTATAAGCTAGTTAATATCTACTTTATCTAATGTGTCATTAGGTAAAAGTGTGTTTCTTAGTGTGTTTCTTTAGTATGCATTAGTATGCATTTGTAGTTAGGAAATCTGACGGTCACGATATGTTCTCAACATAGAGTGATCTGACAGTTCATATTCTCCTCGATCTTAATGGCCATTGATCTGTGGCTTAACACTCAATTGGTCCATGATCTCTATTTAAAGAGCATGGAGGATCATTTGCATATGATCGATTCTGAGAAAATCTCTTTTAAAATCTATGTAATCTTTTTCTTTTGCATTAATAAACTGCTCCAAGTGGCCGCGTTGGTTGAGGTCGTGGATGTTTCCCCATAAGAATTTTACCACGTGAAAATATCACTGTGTTGATCTTTGATATGGTTATGTGAGTGGTTACATAAGGTGTTCATCCTTTGTTGGAATACCTGTGTTGTCAAACATGGTATCAAAGCTTGTTTGAAGACCTGCTCCTATTGTGGATCGAGATTGTGAAGTTGGTTGCCTCATATCCATTTGTTTTCATTTTCTTACATTTATGACTAGAGAGGACTGTTCCATTGCACCCATAGCGATTGTTTCAGTCAAGAAAATTTTTCATTTCACTCGAAAATATTTTTGTTTTCCCAAGATACAACCATTTCAGTCAGATCCGAAGGTATAAAGCCTGAATACACATTTTTTTAATTTTTGAAGAGTATCATTTTGGTTTTATTTCGATTTTGTATTATTTATTTTCATATTTCTACTCTTTTAGATCCGTGTATGCTCTTTTCCTCGTGCCCTATGCGATCTTGGAAAATCAGAAATAGATAGGAAAATGTGCATCTTCTAGGTAAGTTAACAAGATCTAACCCTTATTGTCATCGAGAAGAGAAATTTTTTTCTTGTGTGAAAAGAGTTTTTTTTAGCATGCTCTCCAAGGTCATCTTCAACAACAACAACACCCCCAAACCTCTTCCTAAAAAATACAATATGTTTTGGTAGACCATTTGGATAAAAGTTTCCTTATTAAGTAAGAGGTCTTGACTTCATGTCTTCATGCTAAAATTGTAAAGTGTATTTCACTTCAAGTATAAAAGTGAATCACTATAAGAAGCTTTAATATTTTATTTTAGAGTTATTTATTTTGCATGTAGCTTTTTTTTATAAAGTAACTTCATTGTAAAAGTGATCCCCACTTCTCTTTATAAAAGTGGATCACTTCATAAAACAACTTACACTATCACATGGTCCTTTGGTTACTGTTTATGCCTTTTTTTTTAAATGGCATAACTCTCCCATCTGAAGTCCGTTTTCAGTGCCTCTTTTTTTAAAACCGCATAACTTTTCAATATGTTTCCATCCAACATCAGTTTTAGTTTTTAAATCCATATTATCTGGATATTTAATATGGCTTCTACAAGTAATCTCTTGCTTACCAGCACCAACTACTTACAATGGAAATCTCATATGGAAGATTTATTAAGAAGTAAAGGTTTGTACCAGATTACCTTGGGAAAAGAAAAAGAACCCATTGATGATGATAAGAAAGAAAAATGAGCTAATAGGAGTGATGAAGCACATGGACTAATCGGAATGTCCATCTCTCTTGATTTAAGGTTCCACCTTAAAGAAATTGATGACCCCGAAGAAGCTTGGGAAAATATTGAATCTTTGTTTGTTAAACTCAATAGTATTCGAGCACAACAGTTACAAAATCAAGTACTAACCTTAATTCCAAGTGATTTTTCTTGCCATGGAAACTATCTATCTAAGTTTAAAAAACTCAGAATTTTATATGAAGAATGTGAGATAAAAATGGAGGAAGAACATTGCATCTATCTTATTCTTTCTAAGCTAGGTAGTGCATATTATGTGTTTGTATCTACCTTTTATGCCATGAGAGAGGCTCTAGGGAGATATTATTAAAAACCTACTCTTGAGTCCTTTTGTGCTTCTTTGATTAGAGAGGAAGATAAGCTTGTACAAATTGGAGTGATCAACATTGCAGGTACCTCCAAAAAATCCTTAGTTGCCCAGCAGAAAGATAAACCCAAGTATTGCAAGAAGCAACATCCTCACTACAACAACAAGCAACATAAGGGTCCTAAACCCACTAAGACAACTTCAACTCCTAATGGTGACAAAGGAGAAAAATAAAAAAATAAGAAGACTAACATACATTGCAACTTTTGTGATAAAGATGGTCATGATGAGTCCAAATGTTTCAAGATGATGGAAGCTTTAGAAGCAGCGATGAATAAGCACAAAATCAATATTGATTCTACATCTTCTTCTTCTGGACATGCACTTTCTGCTTCTGGTTTCTCCTTCAATACAAATTCTACTTATTCTTATGATGAGTGTCTTATTGATTCTGGACCATCCTATCATATGGCCAAGGATAAAGACATATTTTCTGCTCTAAATGAATGTAACACCAAGAAAATATTGGTTGGTGATGATAGATCTCTTAGTCAACACTTGTTGGCAAGCCATATTCAACATATGTGCATTTTTTGTTCCTATTCTGGTTTATTCTTCAGATGATGATAGTGATGATGAAAATCCACCTCTGCTTGCTCACCTTTCTCCAGATGAGTCCTTTGAACCTGAACTAGCAGCAATTCCATTGCTTCCTAGATGGGTCTATTCAACACGAGAAGCAGTTGGTGGTATTTTCAGTGATCCTTCAGATCATCATCAAACACGTTCACAGTTCCAATGAGCCTCTTCTCTTTTGGCTCAACTTTAAGAGACTCATGATCCAGAGACATTTGTAGAAGCTTCAGGTCATTGATATTGGGATATAGAAATGAATGAAGAGTATCGTTCTTTAATGGAAAACGATACTTGGGATCTTGTACCTCTTCGAAAAGGAAGAAAACTTGTCAAATGTAAATGGGTCTATAGAACTAAGTATGCATCAGATGGAAGTGTTGAAAGACACAAGGCCCAGTTAGTTGCCAAAGGATTTTCCCGAGTTGAAGGAATTGACTATAATGAAACCTTTGGCTCTGTAGCCAAAATGAATTCCATCCGCCTTGTTCTTTCCCTTGTTGCCTCACATAAATGGGAGGTCCATCAGATGGATGTTAAATCCTCCTTCTTGCATGGAGATTTGTAAGAAGAAATTGTTGATTAAGGTTGGTTGTCATTGAAGTCAACCCTTGAAGAAAGCCCCGTAGCACAAAGGTTTGGGTAATGGACCCAATATTGTTTTATGTAAATATCACTCATTATTGTTTTTTCATGGTTTATAAGAAGTAAATATGGATGAACTCCAAAGTGGTCCCTTATGGTGAAAGCCCTCACGGGAAGACGCTTTGTGGAGTAAGAGAACCCATGATTAATTTTGGAATAATGAGATGAAGGAAGGTGAACTTGTCAGGTAAAATATCCTATATGGATATTTCTTGTCATGTCATTTCCGGTGGTATGTGGAACGTCACATAATTCCTCACGGTTAGAGAGTTATGGCCATGAGAAGTTGGACACCCCAGGTTTCGGTAATGGACCCAAGTTTGTTTGATGGGTAATGGTATGAATTATGATATATTTTCAGATAATACTATTCTATATGGATAGTACATGTCATGCCATTTATGGTGGTATGTAGAGCATCACATAACTCCTCACGGTTTGAGAGTTATGGCCTTACGAAGTTGGAGGACCCTCATATGTCCTCTAGAAGCCCCAAAAGGTCAAAGTAATCAAAGTGGTTTAAGAGATTTTAAAAGGTAAATAATAAAGTGAAGTGATGA
>ML780049.1:257351-273019 GCA_009831015.1 Picea engelmannii
TTTTTTTTTTTTTTTTTTTCAAATTTTATTTTAACAAGGAATTTATTATTACCTGAGCACAACACCGGTGGCTTCCAACTGCAATGACATTGCCATCTTGTAAGAAGATTTTGAATCAGTTTTTGCAATTCTTCTCCCACTTATAGACTTTTCTTTGACATGATTCAAAATATAACCATACTCTATATGACTTAAAAAATAGTCTTGTAAGATATTATCATAAGGTTTTTCGTGGCTTTGCATTGTCAAATGAAGAATCTTCAAAAGGGTCTTAGAATTATCAATACAAGTTGCGCCCTCACATGAACAAAACATACAAGTACCAAAAGGTCTGTATGGACAAAAAACATCCACACCGAAGGTATGGTTGAGAAAGATATTGGACAAAGAACCTCCACACTGAAGGTCCATAGTTGGAACCTAGGCAACGCCACGACTTAAGCTATCCATTCCTTTCAGACTAATCGTTTTTCTTGGTTCCTAGGTAAGGAGGTCCCATGTTAAGACCCAACTCCTAATAATTATAACTGGAAAATTATATCAGGGGTAGGATTTTACACTTAGCTCCCAACATTAGTGGTTATGGTTGTGAAATATATTGGACTAGAGAACCTCCAAGAATGTTTGGAGAGTGATGAGCCAAGCTTAGAGTGCTTGAACTTGATATGATGATGGTAACATAAAGTTTTTTTTTTTTTAAATTAGTTTTTTCTTATGACAATGTGGTCAACCATGTTTTAGTTTTAGTAAGGAGAAAGTGTAATTAACATGATTCAATTTAGAAATATATAGGGAGCAGGTTGTAAGAAGGTATCTATTGCATCAAAGATGTTTAAGATTTATTTTTAGTTTCAGTTTTTATGTGCGTATATTGAGATTCACAAACACAAACACACGGGTTTATCATTAAAAAAACTTAAACCTTATTATTACAAGACTTATTATTGAAAAAACTTAAACCTTAGAAATACAATATCAGATCTCCACTTTTACCAATAGGCTATCAATAAAAAATACAAAAATAACATTTTTATCAAATTAACATGGAACATAGTGTAGGTTGGCTTTGTAATATAACATGTTCATAAGGAAAGGAAAAAAGTTCAATTGTGTAATTATGTATTGACCATAAATTATTTTGAAAAATGTTCCATAAGCTTAAGAATTTAGTATTAGACTCAATGTTTATTAGCTTAGTATTAGACACAATGTAGATTAGCCTTGTAATATAGATTTATCATTAAAAAAAACTTAAATCTTATTAATACAATACTTATCATTGAAAAAACTTAAACCTTAATAATACAATATCAATTCTCCACTTTTTCCAATAGACTAAGTAAAAAAAATAGAAAATACATTTTATCAAATTAACATAAAACATGGATTTGTAATATAATCTGTTCATAAGAAAGAAAGTTCAATTGTGTAATTATGTATTAAACATAATAAATTATCTTGAAAAATACTCCATAAGTTTAAGTAGTATTAGACACAACTTAAATTAGCCTTGTAATAGAGTATATTCATGCTTATTGTAAGGAATAAAATTATGTTGTATAATTTTGTATTCACTGTAAATTATTTAAAAAATAAAAATAAATATAATAGATCCACCAAAATAAATTTTGATTTGTAATTATGTATTAACTGTAAATTACTTTGAAAATTTTCCTATATCATCCAAAATCCCAATTTCAATATCAATCAAAACATCAATTTCAAATTGGATGTAGAGAACATAATCCATGTCCAAAGACCGTGAGAATAAGAAAATGCCAAAAATCATGTGGATGAAAAGATGCAATATAAGGCGGTGGCTAATAAAGGGATGAAAAGAGTCCACATGTTTGAGTTACATTGCACTCCTTGGCATTGGGTCAGGTTGAGTTACATTACAAGTTGCATTGGGTCAGGTTGAGTTACATTGCACTGCTTTGACACAAGTTGGCATTGGGTCAGGATTATAAAATAATTATTTTTTATATTAGAAGGGGTACTTCTGGTTGTTGAGCAATGCTTTTGTATGTATGGAAAACATTATTATTATTTTTTTTATAGACCTTGATTTGATCAGCTTTAATTCGAAGTATCATAGAAGTCCTGTGACATTTGTGAGATTGGTGGTATCCAAGTAATGTGGGATTTGGGTATTTATATAGATTTTACCACGGTATAAACTTAAGTCCCAATTGTAATTTGGTGTTTAAATTAATTGTAACATTATTTTGTGTGTTTAAATTAATTGCAATATTATTTTGTGTATTTAAATATGAGGAATTTAAAACTTATTTTGTGTATTTAAATATGAGGAATTTAAAACTGTAACATATAGAAGATGATACTATCATAAGAATTGTAATATAAAATACTACCTGGTAAACTGTAATATTACTGGGAAAAATGTAATATTAGTTGATAATACCCCTCCCAAATACAAAAGAAACGCACATACCTAAAAATGCCAGATATTACCAAATATGTAAGAAAGCCAAAGTGTATGGAATGTATGCATACTATGAAAATGAGAATAACAAATGGATAAATTTCCCTTAAAAAAGCAAAATCTCATATTATCCAAATTACATACAACAATAAATAAGAGAATATTGAAACGAATATGCATGACAATCATATTACACTCATTAACTGCGGTGATTTCTTCCATAAAATGTGCAGAGATTTATTGCATAGATTACAAATTTAATAATAAAACAAATTCAATCATAAAATAAATTTTTGATTCCCTGAATTTTGAGCTAATTATCCTAATATAACAGCGGACAAACTAATTCCCCGTTAACATGATTCATGAATTTTTGTGTTTGTTGTCTGCAATTTTATTGATTGTCTTATGTGATATTTGTGTTTCCGCATTTTCAAATACAACAGAGAAAACTGTACAGAAATCCATGGTTCGAAACGAGAGGCAATCCATCTGGGTTCTATATCACGGTTTCCTCGAATTCCAGCGAAGGCTTCAGGTATCTCAGAATGGAGCCCGGCGGGAACATAAAGCTTTATTTGCAGACGTCGTCCAGATTGATTGTTGAGAAATATTTCTTCATCGATTTATTCAATGATATATTCCGGCTTCCCAATTACTGCAGCCCCTATGGTAGCTGCAGCAATACTGGAGAGCAGTCCACCTGTCCAATGTCGTCATCTAATTTCTCGCAGCCTGATCACGGAAAAGGAAATGCCAAACCAATGAATGTTTTGGGGCGAATGCAGGGCTAAAGCCAGTGGGAAGAAACTGGGAAGCCGCCTCCTATTAAACAGTTTGGAGTCGACGAGTGAGGGGAAACGCGTGGACAGTTTGGAATCAGTAGGTGGAGTGACGTGTAGAGGAAGAACATTTGTTAAGAGTTAAAGGACATATAGCAATTTTTTATTTGCCTTCGACAGACGACGAAGGGAGGAGAGGAACCTCCCCTTGAAAAATGCCTTCAACGTAATTACAGTTGTCGGCAGTCGGGAGAGCATGGGCTTTGTTGAAACTCATTTACATGTCTAATTTTCAAACTATGAGTACTGACAAAATTGGTGACCAGCAAATATGAGAGAAACAATTGGAGGGAACAACAACTTCTTTCTCTTCTAGGTAATAACAAAGAATAAATAGATTACATAAGATCCGACGGATTTCTAACTAAATTGCAGAGAACTGAACCATAACTGAAGTCTAACTACGACTAACCAGAATAGCTGGTAGACAAGGAAACATTGAGAGTTATGAACGAGGAGATTACTTTAACACTCTTCCTTAATCTCAATTGTGAAAACTATCAATCATATTATATCAAAATTTTAGAAATGCAAATCCCTGTTGGTCTATGTCTTAGCTAAGCTTACAATAAAAATTGGATTTTAACTCTTCACCTAAGCTAGATTTCTTCTTCATCTTCTTCCAAATTATGAATTGTTCTAATCTGGTGATTTTCTTCATTTTGGCCTTGGCACTGAAGGCTCTATGCCTGAACTTCTTTTGCTGCTTCAAATTCATGTTGAAAATGTTTTCAAGCAACTTAGGGTTATTTCTTCCTTCTTCATCTTCCGTCAACTTGTCTCTAATAGTGGGCTGGTGTCACCTCTCCAAACTATCATCCATGCTTTTCATAACACAAGCTTCACATTCGTTAAGCTATTTAGTGGACTCCTTCCACATCAAATCATAATAAAATTTCATTTATTCAAAATTTCGTTTCATAAAAATGGTTTCAACATGGTTTGCAATTACATCTTCATTCATATCTTCTTCTTCGGTTTCAACTGATGGTTCATATGCATATTCAAACAAATTGTTAACCTGATATAAAAAATTATAACAGGAACCATACTGGTTCTCTTCGTTTTTCTCTCCTCTGAAAGCCCTCCCCGTTTCTGCAATCAAATCTGCCTCCCTTGCTGATATGAGGCAATCAACATCTACTTGGTTTTGAATCTTCAAATCTGCTTTGGGATTGATTTTGTCTCCACTATGTGAAGAGGCTTATGCATGCTCTGATACCATACCATGACAAAATTCGTGAGCAAAAAATACTAATATGAAAAAAACAATATGGACTCCACAACAATTACTATTCTCCATATTAACAAAGAATAACTAGATTATATAGTATCCAATGGATCTCTAACTAAACTGCAGAGAACTGAACCATAACTGAAGTCTAACCACCACTAACCCGAACATCTGGGAGACCAGGAAACATTGAGAGTTATGAATGGGGAGATTACTTTAACAAGTCCTAGTTGTAAATATGTTCGTCTCAAGTTGATTTGGTGGTCAAAATGTCTTCTCCATTAATATATCTGTTAACAAATATATTTGTTGAACACAGGAAAACGTATGGAAGATCTTTTAATTTTGTTGTTTATTTGTTAAAAAAAATTGCATAAAAATTGTTTAGTATACAGTAAGCGTATCTTTTCTAGGATGGGAAAATTATTACTTTTATCCATTTCTCCAATACATAAAAATGATTTCTAACATTCAATCTCTGTGTCTATTTTTTTTATTATTATTAAATATATTGTTTTAGTTAACATCGTGTCTACTTATAAATTTTTTTTTATTATTATTATTAAATATATTGTTTTAGTTAACATCGTGTCTACTTATAAAATTGGGTTCTTACATTTAATCTCTTTTTCTAATTTTTTATTATGATTAAATATATTGTTATAGTTGGGATCTTGTTTCCTTTGGTGTATGTATATCATCCAATGTCATTGAGTGTGGCCACACACAACACTGAGGAAGTATATTGCATTCCTCTGAACAAAAAACCAACAGAGTCTGGAGTATACGAATGGGGATTTGCCTCGTAAACTTTGCGGAATTGAGTATTGTAATTTAGAGTTTGGAGTATACGACTGGGGATTGGCCTGGTGAGCTTTGAGGAATTCAGTATTGTAATTTATGATCCGAAAGATTAATTTGTAAGAAGAATTTAATAATAAGGAGTTGAAGAAATGAATAATACATAGAGGTGTATGAGAGAAAGGCTTGAATGGTTGGATAAGTTTTTGTTAGGTAAGTATTTCAGTCCGTGTCAATTTCACAAGTCTCCCAAGCTTCGGAGAAATCGTTTTTGTATTGAGTGAAGTGACTGGCCAATTTGTTTTTGGTCCTTCATGGCCACCAAACTCTGCAGATTAGGAAGGCCTCTCATAATGATGCTACAAAAGTTTATGATATACAAAAGCTTATTGACATATCTAGATTACAGTGTTTATGATGAGATCCATAGTGGAATGTTGTATTAATTGCAAGAGAGGGATCCGTCATGCAAGCATGATGATGATCCTATGATGTGTATCAACTAGCACAGTAGCAAAATAGCTGCCGGTGAACGCCGAAAGGATGAGAAGATGAAATGAATCTTTAAAAGAATATATTAAATTTTATTCTCTATTAACAAATAAACTGTAGGGTGTCATTTATCTGGTGTCAATATTTGAATTTCTGTTAATCACTTAAGTGGCAATCAGTTAGCTATCAAAGTAATTTTTAAATATGATTAGGTAAATGTGAAAAAGTAAACACATAAACTGATGTCTTTATAATAACTAGGAAGTTAATGATTGAAATCATAGCCATTTATTTTGTGTGACTACTAAGAATATTCCAGCCATATTTAATCCTGTCCATAGAAAACTTATTAAGCACTAAACCCCTATTAAATCTGTCCATTGTCAATAGGTGTACGCCTTTTGGCGTAATTAGACCTAATTCAAAGCTTAATTCTAATATTATTCATGTGCTAGCTTATAAAGAAGATTTCCATGTGCTTTCAGCCATTAAAGAAGGTTAATATATGTTAACATAGGTTAAAACTTAACATATATTATATATCTTAACATATATGTAACATATGTTAATATATTAACATTAAAGAAGAAGTTGATCAATGATGTCACATAAATAGGTATGACAATAACAATATTATTGAAAGTGGTAAAAACAAGATCAGATCCTTCTTTCCAAGGCTGGAAGATAGAAGGCTGAGCACCCTTGAGGTGAGCAAGAAGCTTAAAGAAGAATTTTTAGTTGAAGAGAACAATCTACTCTCTATGATGTGATTTTTCTAACCAGAAAGTGAAATTAATTAGCATTTATCAATTAAAACAAGATCAGATCCTTCTTTCGAAGGATGGAAGATAGAGGGCTAAGCACCCTTGTGGTGAGCAAGAAGCTTAAAGAAGAATTTGTTGAAGAGAACAATCTACTCTCCATGATGTGATTTTTCTAACTAGAAAGTGAAATTAATTAGCATTTATCAATTAAAACAAGATCAGATCCTTCTTTCCAAGGCTGGAAGATAGAGGGCTGAGAACCCTTGTGGTGAGCAAGAAGCTTAAAGACAAATTTTCAGTTGAAAAGAACAATCTACTCTCCATGATGTGATTTTTTTAACCAGAAAGTGAAATTAATTCTAGCATTTATCAATTAAAACAACATCAGATCCTTCTTTCCAAGGCTGGAAGATAGAGGGCTGAGCACCTTTGTGGTAAGCAAGAAGCTTAAAGAAGAATTTTCAGTTGAAGAGAACAATCTACTCTCCATGATGTGATTTTTCTAACCAGAAAGTGAAATTAATTAGCATTTATCAATTAAAACAAGATCGGATCCTTCTTTCCAAGGCTGGAAGATAGAGGGCTGAACACCCTTGTGGTGAGCAAGAAGCTTAAAGAAGAATTTTCAGTTAAAGAGAACAATCTACTCTCCATGATGTGATTTTTCTAACAGGAAAGTGAAATTAATTAGCATTTATCAATTTATTTCAGACATGGTTTGAAATACCTATATTGTTTTAATTGGGATCTTGTTTCTTTTCCTGTATGTATAAATGCAAAATACTCTTTTAATTGGGATCTTGTTTTTTTTTTCTTGTATGTATATACACAACAGGGTTGCAGTACTTGACAGCCACATAGATTGCATATAATAATCTTGCATATAAATTTTTTCATCGTTGAATACGGTATAAACTATTGCACATTGATAAAAACATCCAAATAATAGGGAGATTTCATAAGCCATCAATGTAATAAGCCATAATAAAATGATTTCATAAGCCATTCATTGTTGTAAATTGAGCTAAGCCTTACTTCCAGCTTTATAAATCACAAAAACGTAACGAATTTTAAAGCCATTTTTACTTCCAGCTCTCCCGTCAACTATTTCTGTTTGCCATGATGAGCAGCAAAACACATCCTCGGGCGAGTAAAAGCTCTGTGCAGACCCGGTTATTTCTGTTTGCCACGATGAGCAGCAAAAGACATCCTAGGGCAACTAACAACTGGAGGCTCTGCCACGATGAGCAGCAAAACACATCCTCGGGCAACTAAATGCTGGAGGCTCTCCCGTCAACTGTTGTTGAAGCGTGAAAGGGCCGACCTTATACCTGTCATTGCATTTAACGCAATAATAATCAATCCTGTAACAATTCCCGCTCTCTGTTTCGTAGAGGAATCTCCAGAAGTAGCTGGACCCATCTCCTGCGGCGGATTGTTTCATGGAATCTTACGTTACAGGGCCCCAGTACACATGTCCAGTCCTCCACCGTTTCCCTATCTGAAAGGAGCAACTCATTCTCGCCGTGGAATCGCTGGCTCCCGGCCTTGGTGTCTTCCGGGCCGTAGTGTTGACAAATATTTAACAGACAATGAATGCTTGTCATTGATGGCAAGTACAACAATGAAGATGGCATGAGCACAGGAAGTTTGTAACAGATAGGCAAACAGAAGTATGGCAAGCACAATAGTGATGATGGCTTGAGTACAGCAGCGATGATCAGCAATGCAGTGATAATCGGGGAAGAGCAACAACCGTGTTTGTTGGATCCCTTCTTGAATTCCCGATGGCCATCAGATCTGAATAAGAGCACGCTGAAGAGGTAGGCCCGTAAGGTTTGAGAAGCATTTCTGATCGTTGGATCCCATTCAAAATTCCTGAAAGAACGAGAGCCGTCAGATCTGAATATAGACAAGAAGAGTGCTGAAGAGGAGGACAGATCTCAGACATTATATCCAAGCGCAGGACCCGATCATCGTTGGATCAAGGAGAACCTGCACGTTCTCTAAAGTACAAGGAGTAGCGGGGCTCACAAAATCCCGAAAGAAGGAGAACCGTCCATCATCAAGCAGGACACGTGGGGATAGATTGTCATTTCGCTGACAAGAGAGTCAAAGGAACAGGGTTCCCTAACCTCTCGATATCACGATATGCAAAATCATGATTTAATCTGAGTCATCAGATTAACGTTGAATCTGGACCGTTGATTCAAGTCCATGTTGGAGTTTCGGAGATCGATTGTTCGAGATGTCAAAGATTATTAACAACAGGAATCTCGATGTCGCGATATGCAAAATCGTGATTTAATCTGAGCCGTCAGATCAAGATGTGATCTGGACCGTTAATCCGACTCCATTACAGAGTTTCGTGGATCGGGACTTTGAAGTGACAAAAACACCGAACATCAAGAATGTCGAAGTTGCGATTCAATCTCAGTCGTTGAATCAAGACCAAATCTAAACCGTTGATCTAACCCCATATCGGAGTTTCGCGAATCGCGACATGGAGAGGCAAAGAAAACAATGCAGCAATCGCGATATGCGAAATTGCGATTCAATCGCAGCCGTTCAATCAAGATCAGATCTGGACCATGGAATCATAGGACATGTGGCAAGCGATCGAAATTTCGCTGACTTGGAGTCAACGGAGCATAGTGTTGAAAATCACGAAATGAGAAATCGCGAAAGCGCTTTATGCATAAGCGCATGGTCATATCTATTGATCACATCGATGGAAGATGGAGGTAGAAGCTAGAGGTGCTAAGCTTGGCCACATAAATGCTGAAATAAATGCAAGATCTCATGAAGCCAATCCAACTGTGTAGGTGAATTTGAACAAAGATCGGAGGGCTATTGTTCTCTCTCACAGTTAACTCCTCAGTTACGAATTTGTTAGTAAAACGGACTCATGATTGCGAATCAGTTAGCATTTCAGTTGCTCGGACAGTTGTCCTTGTTTTGCCTAAGGAAATGGGAAGTGGAACCGTCGGGGAAGTGTGTATAAAAGAAAATGAGACAGACAGCGTGGAGTTGGGAGTTCTGTATGAAAAATGAATGAAACTGTAAGAAAGGAAAAATTATAGAATGTGTTGTGTGAGATTGAAAATATGCACAGTGTGAGATGAAACTCAGAGAAGAGCAACAGATGATGAAGAGAAGCAGAAGCAGAGAAGAATGACAGAACAAGTTGATGCAGAGAAGACCTGTTGAACAGACAAAGGAAGAGAAGAATAGCAGAACAGTTAATAGAAGACCAAATTTACAGAACAAAGAAAGATTGGTAAGAATTGATTTATCTGCGTAGTTGATTGTTTATCTGTTCATACATATTCTAGGGAGGTTGAGAGGTGCTCGGGAGGACGGTTGTCCTCAGAAGTTCAAGTGAAATCTTGACCACATGAAGTTGTATCTTCCATCTGGTTGCAGCCAGAGAAACCAGGGTGGCAGGGTGCTGCAAGGGAGAACAAGTGTTCTCTATTATACAAGTTGGAGCCTGTGTAACTGGAAGTTGGTGCTTCCATCCAGTTGGTGCTGGAACATTAAGGGAGTTGGTGCTTCCTTCTAGTGGGTGCTAGAGAAACCAGAGAGTTGGTGCTCTCAAACAAGTTGCAGCTTGTAAAACAGAGGTAGCAGCCTCACATTGAGTTGGTACTCAATTATAGATGATGTACAAAACTTAAAAGACTGCCTATCATTTCGAAGAAGAAGAGGTTTTCTCCCTTTATGGGTTTCCTCGTGAAAATCTGTCTTTCTGTATACCTTATGTGTGACTGATCCTCTTTACTTTTACTGTCCATATGCTGTATATTGTTGATAATCACTTGAAGAAAGATTAATAATGTTTTTAATTGTTAAACTTGTTTAAGCTCAATAACAACTGATTCACCCCCCCCCCCTCTCTTAGTTGTCTTAGTAATTTCAACATGTAGCACCATCGGACGTGGACTTTATGTTTCCCTTGCCCAGAATCATCACACTCAATCTTCGTGATTCTTTCCATTGATGTGGACTGCCCACATCGAAGGCGCACAAACCCATCCACGACCATGCTCTCCATCCTCTCGTCGGTCCACGGGATAGTAAGGCATTTCGGGTCTCCGCTGCTATTTGTTTTCCACATACGACCTTTCGTTTTCGTTTACTCTTTCACTTCGACTTCCCCTACTGCCATAAAAATAAAACGAGCGAAGGGGAGAATGCCTGAGAAATGATGGAGGGAGTTGTCTATATAATAATATAATGGCTTTAATTATGGAAAATCTTTCTCTTTCTTTTTTAAAATTAGTAAAAAGTTGAGGAGTTGTAATAGGCTTTCATGCAATGTTTTTTTTCTTGTATTCACGAAAGAAATGGTCGAGAAGGTATATTATGAAAATGATATATTATAAAAATGGTACATTATAGGGTAATGATAACAATTTTCTATTTGAATATAAGAATTACATATTACCCTAATTTGCATATTATAGGGTGATGAATTACCTATATTACCTAATGTGAATTACCTATTACCTTTAAGGAATTGTCTCATTATTCCTCATAGGTATATTTGGATCAAATTAATGGTTTTGATTCATTTTTGGCCATTGGGAGGTTGGGACCGATCAATGACCAAGATTCAATTTGGAGGTTTTTTGAAGAGCAGATTGATGATCAAGATAAGTTTGAATAATAGATCAATGACTCAGATTAATCAGAGATCAGTAAAAAAAAATGAGTGTTGGAGTTGGCCAAAAGAAATTGTCGATTGTCAATGGGCCGAGCTCAAGCATCGGTTGAATTGGCGAAGTGTTCAATTCGTCGAGGAAGAAATGGTCGATGGTTGATGAAGAAAAGAAGGTGATGATTTTTCATTCCATGTCAACCAAGTTCAAAATTCAGGATAACGTGTCATGCCACATCATAATTTGTCACGTCATCCAAGAAGTGGTCAATAGTCGATAGTCTAGTCGACCAATTTGGAGAAGTGTTTTGTAAATCGACAAGGATTGTCGACTGATCCAAAATGAATCTAGACCAATGAATGGTGTAAGACTCAGTACTTGTAATGTTAAATTGACAATTAATGAAGGTCAATAAGCTTTGTAAAGAAATGTAAATTTGAAAGTTAAATACGACAAAAAAAATAACACTAGAGAAAAATGTAGAATTAAATGTAATTAAAAATTAAATAGAGGAGAAGGTTGAGGAAGGGGAAATGAAGGGTCATGTCTATTTGCCTTCCCCCTATTAGAATATGATGGATTGTGCTCGTTTTACCATAGACAATATCACTATTGTCACCCAACCATTGGCCGAAGCCACCCTCCAAGCACCTTAACCTTGACAGAGAATCATTCTGAAAGAAAACCCTAGGCTAGATATCCAAACAAAGGGTAGCACACCTTTATCCAAAGATAGCACACCAAACAAGAGCTGATCAGATAGTCCAAACCATAACCAAGAGATAGTCCAAGCCAAAATGAAATCTGTTAGCTGCAGCAGCTGCAACGACATCTCTTCTCTAGACTTACGCACAAAACTACCCAACTGCAGTGCACACAAGTGTGCTCTAGAGATTTTAGAATGCTTGCCAGAATGAAGACTGGCCTCCTGTATTTATACTAAATCTGGCAGACTGCCAGGGCCGACTTCTCTTTCTGGGTACTAATTCTTTAGTATATAATATTTCTTCTAGCTGACTTCTTCTCTTGGAGGCTAATAACCTAATACAAGTTATCCTCTTGAGTCGACTTGTCTTCTAGGGTTATTAGCCAACTCATTAAGGTTTCTTCTTGCTTTTTAGAATATTCTATTCTCGCCAGGTTTACACGTGGAGGTAAATACCTCCCGCAGCTACCATAATATCAACACTCCCTCCTAGCTAGGGAGGTATTGAAGGTAATGGTCTTGAGCACAAACATACCATTCACCCGGTAGCATCAACATAGTCATATAGACTATCTCATAACTAGATCATGAGCACCATCATCACCATCAGTGTCATCTGCTGCATCATCTTTCGAAACCATACTCCATATGAGTAATTAGACATGATGTTGGATAAGTCACTCACTCCAGAGAGTGACACAAGATCCATTCTTCTAATTCGAACATAAGTCCTAGAAGAGTAAATGTCCTGAACCATTTTTCGTCTGGGAAATCTCTGTCCATTGATCATCCATCTAGCTAATAATCATTTCCAACACTGCTGATAGTCTTCAAGGTAATCAGAACAATATCATTCAATAGAACACAACTGTGTCTATCCATAGTAGTACATAACTACAATCCAGTGGTACACTATCACACTAAGTAGAACACAGGTACTTGATCAGTGACGTATAGTCACAAAAATTGGAACACATCCACCACAGTAGTGTACATCTACTCTCTAGAGATGTATAATCTTCATAACAATCATCTGATATCAACCTGCACAGAAACAATGTTATGATATAAACTGAATCATTTGGGCCATTCTTCCACTCACATATGTGAGATCTGGAAGAGCATCTGCCCTCAGAAGGTAAAAACATCAATGATGAGCTATCTGGACTATTGTTCTCAAGCAAGGAAGAATAACTGTCCCGATTTCTAAGCTAGGACCATTCCCCACCCTGGGCCATTCCTCCGACACTAAACAAAGTGAAACCTGGAAAGAATGAATCTTCCCTAAGGAATGATTGTCCCGCACCAACCACCAAAACAGACCATTCTTCGAAATTGCTCACAACTGTGAACTTCGAAAGAATGGTTGTCCGAAGAGGTGGGCCGGTCCGAAGAGAGACTGCCCTAGACCATTCCCCATGTTAACCACAATGGGAAATCACTGTCTATGGTACATCAGCAATCCATCGAACCATTTTCATTATGAAAATGACCGTTCGATCCAGACCATTTTTTGAACTGGAAAATGCCTGTTCGTCAGAAATCTCAAACCACTTTTCGAACTGGAAAGGAACTGCTCATCTTGGACCATTTTTAGAACTGAAAAATGACTGTCCATAAATCAATAACACATCAGTTCTCCCTCCTAACCTGGGAGTCATCTCTTCCTTTTTCAATAAGGAAGTTGTCTCCACGAGCTCCAGCTTGAGTATGCAAACTCTTTCATCTTGGACAGAAGCTTTACCAAAATGTCTGTTTATTTTCTCATCTATGGAGATATGTATTGGAGAACCACTTTCTCCATTCTGGACTTCATCATGGAGAATGTAATTCTTGATCTCAAATGTACTTCGGTTTTTCTGGAATATTGGTTTTCTTTGAAGGCTTCATATAGCTCTGATCAATAAGGTATATCATTGTTGGATTCCTCTTTGGTTCCTGCTAGCTCACAATACCGTGGCAAGGGTCAAACTAGAACATATCCAAGTGGTACTTCTTCGTCCATCATGAGAGTTTGTCATGGATTAGTGATCCATCATCCTAAGTTTCTGAGTAACCATTCAGATACAATATCTCTGTTATACAAATTCTTTGTCACGCGTCTGATGTGCATTGAAGGTTCTCCACCAAGTTGTCTTCTTGCATCTACATACACGGGTCTCTTTCTGGTATACCTCAAAGCCTTGAGGTTGCTCTTCATACACTCTTTGTTCAATTTCTTTGGAGAACAGTCTTTGCATTCATTTGATGTATAACTCCAACCCATGGATATTGCGGATGATATAATGGCTCATGTAGAGATATATCTGGTTTACTAGAACAAGTAATCATCATAGTCTTCTCCCTCCATCTGGGAGAACCTCTAGTTCTGGATCTTGCAATGCTTACATTCATAAGTCTTTCATATATTGTTCTTCATCACAACTTTCAATTCCTCTACTTGATTGCTTTTAGTGAATTCATACTAGGCTGGTAATCGTGTGATTCTTGATACAATGACTGGTTGTTTTGGCTTCTTTTTCTTTCTTGGAATCTTCATGTTCTTCCTCAGGTTTCTCTTTAGCTCTTGGGTCCATGGAGTTTTCTATAGATTCCATGCTCTGAATATTCCAACTTCTTCCTTTCATAGAAGGATCATGGATGTAGATGGATAACCAGAGATTCTTTAAGTCTTCTTTTCGAAGAAGACTTCTTTTAAGGTCAAACTGAACACATACTGTTTTTCATGGCTTCTACCATGGATGTATACTTTATCACCTTTAATGGATCATAGGATTAAATCCCTCCTAATCCATGCTTCATGTATGAATGCATGCTCTTATTTTTGTAATATATAATCAGCTCCCTCCATCTAGGAGAGTCCACGCTTTCGTCTGCATCCTTATTGCCTTCTGCAAGGTGTTACAAATCTTTTTCCAATTTCCTCTTGATTGTTGACTTCTTTCTGTCTTTACTTCTTCTAGGTTTCTTTATAATTTCGACTTATGTTGCATCTTGTCTTATAGTCATAGTGATATCAGTCCTTATCTTGTTGTTCTTCCATAAGCATAGTTTCTCTTTGAACATATTATCTTCTAAAAAATAGATATGCAAGATATGTACCGAAAACATGGTATGTACAAGAACTATGAAGAGTATTGTTACGTTGTCTTAGAAGAAGAAGTTTGTTTTGTCCTGCTTGGTTTTCTTTGAGGGTTCCCTTTCCTCAGAAACTGATGCTTCTTGTGTTTCCTTCCTTTTCTTTAACTTGGGACAATGATTCTTGTAGTGACCATAGTTTTGACAATTGAAGCATTGTATCCTTGACATATATTTCTCTTGATTTGTTTTCTTCCTGGAGCCAAACTTCTTTTTGTTCCTGAAATCCTTGAACCTTGATGTGAAGGCTTGATCATCGTACTTCTTTTGAGGTTTATTTTTTGCACTGATCCTTGATTCTTCTTGAGCACAACAAGTCCAAAATTCTTCAAATGTAGGATACTCCTTCCTTGTGTTCATGCTTGCGGAAAATGCATCCCACGTCTTGGGAATACCATTGAGTACTATGTTTACCAATTCCTTCTCTGAAATGATCTTTTCAATAGCTTGTAGTTGATCTCTTAACTGAGATATTTTCACAAAGTATGATGTTATGTTGTCATCATCATTCATCTTCATGTCACAGAGTTCATTCTTCAGACTCATTACTTGTCCAATGTTTCTGACTGAGAAGAGGTTTG
>ML780049.1:273069-285358 GCA_009831015.1 Picea engelmannii
AAGAGGTTTGTTAGGGCATTGTACATCTTCTTCGATGAGTCAAGATGGGAGATGTAGGGTATCAAGTGGTCTTTTATAGAGTCCACTATGATACTCATGGCATTGATATCACCATCTTTGAACTTCTCCATAACTGCAACGTTTTGTAGTTCCTTCTCTTTTCCTTCTTCAAACTCTGGTTCCACGATCTTTCCTTTCACGATATCCAACAATTTATTCTTGGCAAGGATGAAATCAATCCTTGTCTTCCATGCTCTGAAGTTATAAGTTCCATCTAACTTGTTTTTTACTTCATAGAGTAAGTCATGGCTGCTTTGACTTGGTCAACCCTAGATTTAACCAAAAACTCAAACTTGACATCTTGGCTTGCTGAGAGTACCAGGAAATGTGCTAGGCCAGGGTGCAATGGTCTATCCAGAAATTAGGTCAATCCCTTCACTTAAGGTGCCTCAACGAGAGGGTTAGGGTTTCTGTAACTGCACCTTCTAGTAACCCTAGCGACAGTGCTTTGGTGATTGCTCCTGCTAGAAACCCTAGCGACAATTCTTCAACGAGCTTAATATCCTTATGGCTATGCTCCCTTCCAGTGGTTAGACTGAATGAAGGAGGTGTGGGCCCATAACCTGTTAGAATATGATGGATTGTGCTCATTTTACCATAGACAATATCACTATTGTCACCCAACCATAGGCCGAAGCCACCCTCCGAGCACCTTAACCTTGACAGAGAATCATTTTGGAAGCAAACTCTAGGCTAGATATCCAAACAAAGGGTAGCGCACCTTTCTCCAAGGATACTGCACCAAAAAAGAGATGATCAGATAGTCCAAACCATAACCAAGAGATAGTCCAAGCCAAAACGAAATCTTCTAGCTGCAACAACTGCAATGACAACTCTCCTCCAGACTTGCG
Source organism: Picea engelmannii (assembly GCA_009831015.1). NCBI lineage: Eukaryota > Viridiplantae > Streptophyta > Pinopsida > Pinales > Pinaceae > Picea > Picea engelmannii. The sequence continues at coordinate 273,981 of ML780049.1, forward strand.
CACAAAACTGCCTAACTGCAATGCGCACAAGTGTGCTCTATAGTTCTAAGAATACTGGCCAGAATGAAGACTGACCTCCTGTATTTATACTAAATCTGGCAGACTATCAGGGTCGACTTCTCATTCTGGGTACTAATTCTAGTATATAATATTTCTTCTAGCCGAATTCTTCTCTTGGAGGCTAATAACCTAATACAAGTTATCCTCTTGAGCTGACTTGTATTCTAGGTTTATTAGCCAACTCATTAGGGTTTCTTCTTTCTTTCTGAAATATTCTATTCTCGTCAAGTTTACACGTGAGGTAAATACCTCCTGCAGCTACCATAATATCAACACCCCCTACCCTCCAACTCTCCCTATTTATTTCCTCTCTCTCATTTGCAATGGGCCTTTTCTATTTTGGCCGAGAAATAAAGAGGAAGAGGAAGCCAAGATTGTATTGTAACTAGAGATTTCCATAATGAAAATATTAAGCCCCATTCGAAGTTTGTTTTCCCGTTTTGGTTTCCAATGAAAAACTTCATAGTTCAATTGTGACTGGCTATGTTTTTATTTCATTATGTTGATCATTATTTTTTTTTTGCTTCATTTATGAGATGAGAAATGAATCCCATGTATTTACCTTAATTGTCCTATAGTTGAGTTTTAATCAAAATGAAGAAGCACGACCACTCTCGAATGTCCACTGTCCACTTTTCGTTGAATTCGAAGACCAATGGTTATTGAAATTTGTTTGTTGTTCAAATTTATATTTCCTAGGAATCTAATCAAATTGCTTAAACATTTTTATTTATCGGAACCATAATTCTCTCTATCTGGGAAGTTGAATTGTTTCCTTGGTTGGTTAACTTTCATTTCTAGTTGAGCCCCTCACTTTCCAGTCAAATTGACTCCCTCTTGTCGACTAGAGTACCATTGGGTGAAATTCTCTAGTGTTGTGCGTCCAAATTAATTGTCAAGTCAAATTTCTAATCTGTTGAGAGATTTCCTTACACCAAGAACGTTTTTCACTGACACAAGGAATCTACCTTCGTGCATGAGTAATTTGCATCACCCCAGGGGCATTTATGTTTTGTCTAGTCGAATGCACATTCTCTTGGTCTATTGGATTCCTTTCCAAGACGACTAAATCATGATAGTCAATTTTAATTTATAAGGGAAATTTAATTCCTTACATGGTCATCTTACATTACAATCAAAGTTGAGTTTCATTTCCCCAGTCGACTCGACTCCTTGTTGGTTGATTTCTTACTTTGTGGACTTACATTCTTGAAAAACTTGTTACCCTATCGACTTGACTTTCTACTATTCAGATTATCTTAATTAGCGGTCAAATTTACTCATCCTAGTCTACTTCCTTTTATTGGGGCTAGCTACACTTTTCCTAGGTGTTTTTTCAAATTCTGTTGGAAATTTTTAAATGTTGTTGGGATAATTCCTCCTTGCCTAGAAATATTTAGAAGTTGTTGGGAATTTTTAAATGATGTTGGGCATATTACTACTAGAAGGGGTTTTCTTAGATATCGTTGGTCTAATTTAGATGTTGTTGGGTGAATCCCTCCTTGTCTGGGCATATTTTGATGATGATGGGTGAATTTAGATGATGGTGGGTGTTTTAAGAAGTTGTTGGGATGTTTTCCCTTATTTATAGTTTTCCAATTCACCCTTTAGACATTTTTCTTCACCGCTGGTTTCCAATTCACCCTTTGAGCATTGCTTCCCATTGACAATCGACCCAACTTATCCATTGAGTACTTTTCTTTATTATTGGTCAACTCATTCTGTCGAGATATTTTTCCCCTTCCTTATTTACTAACTTCACTTATGCTCGACTAGAATTCTTCTCTGGTCAATTGGACCTTTTCTTTTGGTCGATTCATCTTCTTTGGTGAACATGGGCCTGGTAATTGATTTATGAGAAGATGTACAGGCCACTCGAGAGAAAACTATCTTGAGTAGAGACTTTAGAATAATTGAATCATTAAGGACAAAGAATTTTCCACTACATTGAAATATGGTTTCTTGCATGCAAACAATCTGCAAACAAAGGGGATTACAATTGGTTGTTTCCATTAGTTGTAAAAAGAAGGATTTGCAACAATCAGAAGAACAAATATTGCAATGAGAATAAAGAACTCACATGGCATCAAAATAAATCACCATCTTCAGAATATTTGCATAGAATTGATCTTTATTGAATGGGTTTTTATTGTGTTATCATCTAGTTGTAGTGTGCAGGTTACAAGCAGGATATGGATTTGCAATAGACAAAGAAGAGAGATTAAAGAGAATCATGGAGGAACATATGCCTAGTGGTTTTTTTGTAGACCGATAACTATATCTAAGACTAAGATAGAGATTAGAAATTAAATTTCTACACAGTATCTATGTTGGTGGAGCGAGTGGGCTATAAAACTCATGTTTACAAATAAAATGGTATTAGAGAAGTTGCATCCTTGACTGTGACTATTTCCATGACTTTGAATAGAACATTTCAAACCTCATCATGGGTAAAGAAAACAAAGACAAGTTGGAAGGCTTAAGGGTCAATAATTCTTAGGTTCAGGAAGAGAATGAGCAGTTGAAAGAGAAAGTTAAGATGTTCAAGAATAAGTTTGAAGAATGTAAAGAATATTTCACTAGATTCAAAATAGATTGGGACAAGCATAGAGAACAAATTTTATACCTTTGTAAGAAGTTCATCCAAATGGATAATTGGCTAGAGGATAGGTTCACGCAAATGATGATGTAGTTGCAATAAGATTTGGAAGAGAAGGAGAAGGCCTTGGAAAGGCTTCAAGGAACTGTCTAGGAACATAAAGGAGTAATGAAACCTTCCATTTCCACTGCAAATGCTAGCACCATGGCTGAAACCACCTTAGTGAGCTCATATTCCGTAAGGATCTCTCGAGACCATTTTGGTGAATTTGAGAAGCATACCAGGGAAATGGGATATGACGGACAAGGGTTAGGCAATAGGAGACTATTGAACCCCAATTTTGTAATGATCTGGACACCTTTTCTTTCACTTATGCTCCTTTTTATCCCTAAACCTAGCCTTGATACCATTTTTTTTTTGTCATTTCTAGAATAAAACTCCCTTTGGAAAGTATTATGAGGTATGATTTTTCATTTTGTCATTTTTCCTAAGTTTTCGATAAATTGTTAGGATTTTTTAAAACAAGTTTTGCTAATGAAGAATGTAGTGGTATTCCCGTACCACAGTTGTTTCGGTACCAGGATTTCAAGGTTCAAACACATGTTCATGCCCAAATGAAGATTGATTTCCTGGGAATTGGAGAGTGAAGTGCCATCATGGATCGTGGTCTATTAGTACTTTATTCCTATACCATTCTCTGTCAACATGGGTTTCTAGATCAACAAATGGACAAAGGTTCTAGCAACCAAGATTTTCTTGGGTTCGAGATTCACGATATTTGGTTGTTATTTGTATGCATCCAACATCATACGAAAAGCAATGAGATCACCTTTGGTCTGATCTTCTTACTTATTTTGTACTAGTTATTGGGAATAATCGAAGTAAGTTCAATTTCTTAATTGTAAAACTATTTTTGTCTTCGTATTCCTTGAGAACAAAGGAGGCCGACTTCATCTGTGTATTAGGGATTTTATGTAAAATCATATTTTCTTTATAAATCAAGGTTAAGAACCATATTTTATACTCTTTCATAAAGGAATAGATGAAGACTACTGCTATTTGGTGATATCTCTAATTTATATGATACAAATGGTTTAAGTTGTGAGCATCCTTTTTTTTAATAAAATTTACAAGTTTTGATTCATGGTGTTGTTCTTTTCATGAGTAAGTGAATCTCCACAGCTCACTACCAGGGTTAGAAAGGGCCCTTCAATTCTAGGGATGTCGAGCTTAGTTATTTATTTAACTTATTTTAGTTTATTATATTGATTCATTCTTGTGGTGCAAGTGTTTAAAGATTGATTTAGAGATGGTGTGTGTCTACAAGATCTTCCCTTATGTGGATGAATGGAAATTTATAGACTTTGAATTCTGTCTTGGGTAAGAAACCCCTTTCATTCAATCTATATAACAGATTTGATATCACATATAGGGTTTGACTCATTATCAACACTGCTATGTTTTTCCAGAGAATGAATTTTGAATCTGTTAGTTGTTTTGATGGTATATTTTGTTGAGTTTCTTTTGGTAAAAGAAAACAATTATGGGCTACGATAGAACATTTAACTAATCAAAATATTAGCCAATGGTTTATATAAAAATGAGAGATTTTGAAACTGTGTTGCAAAGATAAATTTGAAAAGATAATTGTTACTATAACCTTTGTTGAGATATAACAATATATTTGAAACTTTGATTAAAGCCATGGTAGTAAAAAGATAAGAAGATTGACAAATAGATGCTACATGACTAAAGTTTATTACAACCTTGCTTCAACAAGTATGGTTGTTGTTTTCTTTTCATCTTATTTTTGTAGCATAATACTATAAATTGCATAGTTGAGTGTGAAGGGTTTCACCCAAAGACAACCTCAAGATTGTTTATTATTGAGTGGTATGATTTATCAATGTGTGACTATTGGCGCAGGCCATTTTGGGTAAGTTTTGGGAATCAAACGGGAGTGGATAGTAGGACAAATCAACAAAGGAGCAGTGTGTGCAAAATACATATAACATATGTTAAGGAGTTAGTGCACAAAAGGAAGAAGTTAGTTAGGAGTTTTGGGACATTTTATCCACATTGTAACGAGCCAATCCCTACTATTAAACTATAAATATGTAATGGTTTTAGATAAAAGATAACATTGGAGGGTGATGAGAAAGGGTGAGCGCTTTGAAGGAGAGTTATGAATAAGTTGGTTATTGAGCAATGAGTAGTAAGCTAAGTAGAGAGATATGTGTGCACTGCAAAATAGAACGACTTGGGTAGGTTTGGGTTTTACTGAAGAACATTGTATGAGTGCAGTGCGCATGATTGTATGGAAGACTATGAATAAATAATATAAGAAGTGATCCATTGTGGACATATCCCAATTTGGGGTGAACCACGTTAAATCCTTGTGTTCTGATGTGTATGATGTCATGATCTGTTTTTATTTTTTTTCATTGCACGCATAGAATAGATGAGTAATGATTACTATGAATATCTATCTGATAGTTTCATGCATATGATGAATGGTTAAGTGGGAAGATTATGTTAGATGTTATGGCACTGTTATGGTTTCACGCGCATGATATTTGAATGAATGTTTAATTACATAGTAAAGGATGAATGCTTCTTCTTCCCCCATGACTGGAGAAGCCTAGTTCCTGTAGTCCCGATAGGTACCTCAAGTGAGACTTCCTCTACTTGTGGGTGATGTCGAAAGGGTCGATATCTTGGGATTTTTTGGTGAATTAATGTTTAACCTTGGGTATGCCCATTGTGTGACAACAGTGACCTCTAGAGTTAGTTTATAAAACCATTTTCATATTTTGCAGGAGACCAAGCTTTTTCCTTTTGAATGGTTTGTTACACTTTTATTGAGCTTTCTCATTGATGAAAATTTTACAGTGTGTTTATTAGATTATACAATTTGATAAAGGTTGATTTAATCAATTGTGAAAAGGAATCCAATTCTTGGATTGTTATGAGCTACTTTGTGAAGATCAATACTAAGGGATTGTTTCTTATCTCTTCCAGTTTTATTACATCACACAATTAATACTGAATAATGAATGACAAGCTGAGTCACCTCTATATGAACAAACATTTTTTATTAGTACAATGCCACCATATGTCCTTTCCATTAAAAGTATTGATTGCGGGTTGGGTGTTAGATTTTATGTTCATAATCTTTCACTCTAAACTAAGAGGTTCAACACAAGATCAGTAGCACCAAAGTGGAGATTCAATATCCTTTTAGCTGACTAATAAAAACAAAGTTATAGTAAAACATGTGACTATAATTCCTCATTTTGTTATATAAGTTTTTGACAAGTAAATAGAATTATTATTGTCATATTTAACCTTATACATAGACCGGAAGTACTTAGCCTCTGAAAGTGAAATACTATAGATTGGATATTAAAAGGAGATTTGACAAAAATAAATCATTACTAGTCTTTGTTTTCGAGTTTTTTGTTAGTATATTTGATTGTTTTATGTGTGAACCCTTAAGAAATGCAAATTGAAAGATAATAATGAGAACATATCATAGACATGATCATGCAAAGATATATGCATGGCATACACGCTATTGTATTTATGCTCATGTTTGGTATTCAATCTATGGATACAGTTAAGATTAGATTGATAAAATTTTCATCAATGATTGGTTTGTTGCATGGTTTGTTTGTCTATTGAAGTTAGAATAACTACAGTAGTTACAACTGTGATCCTTTACCCACATACATTGTGTCTACAACTCATCAGTTTATGAAATTGGTTGACAAGTAAAAGGGGTTTTATTACGACAATTAATTGACCCAACATTTTTGGCATCACTGTTGAGGGGATGTAAAAGGTAAAACGATAGAAAAAGAGTTTGTTTAGTGGTTTTTATTTCACACTACATTGCAGATCTGACAGAGGACATAAGATAAGATGCAAAGGCGCCCCTGCAATTGAATTCCTACAAGGGTTTTATCCCACCACATTCACTTTGGTGAGTCTATTCAAATTCTCTTTTGTCATGTGGTTGACTCATGGTTAGGCCTAGGGATAGTAGAGATAGGTTTCTTAAATCAATAAGTGAAATTCCAACAAATTTGTTTGGTAGTAATAACCCCCCCAACTAACCTAGTTGAAATATATGCAAATAGCAAACGAACAAGGGAAATTTATGCATTAAACTTGATTTATGAACTGTTTACACCTTAATCTAAAGTTACATGTGAAACATGTATAGGACATACAAGAAGGATATAAGAGTCAAGAATATGAAAACACTTGGATTAGTGGACCAATTCCCAAGGTTGATCCAACATTGGACCAAAAAGTCAATCATGAATGCATTACATATCTCTTTGGGCTTCCACTAAATGTGGTTGTCTCTCAGATTGAATCCCCCACTATTGAAGGGATGACTGAGAAATATATCAAAGATCATTTCAACACTTATCACAACCCAGTTGTTGAGCCCAATTTATCACCAAGGTTGGAAGAAATTAGTTTGTTTGGAAACATGGTGGATGAATAAAGGAGCAATGAAGAGACCAAAGGAGAAGCAACCTTTGGATTCCCTATTCTTGACTTGGCACCAAATATGGCTATGAGAAAAATCCCTCCATTAGTCCTAAAAAAAATTCCTAGGTATGGCCACAAAAGATCTAGATGTTTTCCTATTTGAATTGGCATTTTATCTTGAAGCTATAACTATGCAAATGTTACTCAAAAACTTAATTTTTTCCCAACAACATTGAAAGATTTTTCTCTAAGGTGGTTTATGGGCCTTGGAGAATTCTTGATTAGATATTGGGATGAAATGAAAACTATCTTTCTTAAGAAGTACCAAGACTATTGCAGAACTAGGGATTCACATAATGATATTTTCAAAATGTAGCAACAGTTTGAGGAAAGTCTTGAGGACTTTGTTGATAAATTTCTATACATCCTTCAAAAGACTAAACTAGGAGCATTAAGTGATGAGACAACCGTAACTATTTTTTTGAGGGAAATTTTGGAAGACTACATAGATGTACTTAATTTGATGGGTTCTGGTGATATTTCTCATTTTCCATTTGCTAATATTTACAATTGATGTAGGAAATATTCAAGGAGCAGAGCCAAATGGGGTAAAGGGATAAGGGATACTTTTTCCAGAGTAACTAAATCTACTACAGGTGGAGTCACAAGGGTGGAGTTAGGAAATTTGTTAGAAGATTTAAAAACAAAAATCCTTGGTACTCTTAGCTCACAGTTAGATACCATAAAAATTAAAAAGAAACATGAGGAAGAAATTGCAGCTCTAAATATTTTTTGTCAACAATGTAGAAAAAGGTACCCTCCAAGAGAATGACCACTAAACAATGTGCAGATTTGTTCTATTTGTGCAGATGATCACGAAACAAAAATTTTCCCCTTGTTTCCGTGACTAAAAGCTATTTACAAAGGAGGAAACGAGATAGTTGAACCTTCTTTCCAAGCTGCCCGAAAGAGACCATGGAAACCATGTGTACAAGGTCTATCACAAGAACCTTCTTTATAGTTTGTTCCTTCATATAATTCTAAAAAATGGAACACTCAGATACCTTGGTAGAAAAATCATCCTTGGAAACCTACATGGCCACAACAATACAACGAAAATTAGCCTTGGAAACAAGGCTACAGAGGGAACACCTATTGAAATATTCTTATTCCCATACCTTATCAAGTTTACCCATAGTATCCAAAATATCCCTCATAAATTCCACAATCCTACATTCCTATGCAAATGAAACTATGTTTACCTCATCTTATTATTCCACAATTACCAAATTTGACTGCATATCCAAACCCCCCTAGACCAATGCAGTTTCCTGCACAACCAATCCCCGATCCTAACAAGCATCCAATTTAGTATGCCTTTAATGCTGAGATCCCAAAATTTCTGACATACTTGGTCACTCTAATACTAATACAAGACATACACCTAAGGTCAAGAAAGTTCTTGAAACCAAAAGATTCCACTATAGTCATTGGGGAGGAAATGGAAGAGGAGGAAACTCTTGATAAGATAAACAATGATGACCATCCTGAGGAAGTAGTCATTCCCATTACATAGACACCTTTCACTTCACATTTACAACAACCTCAGGAAGAAAAACTACAAAGTTCCACTTACACAAACAACAGTCACAAGCATCCAAAATCCCTCCCTATCCGGAGAGATTAGCCATTGGAAAACATGTTGTCCAACTAGAATTTGATTTAGAAGTGGAATTAAAAATTGTTTTCTTCAAAATCCCCATGGTGAAATCTATAAAGGATGTCCCCATATATTCCAAAACCATAAGGGAGTTATGCATTAAAAAAACAGGAAGAAAACAAAAATTTCCCCTCACAATTCAAGTAGAAGGATGACTGGTTGATTTGATGTCAAAAAAGACTATGATGGAAAAATATGTATATCTAGGAAACCCAATAGTCACTATATTTATCAACAATGTTTCCCTAGATAACACCCTCATTGATTTAGGGTCTACCATTAACATTATGATTGTCCCAACCATGGAAAAATTGCAATTCGAAAATCTACAACCCTCTCCCATCGTACTAGAACTTGCTAAAAAATCCAGGGTCAATCCCACTAGAGTATTGGATGACATCATAGTAACCTTGGATTCATGGGAGTATCCCGTGGATTTCTTGGTAATTGTTGGGTTGCCTAGTGGTCTAGGTTTCTCAACATTCAATTATCAATCGGGGTAGGTAAGCTTATGAGACACATGCACAATATGTGTAGAGTTGACTTTGAACCTTTCCTAAAAATTCCTATTGAAATTTGTTTGTTGTTTGAATTTATATTTCCTAGGAATCTAATTGAATTTCTTGAGCATTTTTATTTATCGGGACCATAATTCTCTCTATCTGGGAAGTTGAATTGTTTCCCTGGTTGGTTAACTTTCATTGCTAGTTGATCCCCTCACTTTCCAGTCAAATTGACTCCCTCTTGTCAACTAGAGTACCATTGGGTCAAATTCTCTAGTGTTGGGCATCCAAATTAATTACCAAGTAAAATTTTAATATGTTGGGTGAGTTCTTTACACCTAGAACATTTTTCACTGACACAGGGAATCTACCTTCATTCCTAACCAAGTTACATCACCCCATGGGTGTTTATTTTTTGTCTAGTCGACTACACATTCTCTTGGTCTATTGGATTCCTTTCCAAGAAAAATAAATTATGATAGTCAATTTTAATTTATAAGGACAACTTAATTCCTTACCTAGTTGACTTACATTACAATCAATGTTGAGTTTCATTTCCCTGATCGACTCTACTCCTTGTTGGTTCAATTCTTACTTTGTGGACTTACATTCTTGAAAAACTCATTAACTTATCGAATTGACTTCCTATGAGTCATATTATCGTAATTAGCAGTCGAATTTACTCAGCCTACCTGACTTCCTTTTATCGGGGCTAGATGCACTTTTCCTAAGTGTTTTTTTAAATTGTGTTGGACTTTTTTAAACATTGTTGGGATGATTCCTCCTTGCCTAGGAATATTTATAAGTTTGGAATTTTTAAAGGATGTTGGGAAGATTAGTACTTGCAGGGGAGTTTTTAGATGTTGTTGGTCTAATTTAAATGTTGTTGGGAGAATCCCTCCTTATCTAGGCATATTTGGATGATGATGGGTGAATTTAAATGATGGTGGGTGTTTTAAGAAGTTGTTGGGATGTTTTCTCTCATTTCTAGTTGTTCGATCACTCTTTAGACATTTTTCTTCACCGTTGGTTTCCAATTCTCCCTTCAAGCATTTCTTTCCATTGCCAATCGACCCAACTTATTCATTGAGCACCTTTCCTTATTATTTTTCAACTCATTATGTCAGGCTATTTTCCCCCTTCCTTATTTGACTCACTTCACTTTTGCTTGACTATCATTCCTCTCTGGTAGATTGGAACTTTTCTTTTGGTCGATTCATCTTCTTTCGTGAACATGGGTCAAGTAACCGATTTATGAGTAGATGTACAAGCCACTCGATATAAGCTTATCTGGAGTTGAGACTTGAGACTAACTGACTCATTAAGGAGAAAGAATGTTCATTACTGTTGGTTGTCATTGATGTCAACCCTTGAATAAAGCCCCACAACACAAAGGTTTGGGTAATGGACCCAAGATTTTTTGATGTAAATATGACTCATTATTGTCTTTTCATGATTGATAAGAAGTAAAGATGGATGAACTCCAAAGTGGTCCCCTTATGGTGAAATCCCTCATAGGAAGACACTTTGCGGAGTAAGAGAACCCATGCTTAATTGTGGAATAATGAGATGAAGGAAAATGAATTTTTCAGGTAAACTATCCTATATGGATATTTCTTGTCATTCCATTTCCGTTGGTATGTGGAACGTCACATAACTCCTCACTGTTAGAGAGTTATGGACATGAGAAGTTGGAGACCCCAGGTTTGGGTAATGGACCCAAGTTTGTTTGATGGATAATGGTATGAGTTATGATATATTTTCAGATAATACTATTCTATATGGATAGTACATGTCATTCCATTTCTGGTGGTATCTGGAACGTCACATAACTCTTCACGGTTTAGGAATTATGGCCTTACGAAGTTGGAGGACCCTCATATGTCATCTAGAAGCCCCAAAAGGTCAAAGTAGTCAAAGTGGTTTAAGAGATTTTAAAAGGTAAATAATAAAGTGAAGTAATGAGTGTATTATAATTCAAAGTGAATAA
>ML780049.1:293024-310026 GCA_009831015.1 Picea engelmannii
AGGTCGCTCTGAACGTCAATTTGCAGAAGGGGATCAGGTGTTTCTGAGACTGCAACCATATAAGAAAACTTCCCTCAAGGCCGAGCATTGTCAGAAGCTAGCACCCAAATTTTATGGCCCTTACACAGTTCTCAAGCATGTGGTACAAGTCGCATATCAGTTAGCTCTTCCCAGTCAGTCGAAGCTACATCCTGTTTTTCATGTTTCATCCTTGAAGAAGGTGATTGGAACCAGGTGCCAAATTCAAACCAACCTTCCAGAGTTAGTTGAAGAAGGATCCATTTGGCTACAGCCAGAAGCAGTTTTGGACCAGTGTGAGCGTCGCCCGTGTCAGAGAACCATCAAGGAAGTGCTAGTACAGTGGAAAGATATGACTCCAGCAGATGCCACTTGGGAACCAACTACCATTCTGCAGCAGTTTCCACATCTCAAGCCTTGAGGACAAGGTTGTTTTTAACGGGGTGGACATGTTAAGGTCCTAACCCGCACATAGGTAGATAAATGTATTCGGATGTAATAAAGGTCAATATTAATAAGGCATTTCAATAAAATAGAATAAGGCGGATGTAAGAATACCTAATAGAAGCTTCTGCTTCTATAAGGATCTTCCTCTATATGCTTCTCTTAATAGACATATTTAGTATAAATAAGGGTCGAGGGTATGAGAACCCTAGCTTGGAGATTATTGTAACAGAGCACTGCTCGATTGGAGGTTGCCCCCTCGAAGAGGCCTGTGAACCTTTATTTCTGAATCAAAGTGTTATTTCTATTGCTATTGTTATATCATTTCTTTGTATTGTGAAGATTATGCTGGCTATTTTACTGTTATTCTGCCATTTCTAGCATTTTATTTCTGTTCTGCATATTTTATATATCTGGTATCTTGCAGAGGTCATTTCGAACAACTAAAAATGAAGGAAGATGAAGATATCGCAACCTACTTCTTACGAGTCAATGAAATAGTGAATGCAATCATAGGATTGGGAGAAGAAATTGAAGAATCTGTAATTGTTCAAAAGATACTAAGAACTCTTCCTATGAGATTCAACCTTAAGATATCAACACTAGAAGAAAGATTGGATCTGGACTCAATAAGCATGGATGAACTACATGGAATCTTCACAGCATATGAAATGAGAACTGAGCAGGAAAATCCAGATGTAAAAGAAGCAGCCTTCAAGGCATGCAAAAGATCAAAGAAAAAGAAAAAGGAACAAGAAGAATATAGAAGCAGCAGTGATGCCTCGGAAGATGATGAAGAAGTGGCCAACTTCATCAAAACACTGAACAAGGGAACCAACAATAGGTATAGAGGTAAGATCCCTTTAATTTGTTTTAATTGTGATGGTATTGATCATTTTGCTAATAAATGTCCTCATAAGAAAAAGAGAAATGATGAAGGTTACTCAAAAGGAAAACACACATATAAAGGAAAAAGAACTACAAAGAAAATTTTCAAGAAAATATTATACACCAAAGAAGACATCTCATCATCAGATGAAGATGAAGTCAGTGACAATGAGATAGGAAGAGTTCTATTCATGGAAGTAAAAGACTCTGACAAAGAAGACTCCAAAGAAGAATATGAAGAAGTCGAAGAAGAATGTGAAGAAGTCAAAGAAGAAATTGAAGAGGCAGAAGTTGACTATCGAGAAGAATTAATGTGTGCCATAGAAGTTATCAGAAGAGAAAAGAAGAAAAACAAGAAACTACAAACAAAACTAGACAAGAAAAATGACACTCGAGAACTAGAACAAATGATCACAAAATTGAAGGTTCAAATAGAAGAAGATAAAAGAGTTGAAGAAGCACTCAAAGAAAAACTAGAAGAAAAGGACAAGATCATTGGAAACTTGGAAGCAGAGGTTGTCACACTAAGAAAGGATATTCAAAAGAAAAATATGCAGAATAGCTCAAAAGTTCTGGATGACATTATCAGCAGTCAAAAATATCATCTTGACAAGTCTGGACTTGGATACAATCAGATAGAAAAGGGATCAAGCTCCAAAACAACAGAGCAAGAAACAAATCCAAAGAGCTATGAAGAAACAATCAAAGAGGATAGGAAGATATACAAGGAAGATTACAGGGACACTCCTCCACCAAGAAGATTCATATTTAAGAATCAACAACAAGCAGGTAGGCCTCAAGAAGAAGAAGGATTCATAAGAGCACCTCCTTTCAGAAGATCTTCAACTCCCAGGTATCAAACTATATTTTTTGGTTTATGTTATGCATGTAATAATTTTGGACATAAAGTTGTGAATTGGAGAGCTAACAATAGGAACAGTAACAACTTTGAGAGTTATACACAAAGGGATTATTCAAAGAGACCTAGTGACATACAAAGAAGAAGTCACAACAGGTTTGAATCTTTGAGCACTGAAGTGGAATGTTACAAATGTAATAATTTTGGACACATGGCCAAGGATTGCAGAATGACAGTCCCTCCTAAAGAACCTCAACAAAATAACAACAGTCACAGACAAGAACTTCAAAAAATGACATAGATAAGAAAGAAAGATCAATATAACAATGAAGAATGCACAATTTCTCTACAAGCTAAGCAGAAGAAACACAGTTGTTATGTTGGCAGTCGATGTTCAAAACACATGACAGGTGATAAAGACAAATTTCTTACATTACAAAAAGAAAAAAATGGATCAGTCTCCTTCGGAAATGATAATTCATTCAAAATCATTGGAGAAGGCACAGTTCGAATTGGGAACAAGAATGAAAAGACAAAAAATGTTCTACTAGTATAAGATATGAAACATAATCTTCTAAGTGTGAGTCAAATGTGTGACCAAGGTCATAAACTTACTTTCAATTCAGAAAAGTGTGAGATAAGAAAAGAAGGTTAAGGGAAATTAGTCTGTACAATAGCAAGAACTTCAAACAACATATATGTGTTAAGTGAAATTGGAAATGAAAAGTGTTGTCTAGGAAAGGAAGATGAAAGTTGGCTATGACATAGAAGAATGGGTCACATGCATTTTGATAACCTTGTCAAAGTTAGCAAAAGAGAAGCAGTCAGAGAAATACCCCAGATCACGAAACCAACCAACACTTTATGCAAGCATTGTCAACAAGGAAAGCACACAAAGACCAGGTTCAAATCAAAGGAATATTCAACAATAAGACCACTGGAAATTGTGCACACTAATCTAGTTCGACCAACTACAACAAAGGGATTAAAAGGTGAAGAATACTTCATGTTATTAGTTGATGATCATACAAGAATAACTGAAGTTTGTTTTCTCAAGAACAAGCAGAAGCTTTTGAAAACTTCAAGATCTACAAGGAAATGGTTGAAAATGAGATGGATTCAAGAATCAAATGTTTGAGATTTGATAATGGAGGAGAGTTCACTTCAAAGGAATTTATGGACTACTGTAGCAGTCATGGAATAAAAAGGAAATTCTCCGTTGCTAGGACACCTCAACAGAATAGAGTTGTTGAAAGAAAGAACAGGACACTACAAGAAATGGCTCAAACAATGCTAATGGATTCGAAATTGATAGATATATTTTGGACACGAGTGGTGCATACATCAGTTCACATTCAAAACAGAGTAATGCTCAGAAACAACCCTGATAAAACTCCTTACGAGCTATGGAAAGGAAGACCAACAAATGTGAAGCACTTCAGAGTTTTTGGAAACAAATGCTACATCAAAAGAGAAGATGGCAGAATGGGAAAGTTTGACTCTCATGTGGACAAAGGAATACTTGTTGCTTACTCAAGTACAACATACAAGTGTTACAATCTATGATTGAACAAAGTTGTGGAAAGCATCAATGTAGCAATTGATGAAATAGGCAGACCATAATCAAAGGAAGAAGAAAACAAATCAATGGAACAACTTTTCGAAGAAGAAGATGAAAAATAAGTATAAGAGGAAGATGAAGATGAAGAGAATCCGATAGAAGCAGAAGAGCAAGTTCATAAAGTATCTCCAAAGACACCTAGCAAACAAGTATAAAAGAATCATCCTTCATATCAGATTATTGGAAACAAAGATGCAGGAGTTGAGACTAGAAGAAAAATCCATTCACTGGAACACACACACCTATCACTCTTATCTACAATTGAATCAAATTGTTTTGAAGAAGCCATCAAGGATGAATTTTGGAATAAGGCCATGGATGAAGAATTGGATCAAATAGAGAAAAATGACACTTGGGAATTGGTTCCAAGACCAAATAATAAGAATGTGATTGGCACAAAATGGGTTTTTAGGAATAAATTGAATGAAGATGGATAGGTTACAAGGAACAAAGCTAGATTGATATGTAAAGGATATGTACGGATTGAAGGAATCAACTTTGAAGATACATTTTCCCCAGTTGCCAGAATAGAAACAATCTGTTTACTTTTAGTTTATGCATGCTCCAAAAATGTTAAAGCATATCAGATGGATGTAAAATTAGCTTTTCTGAATGGGGAACTTGAAGAAGAAGTCTACATTGAACAACCAGAAGGATTTCAGTTGTTAGAGAACACAAACTATGTATGTAAATTAAAGAAGGCCTTGTATGGTCTAAAAACGGCTTCTAGAGCATGGTACTCCAGTCTGGATAAGTATCCGTAGCAGGAAGGGTTCAGAAAAGGAAGTGCAGACAACAACCTCTACATCAAGGTAAGTCAAGGTAATATTTTATTAATTGAAGTTTATGTTGATGATATTATTTTTGGTAGTTATGATGACAGGTTAATCCAGAAATTTGCAAAAGACATGCGGAATGAATTTGAAATGTCATTACTTAGAGAACTATCCTTCTTTCTGGGACTTCAGATACGTCAAAGAAATGAAGGAATTTTTATTTCTCAAACCATGTATATCAAAGAAATGCTAAAGAGGTTCGAAATGGAATATTGCAAACCAGTTATCACTCCAATGCAAACTAGTTGTAAGTTGAGCAAATATGATGATTCGATGTCTATAGATCAGAGGCAATACAGGTCAATGATTGACAACCTACTATATGTGACAACATCTAGACCAGATGTAATGCAAGAAGTTGGACAGGTGGCACGATTTCAAGAAACACCAAAGGAATCACATGTATTAGCAGTAAAGAGGATTTTCAGATATCTCAAAGGAACAAAAGAGTTTGGATTATGGTATCCAAAAGGAAAAGATCTATCACTTATTTCCTACATAGATGCAGATTGGGAAGGTTGTATTGATGACCGATGAATCACCAGTAGAGCAACGTTCTACTTAGGTGAGTGTTTGGTATCATGGCTAAGCAATAAACAATCATCAGTATATCTATCTACAGCCGAGGTAGAGTATATTGCAGCAACAACATGTTGTACACGGGTTCTTTGGATGAAACAAACTTTGACAGATATACAGTTGAGTATGATGATCCCATTCCAATATATTTTGATAATACAAGTGCCATCAGTATCTCAAAACACTCGGTGATGCACTCCAAGACGAAGCACATTCCAATCAAGTATCACTTTCTACTGGAACGGGTTGCAGAAAAGAACATCAAAGTTGAGTATGTGGGCACAAAAGAACAAGTGGAAAATATCTTTACAAAACCACTTCCACGGGAATCCTTTGAATATCTTTGAAAAAGACTTGGAGTTATTTATACTCCAAAATGAATATTTTTTGAATGATTATCTTATATGTCTTAGATGTACATGAGGAAGCACCATAAGAGGAAAGTTCAGTCAGGGGGAGTAGCCCCAGATGGAAAGATACATTTTCCATTGATGACAAAGGGGGAGATATTTATCAGATGCAGAGGATAGAGGCATGGTTCCAGGGGGAGCATGAGTGATATGATTTTAGTATTGCATCAGAGTGTTGCCATCAATACCAAAGGGGGAGATTGTTGATTAAGGTTGGTTGTAATTGATGTAAACCCTTGAAGAAAGCCCCACAACACAAAGGTTTGGGTAATAGACAAAAGATTTTTCGATGTAAAGATGAATCATTATTGTCTTTTCATGATTGATAAGAAGTACATATGGATGAACTCCAAAGTGGTCCCCTTATGGTGAAAGCCCTCACGGGAAGATGCTTTGCGGAGTAAGAGAAACCATGTTTACTTGTGGAATAATGAGATGAAGGACAATGGATTTTTTTGGTAAACTATCCTATATGGATAGTTCTTGTCATTCTCTTTCCGGTGGTATGTGTAATGTCACATAACTCCTCACGGTTAGAGAGTTATATCCATGAGAAGTTGAAGACCCCAGGTTTGGGTAATGGACCCAAATTTGTTTGATGGATAACGGTATGAGTTATGATATATTTTCAGATAATACTATTATATATGGATAGTACATGTCATTTAATTTCTAGTGGTATGTGGAACATCACATAACTCCTCACGGTTTGAGAGTTATGGCCTTACGAAGTTGGAGGACCCTCATATGTCATCTAGAAGCCCCAAAAGGTCAAAGTAGTCAAAGTGGTTTAAGAGATTTTAAAAGGTAAATAATAAAGTGAAGTAATGAGTGTATTACAATTCAAAGTGAATAAAAAATTAATTATTTCAATAATAAATTTAATGGAGAAATTATAAGTGGGTTAACCCTAAAATAAGGAAAGTGGGGCCAAGTGACCTAGAAGATGTTTTTAAGGAAGCTGCTTGGAGAGTATAAATAAGAGGAAAGACTCTCTCATTTTAAACAAACTTCGGCATATTGAATATCTATAGGTGTCTAAGGTAACCAAGGATATATAAGCCAAAATTATGAGGGAAGGTGAAGAAAAGAAGACCGAAATGCAAGGAAGGATAAATTCTTTTGATGGTGCTTTCTAAGGTATGTTATTTACAGACCATCTCACCATTTTTGCTATAAATTTTTTTATATAATGATTCAGACCATGAAATTGCTATTGCATTGAGAAAACATATCCAAGTATCTGTGGTAAATAATTCATCTTGTGGGTCATTGTATTTTTGGAGTTACACTCCGTGGAAAATAGGGTTTGTGGCTAGTCCTGAAACTAGTCAAAAACAGGTGTTTCGGGTAAAAAAATCATAACTTATTCATAATAGATCCAAATTCAGTGAAATAAAATGTTTTAGTTAGGGAACAATCATTAGTATGTTGTGTAATATGTTCAGGTAAATTCAACAAATATTCTGTGCGGGGCACAGTCTACAAGGGCGCTCTCTAGAATCAACCAGAATTCAGCAAGGTATGCCATTTTTTCTATAACTCCTTTTATGAGAGGTTTCAAGTAGTGAAACTTGGAAGAATTTCATAAAACACACTGAAGAACATTGTGCATCTGTTTCATATCTTTATATATTACAGGTACAAATTTATGATTACTTCAAGTTAGGGTTGTTGACTAATCCAAATCTAGGCATGTGAGACTAAAGAAAAGTTTGATGAAAATGCTACTCTCTTGTTGTTGAATTTAAGGAAGGTTTGCAAGAATATGATCATATACACCAAGCCTATTACAGAGCGACAAATCATATTTGGATGATAAAATTGATGAGATATTTTGGTTGAGGTACATGTTGAGTACATGGTTGAGATAAGTAGTTGATGATGCTGGTACATATTGATGAGTCATAGTTGATGAGTAGTTGACACATGATTGGTACATACTTGGTACATGGTTGGATGCACTTGTTTATGGTACAAGTTGATTACAGGTTATTTGGTACTAGTTAGTGCATGGTTGATGCACTTGTTTATGGTATAGGTTGATTACATGTTATTTGGTACTAGTTAGTGCATGGTTGATGCACTTGTTTATGGTACAGGTTGATTACAGGTTGGGGTACAGGTTGATGCATGGTTGATGCATGGTTCATATTTATTGGTACAGGTTTACAACGGTATATATCACAGTGACAGGTTGACAGTGGTTACATCATTCTACTTCTACTTCAGGGTGACAGGACGAAGCAAGGACAGGTGGTTGTAGCCTCCTTCTGGTTGTAGCCAGAGAATTGGGGAGTTGGAGCTTCCCTTAGGTTGTAGCCTGAGAAACTAAGGGGTTGGAGCCTCCTTCCAGTTGCAGCTGGAAAACAAAGGAAGTTGGTGCTTCCAATGAATGTAATTCTTCACGACATATAAGAAAAATCATTCCATGGTTTTCTCCCGATTTGGGTTTCCACGTAAAACACTGGTGTACTGTGTATGTGTATGTTTGTTCATTTGTTCATTTCTTATTTACTCTGCAGTTATTGGATGATAATGCTTCATTGATATAACACTTGAATTATATGGTTAAAAAGGATTACATTTCTCTATTACTGATTCACCCCCCCTCTCAGTAATCCAACATTTTCCACTGCATTGAAATTTGGTTCTTTGCATGCAGACAATTTCCAAACAAAGGGGATTACATCTTGTTGTTTCCATTAGTTTCACAAAGAAGGATTTGCAGCGATCGAAAAAACAAAGATTGCACTGAGAATAAAGAACTTGCATGGCATCATAGTCAATCACTAGCTTCAAAATATTTGCATACAATTGATCTTTAATAAATGGGTTGTTATTGTATTATCAACTAGTTGCAGTGTGCAGGTTACAAGTAGAATAGGGATTTTCAATAGAGAAAGAAGAGAGATTAAAGAGCATCATAGCGAAACATAGGCCTAGTGGTTTTTGTGTAGACCGAGAACTATATCTAATACTAATATAGAGACTAGAAATTAAATTTCTACACGATATCTATGTTGGTGAAGCGAGTGGTCTATAAACCTCTTGTTTACGGATCAGATGGTATCAGAGTAGTTGCATGTTTGACTATGATTGCTTCCATGACTTTGAACAGAACATTGCAAACCTCAACATTTGTAAAGAAAGCAAAGTAAATTTGGAAGGCTTAAGAGTCAACAATTCTCAGGTTCAGGAGGAGAATGAGCACTTGAAAGAGAAGGTTAAGATGTTCAAGAATAAGTTTGAAGAATGCCAAGAATCCCTCACTGGAGTCAAAACAGATTGGGACAAGAATAGAGCACAACTTTTTTAACTTGGTGAGAAGGTAATCCAAATGGATAACTGGCTAGGGGATAGGTTCTGCAAATGATGACGTACTTGCAACAAGATTTGTCAAAGAAGGAGAAGGCCTTGGAAAGGCTTCAAGAAACTATCTAGGAACATAGAGGAGCAAGGAAACCTTCCATTGCCACCACAGATGCTAGAACCATGGATGAAACCACCTCAGTAAGCTCACCTTCCATAGGGATCTATTGAGAGTATTGTGGTGAATTTGAGAGGGATACGAGGGAAATGGGCTATGATGGACAAGGGATAGGCAGGAGGAAATTGTCGAGCCTCAATTTTGTCATGATCCAGACACCTTTTCTTTCACGTATGCTCTGTTTTTATCCCTAAACCTATCCTTGATACCATTCATTTTTGTGATTTCTAGAATAAATCTCCCTTTGGCAAGTATTATGAGGTATGGTTATTCATTTTGTTATTTTTCCTAAGTTTTCGATAAATTGTTATGAGTTTTTAAAATAATTTTTGCTAATGAAGAATGTAGTGGTACTCCCGTACTACAGTTGTTCCCATACCAGGATTTCAAGGTTCAAACACATGTTCGTGCCCAAATTAAGATTGTTTTCCTGGGTATTGGAGAGTGAAGTGCCATCATGGATCATGGCATGTTACTCTATCCCTAGACCATTCTTTGTCAATGTGGGTTTCCAGATCAACAAATGGACAAAGGTTCTAGTGACCAAGCTATTCTTGGGTTCGAGATTCATGATATTTGGTTGCTATTCATTTTTGTCCAACATAATACGAATAGAAATGAGATCACCTTTGGTCTGATCTTCTTACTTATTTTGTACTAGCTATTAGGAATAATCCAAGTCAGTTCAATTTCTTGATTCTAAAACTATTTTTGTCTTCCTATTCCTCGAAAATAGAGGAGGGTGACTTTATCTATGTACTAGTGATTTTCTATAAAATCATATTTTCTTTATAAATCAAGGTTAAGAAACATTTTTTGTACTATTTCATAAAGGAATAGATGAAGGCTACTGCTATTTGGTGATATCTCTAATTTATATGATACAAGTGGTGTAAGCTATGAGAACACTTTGTTTTTAATAAAATTTGTAAGTTCTGATTCATGGTGTTTTTATTTTCGTGAGTGAGTGAATCTCCACAACTCACTACTAGGGTTGGAAAGGCCCCACCAATCCCAGGGATGTCAAGATTAGTTATTTATTTTAACTTATTTTAGTTGATTATATTGATTCGTTCTTGTGTTGAAAATGTTTAAAGATTGATTTAGAGATGGTGTGTGTCTACAAGATCTTCCTTTGTGTGGATGAATGGAAATTTATAGATTTTAAATTCTGTCTTGGGTAAGAAACCCCTTTCAGTCAATCTATATAATATATAGATTTCAGATCACATCTAGGGTTTGACTCATTATCAACATTGCTATGTTTTTCTAGAGAATGAATTTTTAATCTATGAGTTGTTTTGATGGTATATGTTGTTGATTTTCTTGTGGCAAAAGAAAGCAATTATGGGCTACAATAGATCATTTAACTAATAAAAATATTATCCAATAGTTTATATAAAAATTAGAGAGTTTGAAATTGTGTTGCAAAGATAAATTTGAAAAAACAATCGTTACTATAACCTTTGTTGAGATATAAAAATACATTTGAAACTTTGATGAAATCTATGCTAGTAAAAAGATAATAAGCTTGAAAAACATATTCTACATCACTAAAGTCTATTACAACCTTACTTCAACAATTCGGGTGGTTGTTTTCTTTTCATCTTGTTTTTGTAGCATAAGACTATAAATTGCATAGTTGAGTGTGAAGGGTTTCACCCAAAGACAACCTCAAGAATGTTTATTAATGAGTGGTATGATTTATCAATGTGTGACTGTTGGAGCATGTCATTTTGGTAAGTTTTGAGAATCACATAGGAGTGGATCGTAGGACAAATAAACAAAGGAGTAGTGTGCGTAGAAGACATATAGCAAATGTTAAGGAGTCAATGCGCAAAAGGAAGAAGTTAGTTAGGAGTTTTGGGACATTTTGTCTACATTGTAACGAGGTAAGCCCTACTATAAAACTATTAATATGTAATGGGTTTGGGTAGAAGATAACATTCGAGGGTGATGATCAAGAGTGTGTTCTTTGAAGGAGAATTATGAGTAAGTTGGTTATTGAGAAATGAGTAGTAAGCTGAGTTCAATATCGATAGAGAGATATGTGTGCAGTGTAACATAAAATGACTTGGGTAGGTTTGGGTTTTACTGAAGAACATTGTATGAGTGCAGTGCACATGATTGTATGGAAGACTATGAATAAATAATATAAGAAGCGATCCATTATGGATGTAGCCGAGTTTCGGGTGAACCATGTTAAATCCTTGTGTTCTGATTTGCATGATGTCATGATGTGTTTTTATTTTTTTTCATTGTGCACATAGAATAGATGAGTAATGATTAGTATGAATATGTATATGATGGTTTCACACATATGATGAATGGTTAAGTGGGAATATTATGTCATATGCTATGGTATCGTTATGGTTTTGCACACATGATATATGAATGAATGTTAAGTAAATAGTAAATGATGAATCTTCCTATTCCCCCATGACTGGAGAAGCCTGGTTCCTGCAGTCCCCATAGGTACCTCGGGTGAGACTTTGTCTGCTTGCGGGTGATGCCGAAAGGGTCGATATCTTGGGATTTGTTGGTAAATTAATGTTTTACCCTGGGTATGCCCACTGTGTTCCAACAATGACCTCTATAGTTAGTTTATAAAATCATTTTCATATTTTGCAGGAGACTGAGCTTTTTCCTTTTGAATGGTTTGTTACTCTTTTATTGAACTTTCTAATTGATGCAAATTTTTAGTGTGTTTATTAGATTATACAATTTGATAAAGGTTGATTTAATCACTTGTGAAAAGGAATCCAATTCTATAGTTGTCCTAAGCTACTTTGTGAAGATCAATCCTAAGGGATTGTTTCTTATCTCTTCCAGTTTTATGATTTACATCACACAATTAATATTGAATAATGCATGACAAGTTGAGTCACCGCTGTATGAAAAACCTGTATTTACATCACACAATTAATATGGAATAATACATGACAAGTTGAGTCACCTCTGTATGAAAAAACTGTTTGTATAAGTACAGTGCCACCATATGTCCTTTGCATTAAAAGTATTGATTGTGGGTTGGGTGTTAGATTTTCTATTCATAAGCTTTCACTCTAAACTAAGAGGTTCAACACAAGATCAGTAGCACCAAAGTGGAGATTCAATATCCTTTTAGCTGACTAATACAAACAAAGTTAGAGTGAAACTTGTGACTATAATTCCTTATTTTGTTATATACGTTTTTGACAAGTAAATATAACTATTATTGTCATATTTAACCTTATACATAGACCATGAGTACTTATTCTCTGAAAGTGAAAGACTATATATCGGTTCTTAAAAGGAGATTTGATGAAAGTAATTCATTACTAGTCTTTGTTTTCAGGTTTGTATATTTGATCGTTTGATGTGGGAATAGAAACCCTAAACATCTGCAAATTGAAATATCATAATGAGAACATATCAGAGACATGATAATGCATAGATCAGAGATCTATGCATGGCATATAATCGATTTTATTTCTGCTCAAGTTTGGTATTAAATCTGTGGATAGAGTTAAGATTAGCTTGATAACATTTTCAATGCAAAATACCATCCATAAAATTTGCCATGGTTGAATACGGTATATTGATAAAAACATCCAAATAATAGTGAGATTTCATAAGCCATTATGTCATAAAATAACAGAAATATAACAAAACATAGCATAATAAAATTGTTTGCAAAATAAAACTCAGAATTGCTTCCATTCATTCTTGTAAACTGAGCGGAACCTTATTTCCAGCTTTAAAAATCACAAAAACGTTGCGAATTTTATTTTTTTCTGAACATTTTTCAAATCAAATTAATGAGACCCGGCTATTTCTGTTTGCCAGAATGAGCAGCAAAACACATCCTCGGGCAACTAAATGCTGGAGGCTCTCCCGTCAACTGTTGTTGAAGCGTGAAAGGGCCGACCTTATACCTGTCATTGCATTTAACGCAATAATAATCAATCCTGTAACAATTCCCGCTCTCTGTTTCGTAGAGGAATCTCCAGAAGTAGCTGGACTCATCTCCTGCGACGGATTGTTTCATGGAATCTTCCAAGCTGAGTACGTTACAGGGCCCAGTACACATGTCCAGTCCTCCACCGTTTCCCTATCTGAAAGGAGCAACTCATTCTCGCCGTGGAACGGCTGCCTCCCGGCCTTGGTCTCTTCCGGGCTGTAGCACCATCGGACGTGGACTTTATTTTTCCCTTGCCCAGAATCGTCACGCTCAATCTTCGTGGTTCTCGCCACTGATGTGGACTGCCCACATCGGAGGCGCACGAAGCCGTCCACGACCATGCTCTCCATCCTCTCGTCGGTCCCCGGGATAGTAAGGCGTTCCGGGTCTCGGCTGCTATTTGTTTTCCACAGACGGCCTTTCGTTTTCGATTACTCTTTCACTTGTAAAATAAATATAATAATAATATATGTTTTTTAAATAAAAATACAAATAAAACTAACATTCTTCGGGAATGTCGAAGTAACGAAGGTAGTTGTCTATATGGTATTATGGAGACAATTTTGTTATTATTATTTAAAACACCCCAAAGTATTTTAGACTCCTCTCATTAAAAATAATGTTTTTTTCATTTTGGATTAAAAAATATATTAAACTTGTCCTGGATGGGGTGCCATTTAGTGGATGGAGTTCACACAACCCTCCCATGACTCCAGCCATAAATATGGTCAGTGGTCGCCCTTCACCTCAATCTTGAATGGAGGGCGACCATAATTATCTGCAGAGGAAGGGAGGACAACTCCCTCTAGTCTGGTTAATGACGATTCTGAGGATTAATTGCAGGAGACGGATGAGTACAGCGGTCATGTCCACCCCGGGGTTATCTCTCCCGCCCGGCCCTGGCTGGCATTATTTCGCCTTCGAGCTCTGCCACCTTGCTCGCTCTGAGAACTGGATTATTGTGTAGTGGGTTCTCCTGGCAGTAATTCAGTGGATTTTTCACCCCCCTGGCTCAGCCATGTCGAGAGAGAGAGGTAAGCCAAGGCACGGACCTTCCTGGTACATCTACGATGCCCGACAGAGACGTCTGCAACAACTGGAAAGGGTCATGTCCATTGCCAAGACTCACTGAACGGAGAAACCACAAACTCCACCGATCGCCTACGTCGAGGAGGAATTTTCAGTGGAACCCATCTAGGTTCCACCAGAATCCCTCCTCTTCATGGTCCTGGACGATTTATAGTTTCCCAACATCAACAAAGCTAGCACAAGCACCCAGGTTGCCATGGAAGGCGCCACATGCATTGTCGAGGAGGAATTCCCCCACAAGGCTCCAAGCGTTTCACTCCAGGAAAACATCAATAAAGCTGACAAAGAGACTGATGCAATCAAGGAAAGTGCTACCGGCACCATGCAGGAGAACCACCCCATCTTGGCACCTCCACCGCTAAATGCAATTCCAGAGTTCAACCCAGCTCCCCCTAGTCTCTTCAGCCCAGAGCAACTGGAGCTCATCTTCGATCTCAGGAGCCACATGGCAGACCAGCTTCATTGGGACACCCTCATTAGCAAGTGGATTGACATGCTCTTCGATGCATTCTCGAATGCATCGGCTAAGCAATGTTTGTTACACATTGTTTTGGTCACCCTGATGATGATGCTACAAGCATGTGTTCAGGCTCTAAAAAAGGATCTTTTGCATGAGAAAAGTAATTAATTTATTCCTCTCCAAAACTGGTTTTTAGAAGGACGTCGTAGGCTACATGTAGTACATAGTGCAGAAATGCTTGATTTCAGTAGGCTACTCTATACCTGGCTCGCAGAGTTTCCGCAAGCTGCTATATAGGTAGGGTGCGATGGCGTTTGAAAGCTAAAGAAAGGAAGAAGTTCACGAAGATTCTAGAAGGGGATCTTCTAGAATGTGAGATGGCATCTGTATGGTTGGGATCCTACTGGATTCTCTGATTTGGTGGGATCATCCTCATCTCTTTAACCAATTCTCCTTCACCTATATAATGATGGGTTTCTCATGGAAAAAGTTAAGCAAGATTAAGCAAGGAATTGATGAAAGAATAGGTTGAAGACTGTGTGAGGAATCTTGTTTCAATTGATGCTTGAGGTCTCCATTTGTCCATCAAGTTTTTGGGGATCATCTTCATACAAATTTTGGAGCAAGTGTATGTGTGTGTTGGAGCAAAGGACCACTGAAAGGGAACTTGTGACATCAAGGCAATTTGGTTGTATCTTCCACTTTTACTTAATATAATACGGTGGCATGTTTCTTTCCCATAAAATCATTCTCATTTTATTACATGACTCTTTGATCACATGTTTAGGTTTTCGTTGAATCTAATATTGTTGCTTTCACTTTGGTTGGTTTGTGTCATTGCAGATCTGATTTCACTAGAGCACTAGAGCGAAGTAGGGACAACAAAGATATAAGGAAGCAATATTTAAAGGTATGTCACTCATTCCTTCTTTGGTAGTAAATTCAATGATTGTAACTTAGGGAAAGCATCATGTCTCGTCTTGTTTTGTTCTAGATCCAGGTCGATCTAGGGAGATTATTTTATGTCCGCATTCACCGATTTACATGTCGGGCCATGAGGTCGCACCACCTCTTCATCCTTGGATCTCGTGAGGCCGGTATGCCCCACTCTACCTGTAAACATAAATGGGGGACCCTCTCTAGGAAGAAAGACACTAAGATAGACGCATACCCAAATTGTTTTAGGTCCCCTTTCTTGCACTTTGTCAGCTGTGTCTTCATGTTGCAAAGAACATCGTCGCACCAGTTGAATACCCGAGGCTCCATGCACTCCACGACGTACTGAAAATAAGTCTGGAGGGCCATGTGAGGAGATGCACTCCCCACCATGCGTACAATGGTAAAAAGAATAGTTCGTAGGGGTAAATCCCAGACACCCCTGATGGAAACTTTGTCTTTGTGTCTCTCGGCCTCAGGATCGCAGTACCTACGGACATACTCACTCATTGGCAGACCTCCACCTTTGTCTCTTGTCAAAGTCACACGGGCCCCATGACGAGATAACCCCATCAAGAAATAGATATCCTCAATATCTAAGGATAGTACATGGGCACCCACATGTGGACTAGATACTCTAGTAACCTCAGTTGGGCCCTCATGCCCTGGATTTTAAAGAATTTCAGTAGCCCACACTGTCGGAGGGCATTTATAGTGCCCGGGTCGTTCAAAAAAATGTAATCATCATCCTCGTGTTCCCTCTCCCTCCACTCCAACATTTTGATGATCAAAAACCTGCATTGGGATAATAAAGGAAAGTTAGCATCCTCATTTGTTGCTTTGGAAAGTTTTTATTGGCTAAAACGCATGAAATAATTTTTTGTTTTCGGTCGCCGCACATGGAGTATTACACACAGTGCGGGGTTTACGTAGGTGAACCACCAGCCACCTACGGAAACGGTTTCCATAGGTGAACCATAAGCCGCATGCGGAAACCTATGGTTTCCGCAGGTGAACCACAAGTCGCCTGCAGAAACCTATGGTTTTCTCAGGTCTCGACATAGGTCACCTGCAACAGCCCCAACTCTGATCCAGGTGGATATCGGTGGCCACCCACCTTCTCCAACTGGCCCAAAACATGTTTCTGGCAATTTTGGTAATTTACTATTTTTAGCAGGTTTTAACTTTCGGGGCCATTTTGAGGGCCTAAATGAAGGTTTTTCGAGA
The DNA here is from genome assembly GCA_009831015.1 of Picea engelmannii. NCBI lineage: Eukaryota > Viridiplantae > Streptophyta > Pinopsida > Pinales > Pinaceae > Picea > Picea engelmannii. The sequence goes on from ML780049.1 coordinate 309,825, forward strand.
TCAAGGTTCTCAATGATAGTCGAAGGCATAATTGAGCCCCCAAAATGAATCTCTTTGAGGAGCTATCACACGCCTAAAACGGAGATCGTATGCAAAAGTGACGACCCCGGGAAGTTGATGCACCAACTTACCCAAACGGGGCCCACATGACTTTTGGCGCTTCATCTCCTAGGGTTAGGTTTTTGGATGTCTAGGACTTTTG
>ML780049.1:312339-327488 GCA_009831015.1 Picea engelmannii
CCACCTTCTCCAACTGGCCCAAAACATGTTTCTGGCAATTTTGGTAATTTACTTCCGGGGCCATTTTGAGGGCCTAAATGAAGATTTTTCGAGATCGAGGTTCTCAATAATAGTTGAAGGCATAATTGAGCCCCCAAAATGAATCTCCTCAATGATACCTTTCCAACGAGCTATCACACGCCTAAAATGGAGATCGTATGCAAAAGTTACGACCCCGGGAAGTTGATGCACCAACTTACCCAAACAGGGCCCACATGACTTTTGGTGCTTCATCTCCTAGGGTTAGGTTTTTGGATGTCTAGGACTTTTGCCACCATTCTAGCGAGTCTTTCACTCTGTATTTTTACAGTCTCTGTACATTTCTCTGATTAATAGAAATCGTGTATTACTGTATATCTGTGTTTATGGTTGCATCTCTAATACATTTATGTTATATTATTGAATATCTGCAATATCTCTGTGCATTTCTTTATTATATCTCCAATCTCATTTCGTGCCGAAAATAATCTGGATCAAACTCGCACCTACTGGCCTAAAACTTAACTCAAAAAGCTATTTTAAACCAATAAAAATGAAATTTAATCCATTGAAAAGCAAGAGGACAAGGAGATTACTGTTTTGATGGACGTCGTTCGTTGAATGGTCACCCATGCCTCCCGCAATCGACAACCAAAGTCTAAGGTAAAAATAGGGTTTCTTGGCAAATTTTGGGCAAAATGCAAATGAAATAGTAAAAAAGAGATTTTACCTATGTTTATTTCACTTTTTAATTTTTCTATTAATATTTCATATTATTAAATGCATTTTCTTCAAAACCTAAGGGTCTAGTGATCTCGTGAGTATTTTGTTTTCTCGCAGATGGAAGAACTAGGATCCTAAACAATGAAATGCATATATTTTTTTATTTGTTTTTTTGTTTGTCACATGTAAAAGTGTTTTTTAAGGTTTTTAAGAAAAACCTCAAGCCTAGTCTTTGTTCATTCTCATGCTCAAAAATCAATGAGAACATAACCGAGTATACTTTTGTCATTTTTCGTACTCGTAATGGTAACACACAAAAAAAATGAAACTCATGGAGTATTCTTTAATCTCTTTTCACGCCCTATAAAAACAAAAAGATTGTCGAGCAACCTTGTTCTTTTCATGCTCGTAAAAGTATTTGAAGAAAACATTTGATGGGCGATAGTTTATCACCTTTTTGGTCTCATTGAACTACTTTACGAAAAAGGAACTGAGAGAGTTCTCTTTAAGTGTTTTTCAAACTCTCAAAACATGAAAAACCCCCGAGTTTTTTATCCTTGGACTCATTAAACAAACATCGAAAGACCCATATGGGACCGAACCACTCTTTCTTAGGGTTCGTTAAACATACTTCGAGGGACTCGTCTGAAGGATGAGCTTATATCAACAATCATATGTTATCCTCCTCAAGCTTGCGTAAAAATAAAGAGGTACTTGCCAGAAATGGTGGGGGAAATTTTGGGAAAGAAATGTGTCTCTGTATTTATGTTAAGTGGCAGTAATAGACGCTCTTGAACATGACACCCCCCTTCATCATTTGAATCCGGGTTGGGAAATCCATTTGTCTGTCATATGAAGTTTTGCAAGTTCATATATTGGGTCGTCCTTGAGTCAATGCTGTCAAGACCATTGTCATTTCGTTCATATTTTCATGAGAAGTCCAAACAAGCCCTCTATTGAGTTGACCATTTGCAGTTATCAATTCCTACCATGTTGGCCTTCCCAGTGTCAGTTTCAAATCATTTTCATACTTTGATCTACCCTAAATCTGTTACTTATTTCATGTCATTGATGGGGGATACATCAAGGCCCTCCTGTGACGAGTCTTTTCCTTTCGACTTCAACTCATCATCCGGGAACAAGACTTAGAAATCATTTAGTACCTTAGAGCATGCATGCCTCAATGGAAGGTTTCTTCTCTTTTGACAGTGGATTCACATCATTGGTCCCTGATCGAGAGATTCCATCGAGTGTTCAACTTCAGCTCATTTGTTCACATTCATTGGATTGTACTAAGGTACCTTCAGAGTCATTGACATTAACGGTGATTTCCATCGCACTTGTTAACGGTTTTCATCAATGACCAATAATCAAGTGGTTTCTACCATGTTCGACTTCAACACCTGCAATCACATGGCTAGATTTGTACTTACGGATGATGGGATTGAATACCCTGGATCTCATCATCTGTTGTCCAAGCTGCGATGGATTATTTATGATTTGTATTGACACATAGATCCACTTTGTATGTCTTGTGGCTATGTCTGAATTTGAGCTTTCTAGTACATAGATCCACAGTGTATTCCTGGTGGCTATGTAACATTTTTTATGACATGGATCCACGGTGTATGATTGGTGGCCATGACTGACATTTATGTTTCGAATCACTTGTAGTCTGAGAATGGGAATGTTTACCTCATAAATAGTATAATATTGTGCAGATGCGTGATTGTTTGCAGGTTATCGATTGGTGTGCTCCTTGTTCTTGACACACACACGCATTTTACAAAGTATTTCAGTTGTCACGAGTTCCAGCCTCATACTTTGGGGAGCATTCTGTTACACATTATTTTGGTCACCCTGATGATGATTCTATAAGCATGTGTTCAGGCTCTCAAAAAGGATCTTTTACATGAGAAAAGTAATTAATTTCTTCCTCTACAAAACTGGTTTTTAGAAGGATGTCATAGGCTGCATGTAGTACACAGTGTAGAAATGCTTGATTTCCATAGGCTGCTCTATACCTGGCTAGTGGGGTTTCCACAGGATGTTATATAGGAAGGGTGTGACAGCGTTTGAAAGCTAAAGAAATGAAGAAGTTCACGAAGATTCTAGAAGAGGATCTTCTAGAATGTGAGTTGGCATCCGTATGGTTGGGATCCTACTGGCTTCTCTGATTTGGTGGGATCATCCTCATCTCTTTAACCACTTCTCCTTCTCCTATATAATAATGGGTTTCTCATGGAAAAGGTTAATCAAGATTAAGCAAGGAATTGATGAAAGAATAGGCTGAAGACTGTGTGAGGAATCCTATTTCGATTGATGCTTGAGGTCTCCATTTGTCCATCAAGATTTTGTTGATCATCTTCATACAAATTTCGGAATGAAGTGTGTGTGTGTGTTGGAGCAAAAGGCCACTAAAAGGGAACTTGCGACATCAAGGCAGTTTGGTTGTATCTTCCACTTTTACTTAATATAATACGGTGGCATGTTTCTTTCCCATAAAATCATTCTCATTTTATTACATGACTCCTTGATCACATGTTTAGGTTTCCATTGACTCTACTATTGTTTCTTTCACTTTGGTTGGTTTGTGTCGTTGCAGATCTGATTTCATAAGAGCACCAGAGCGAAGTAGGAACAAAAAAGATATAAGGAAGAGATATTCAAAGGTATGTCATTCATTTCTTCTTTGGTAGTAAATTCGATGATTGTAACTTAAGGAAAGGGTCATGTCCTATCTTGTTTTGTTCTAGATCCAGGTGGATCTAGGGAGATTAGTTTATGTCCTCATTCACCGATTTATCCAATAACAGTGTTTCCCAACATGTGCGCAATCCTTCCCGCTACAACCCAGTGACAACACTCTCCCTGGAGCTTCAGATGACAAACCCCTAGGTGCCAATGATTAGCTTCTTATTCTTTGATACTGATACTCTGCATAATTCGTGTCCAACTTTTTGCACTGGGACATTGCAAAATTCATGTCTAGTTTTCTTTTTCCAGCAGTTGTTAGTTAGTTTTAGCTTCCTAAGACAAAAATTTCAGGACAAACATCTACCACTTACTCTGGTTTCCAATTGGCAGGGAATGTAGTGGATGGTTTTTTTTACTGAAAGTATAACATACAGCCACATGTTCCAGTTTCCACTAGTTTGGCAGAACAGGTGGCAAGCTGATGACATGTATCTTTTTTGTATAATGACAACAAAGTAATAGGAATTACCCCCTTATATATATATATATATATATATATATATATATATATATATATATATATATATTAAACTTAATTATAAAATGAAATACAAACTTAATGATGATGATGATTATTACAGTTCACTTAGACTGAATTAGTATATTGAACCTTAAGAAGGTAAGGGATTATTTACAATTCTTTAGAATTTTGTTTTTGTGCTCCAAAAGTATTAAGAGATGTTTTCCAAGATCACCATAGTTTTGTTGAGTTAAAAGGTTAGGAAGGTTGGTAGTGTAACAAATATTTTGAAATTGAGATCTAATCTAGGTATAGGCTTGACAATTTAAGAGAAAATGTTTTTCATCTTCAACCTTCTTAATGTCACAAAGGTGACACACTCTTTCATCCCATGGAGTTTTAGGAATTGACCAATACTCAATTCCACTATGGATGTCTTCCTTGATTCCCCAATAACTTAACCAATATTGGACATGTTTATGCTATCCTCACTTCAGTCGATGGTGGTTACTACTAGATTTTCAAGCAATTTTAGGAAGCCTCTTGTAATCCGTGCTATTTAATTTTTTCTTGTACATTAGGCATCTAGTCATAGTTGTTATCTTGATGGAGGTAATACTTGCCTCTAAGAGAAGGATGGGAGATATATATAATAAGTGTTTCGATATATTACTTGAACATTTGATATATTTTAGTAGTGGTTTTATTATTTAAAAAATTTAATAACTATTATTCCCTAAAAATCATAACAATTATTATTATAGTTGTAGCATCTCCATCATCTATAAAACTCATTCCTAGGGTTCCATGAGCTTGGTAATTGGTATGAAATGTCCCCAATTGGTTGGGAATGGTTTTGGAAACTTGGGATCTTTTTGGGAGCTTCAACACCAAGGAAATGGGACCTTTGGAACTAGAGATTTAAATTAAAATTTTGTTTTTAGTATTAATGATACCCATTTGGATATCATTAAATTAAAATGTAAATATTTTTATTCCATTATTACAAATACATAATTTATTACAAATATTTTTATTATATATATTCAAAATATCACTATAAAACAAAGACTAAACTACACTTAAATATTATTTCAAAAGAAAGACCAACCATATCATTGAATTTTACTGTATTTTCATATTTTTTTAAACTAAAAAAGGCAAGAAACTTCTATTATATCACAATATAGTACAAAAAGGGTTGAACAAGGGGGTCTACCAAAATAGGAAACTAGACCCCTAAACCTTGATCAGAGCCTCCAAGATCATCAAACTTGCAAGTTTTTAAAAAGAGCTCCAGAGGTGGTCCCATAAGTAAATCCTGAGATAAGATCCTAGGGCCGCTAACAAGCTAACCAAAGATAGAACATAAAAAACCAAAACATAACATACTTTCAAAACCTATTGGGGAGTTGGTTCTCGCTTAATCCCAGAGGTGTCGATGTAGTTCCCTGCTTCCTTCTTGGCCTTGTGAACTGTCTCTTCCCAGGGTTGTCCACCCTCTTCTCAAAGATGATCATCCTCATTGTCGACCATAATTGGGCATTGGAGGGAACTTGGAGGAGGTTGGGCGTCCTGACCTTTCCCATGCCGATATGGGCATTGATCTGGTTGATTAACCCTGAACTTGATATCGTGTTAGGCTCTGTAATAAAGCTTGGATTTACCCTCCAAAATGTGAATAGCTTGGAGGATTTCAACATTCTCATTCCTAGTTTTGTTGATATCCTGGGATACAAACGCCTTTACCATCCAATAAGCTTCAATGTTCATGAAGTAACAGGTATCTCTTGTCCAAGGGTTAGTTCGGTCAACCACCCACTTTTTCACTTTCTTTATTATCTTGTCTTCCCTGGTCCTCCGACGTTGGGCTACAACTTGATCGTCGATGACATTTGCCAACCTAATTTTGTCCATCGATCAATGGACCAAAAAAATCTCCCTTGCAACTCAAGATTCCTTCTTTTATCTGGAGAGGTAGCCTTGTCCCCTTGACAAGGAAGCTTCATTTTCATGGCATCCTACTGGGCACCTTTTGTTCTTCTTATTATAACGGCGAGCCATTATCCCCCTCACCTTTAACCTACTTTTCAGACTTAGAATCAATAGAAGGATTGGTCGAATGAAAATACGAGAGAATATCATTATGAGGCTTTTGTACAACCTTCTCTCATATTTTTCCCTAAACAACAAATAATTAGAGATTGTTTGTCCTCGACCAAGTTTTGAGGAAACATTGATCAGGTTTGACCACTTTTGGACTTCAACAGGCTAGTTGAAGATGGAGCGCCCAGGCGAAGCTGAGATTGCGAGATCCCACTTGTTTTGTGGACCCAACAAGGGGTTCATTAGGGTTTATGTGATGGGTTATGGGATGTCATCCCATGGGTTTACCCATGATTAGGCCTTTTTGTAAAAGTATAAATATGTAAGGATGTAATGTAGAAGTAGTAGAAGGGTTTGTAAGTAGCTAAGTGCAATAGAAAGTGTTGGCTAAGTGCAAGTGACTCTAAGTTTCTTTGTACAACAGACCATGTATGTAAGGCTCTGTGCTTAGTAGAGGAGTTGGCTCTATGCCTTGACCTATTTTTGGGAAGGTGGATCTAGTGCATAGTGCGCAGATCACCTATCCAATGCGAAGTTTGGCTCTGTGGCTTAGTACACAGGATCAAAGGAATGTAAGAGATTGAAACCTAATAAAGGAGAAGAAGCAGTTGATGGACGTATCCCCACACTGGGGTGAACCACGTATATCATGTGTTGATGGTTTGATTTGTGCTATGATATTTATGTTGTAGATCTTCTAAGTGCCTTGATTATTATGAATGATAGATAGATCTATGAATTCTTAGTGCTTTGTCTATGTTGAATGTGTTAGATTTGACTTATGTTTCTAAGTGCGATGTGTATTTTGTTATTTTTACTGTGCCGATATGTACTTAGGGTTTGATCTGTGATGTAAGTAATACTAATAAGTTGATGCACATTGTTCCTAAGTACTTTGTGAAGTGTGATAATCATATATATATGTCCCAGCTTGGTTACAGGCACTTGAGTCCTGTAACCCCCTGCCTCTACCTCGGGTGAGATTGCATTTGCTTCACAGGTGTTGCCGAAAGGGCCGGTAGTTAGGGTTTTGTTGGTGCGTTGTTGAAGCGTTGAACCCTGGGTATGCCCTTGTGCCAACAAATGGTTCCGTTGTTGGGACCTGAAACTGTGATTGCTTGGAACTGAAAGAAAAGAGAATTTTTGTGCATAGATTTGTTGTTGTAATGTGCAGTATTCTACTTGACTTGCGAAGATCTATGCTAAGAAAGGAAGCCCGATCTGAAGAAAAGAGGTAAGATCTTGAAAGAGGTAAAGATTTATGATTTGATAAGAATAATATAAGTGGAAAAAGAATTTCAAAAATATGAATCTAGGTATGTTATTCCTAGGTATGTTATGATTTGATAGAAATAGAGAAAGATATGTTATTCCTATGCATAGAAAGAATTTTTGGACTAATAAATGGATGTAGGATCCTAGAAAGAATTTTTGCAAATTGCAGGTCTAGCACTAGGATCCCAGTGTGCAGTACGGGAGAAGTTGGGGAACTTACAAGAGAAAGAGAGGGTTGACATTATGTTATAATTGCAGAAGACCATGACATCTTGCTAAGGAATGCCCTGGTGCAGGTCCTATTTGTCTTTGTTGTAAAATAGTTGGTCATGAAGTTGAACACTATCTAAGGATGATTGCTAAAGTTGAACAAATGAACATGAGTCAAGAGAATAAGAGCATATTAGAGAATCATAAAGAGAAAGAATCTCAAATTATGTTAGTACAGTTAAAAGAAGTAATGGATGATCACAAACATGCCAGTTAATCAGAGATCTTGAAGGAAAAACAATGCATAAATACAAGAATAGGAGACTTCAACATAGAGTGTGTCTTGGATGAAGAGACACCAATGAATATTATGACAGAAAGCACTTGGGAAATTTTTGGAAATCCTAGTGTAGTGCCTTCACTAGGATGGATAGGCTTGATTAAACGAAAGATGATAACCCTATGTGGAAGAGTTACTAATGTAGTTGTTATCATCCATGGACCAATGACTCAAGAAGAATTTGAAGTTATTAGGTTTGTTGAGAACAACACCCCTTTCCCACTTTTACTAGGTAAGACTTGGATTGAGAAAGATCAGATCAGAAGTAAAGCAGAGGAAGAAGCTACAGAAAAGAAAAAGAAAGAACTAAGGGATTTCATAGCTAGAAGAATAGATCAACTGATAGAAGAATGAGAAGTTAAGTCGAAACAAAAAAACGCAAGGGAATTAGCTGTCGAAGTTGAAAGAACGCAACAAGATTTGAAGGACCTAGGAATACCCACCTCGAAGTTAATAAGAGAAGAAGTATTACCTTTTAACCTTTCGAGAGCTCATCAACAACACCAAGATACTACGCAAGGAGAAGATAATAATAAGAATAGAAAGAGGAATCCAAAGACTCAGATCACAGGAAAGAAGGCAAGGAAGCTCAATAAGAAGAAAGCTAAGTTGGAAAAGATATAGGAAGTTCTAGAGAAGACTTTGTAGGAGGCAGGCTTGCAGGCCCTGAACCTCACCGGAACAACAGAATCACGCAGAATCGAACTTCACCTTGGCGAAGCTATATGACCATTGGAGGCGCCCTGACCGTTAGAATGATGCTCCGAATGCCTAGGAAACGCAGTTTTGGGTGACTAGACTGCATTTGGGACATTGATACTGCGCCATAATGGATGGATTCACATTGAATGAGGAATTCTTGTCCATTGGAGGAATCCATTACGATGCTCACTTATTTAACTCGTCGGATGCTGCGCCGAGACCACTTTTTTCCACCCTTGATTATCTAAGCTAACAAAGAAGTGATTTTCTATGTCGAGTTGTGCTATCAGACCTTGCCATTTGTTGTTTACCCCACTATTTGTTTACCTACCCCGACTTATTTGTTAATAGTGAGAATGTCCGTCGAGCGCACTGAACTAGAGAATTTCATTGAAGATGTTCTGAAGAAGTTTATGGCTGATAAAGCTATGTCTGAGGTAGTACATGCATCATCAACCAAGGGACTGCAGGCTTCCCCCTTGACCAGACGACGTTCGAGCCATATTAGCCCCGCTATTGAGAAGCTAAGTAATCATCGCAACGATCTGGATAACACGAAGAAGATCTCATCAATCTTACCTAATTACATCCCACCTTTGGCTGGCACAGTTAATCATGACAACATTCCACGAGGCTTTGAGTATACATTGATCACCACGTACATCCCGAAGGGGATACACATAGAAGGAATCTAGTTAGGACAAATCCTAGCATTGAAGAACAATGACTTTAACCTTAGAGGCCGAAAGAACTACGCGATTCTCATGCCTCATAAATACCTAATGAAGACGACTCGGAAGAAGCCTCGCATAGTCTCCCAAGTGTGGATTAAGGAGGTTGCACAGTCCATGATACTCAATGTGATGAATATCCCTTACTTTGGTCCACATCAGGAGGTTAACGCTTGCGTTAAATTCCTCTTGTCGTGCTATCATGGAGGATACATGTGGCTCGACAGGTGCATTACTGTGGATTTGGCACTGATCCACCTGATCAAAGAACTAAGCATGAAGGGACCTGACCCTCAGTAGTTCTACCCAAGGAAGACCTCGGATCGTTCCCTGGCACAGCGCATAAAAGAGGCATACGACAAAGTAGAAAAGGGAAAGCGAGGCTACAAGGTAGCCTCTATCTAGAATGGAACAGTGTGCCTTGCTTGTCAGGTCATAGTGGGCAAGCTCGTTAGAAAGAACCGCCCCACGAAGGTCACCGGGTTTGTGGTGGACCTCGCAGGAAAATGTATGGAGGGGATGAAAATGAATTGGGAGAGCTACGTCGTCAACGAGCTCAAGAAAGACTGTCGCGAAGCATAGGATCAGGGATACAAGTTCCATTTCATCTAGTTACTTGTGTTGATCGCATTTGTCACTTGTAAAATGCTGGAAGGAGATGCCTTCCTAGAGATTGAGTCTTTGGAGCCATTAGTCGCAAAGTTCTCCACTCTATGGTACATGAGTGACATGTCAAAGCAGTGGCAGTCGAACGCAGTGTTCCACGCCTATTACCAACAACTGAAGATTTTTATTGAGTCATTCCCATGCATGACACCATGAACCTTACACCAATACAGACCATTAGCTAAGTTATGTGCATATCGACATTTCATTTATATCACTGCACATAGGTTTGAGAGCAAGGAGAAATTACAGTATTACTATAAGCTGACAAACGAAGATATGGAACATATCACAAAGGAGTGGCTAACATAGTTCCTTGCACTGGTTGATGATTTAGAAATCTCTGACCCTGATATCATAGGAAGCCCCTTGGGCACCTGGGCCAAGCATGTCAGATAGACCAGTGTGAAGAAGAAGAAGAAAAAGGAAGAAGTCCAAGACATAAAGACTGATGAGGACAATGCCTCGGAAGAAAGTAGACATGGTTCGCCTATAGGAGGAGGAGGAGATGAAGTAAATTAAGAAGGAGGAGGGGAAGAAGGAGAAAAGAAAGGAGACGAAAAATTTACATCACCGAAGGACCCCCCTACCGAGATAGAAACATCGAAGAAGAGGAAGGGATCTCCGCAAAAACCCTCGGTAAGAAAGAAGACCCACGCAAGTAAGCCCCAGCTAGAGGCTACGCTCATGGAGGATGACATCGGTCTAGTCCATGGAGCGATGGAGGATGCGTCTGAGGACCTCTTATAGATATATGGCATGAAGCAAGAAGAGTTATATGTAAGAGTTGATAAGGATCTAAAGGATATCAAGCGAGCTATTCAAGTTAGCCGCGCAGTACCTACTGTGCCCTCTTCGTTAGAGAATGTAGAGTTGGGGGATGAACCATCCCAGCTTTGAAGATTGGCAGATGCAACAAAGGCTCAACTTCAATGAGTCCAAGAAGAAAAGGAAAAGGCTATAGAATCCCTGAAGAAAGAAAAAGAGGAGATCTTGGAGCAACCATGAGTTGTGCAGTACTGTGTAACCGCATATGAAAATGAAAGAGATGAGTTCTAGGTGATGCTCGAGGGGGACAAAGAGAAGATAAAGAAGGAAAAGGACCAGTTCCTCGTAGAGAAGACTGCAGTCAAGGAAGTGGTGAGAAAATCACTTCGCTCTGTGCCAAGCTCAGAACAAGAGGAACATGAGGTAGTTGAGGTTCAAGTGACGAAGCTTACTGAGGCCATCCAACAGCTTCAAGCAAGGGTAACGAAGTTGTAGCTTCAAGCAGTACCAATCACTCTGCAGGAAGTACGTGATCAGAGGGAGGAAGCCGCTAAGAGCATAGTGGAAAGGATCAGATTCCTCACCTCAGAATGTAAGCAGTTGAGTGATAGGAGTGCGCAAACCTACAGACGCCTCATGAAATATCCAGAGCTTAGGAAGTTGAAAGCCAAGCTATAGGAGGCACATCAGCAGGCATTGACAGTCCAAGTGCAGATGAAGTCACTCACTACAGTTGACAGAATGAAGAGATTGCAATAAAAATGCGTGACCTAGGAACAAATTACTACCATCCAGGGTAGAGTCATGGCAGTCACACAGAGGCTACAACTGGTGCAGGAGGAATCCTGCGTGGTGTTTGAAGAGATCGAAGGACAGGGTTTGCAACTGGACCAAGTGGTTGCGATAGTGGAACGATGCCTGGAAGGGCCTGTTACAGAGAAACTGATCCAAGAGTTTGTTGAGCAAGAAGCTCAAGCGAAGAAACAAGTCGAGGAAGCTTGAGCTAAGCTTGAGACCTTCGAAGCAACGTTTACCAGATTTGAGTGACTTGGGACGAGTCACAAGTGAGTGTTGGGGGCCTATTGGCCCTCAACCAAGCTTTGAGGAAACATTGGTCGGGTTTGACCACTTTTGGAATTTGACAGGATGGTCAAAGATGGAGCACTCAGGCGGAGCTGAGATCGCGGGATCTCACTTGTTTTGTGGACCCAACAAGGGGTTCATTAGGGTTTATGTAATGGGTTATGGGATGTCGGCCCATGGGTTTACCCATGATTAGGCCTTTTTGTAAAAGTATAAATATGTAAGGATGTAATGTAGAAGTAGTAGAAGGGTTTGTAAGTAGCTAAGTGCAAGAGAAAGTGTTGGCTAAGTGCAAGTGACTCTGAGTTTCTTTTTGCAACAAACCGTGTATATAAGACTCTGTGCTTAGTAGAGGAGTTGGCTCAGTGCCTTGACCTGATTTTGGGAAGGTGGATCTAGTGCACAGTGCATAGATCACCTATCTGGTGCGAAGCTTGGATATGTGGCTTAATGCATAGGAGCAGAGGAATGTAAGAGATTGAATCATAATAAAGAAGACGAAGCAGTTGGTGGACGTAGCCCCACACTGGGTTGAACCACGTATATCTTTTGTTGATGGTTTTCTTTGTTATATGATATTTATGTTGTAGATATGGTTAGTGCCTTGATTATTATGAATGATAGATAGATCTATGAATTCTTAGTGCTTTGTCTATGTTGAATGTGTTAGATCTCACTTATGTTGCTAAGTGTGATGTGTATTTTTTTATTGTTACTGCATCAATCTGTACTTAGGGTTTGATCTATGATGTAAGTAAGACTAATAAGTTGATGCATGTTGTTCCTAAGTACTTTGCGAAGTGTGGTAATCCTAGATCTATGTCCCATCTTGGTTACAGACACCTGAGTCCTGTAACCCCCCTGCCTCTACCTTGGGTAAGGTTGCATCTACTCTACAGGTGTTGCCAAAAGGGATGGTAGTTAGGGTTTTGTTGGTGCGTTGTTGAAGCGTTGAACCCTGGGTCTGCCCCTGTGCCAACAAAGTTACTGGGATAGTACTTGAATTTATGGATCCTGCACTTGAGGTACATTTTTCAATTTTCCATAATGGATAGGTAGATGATTAGACTCTTTACCAACGATCTAGAGTCGTCAAGATCACTCGCAGAATGTGACCACACCATCAACTAATTACTGACTTGGTCTTTCATACTAGTACCAAGGGATCTATTATCAACAACATTCTTGATAATAATTGTAACATACATGGGACATACGAGCCTTAATCTCCCTCTAGATGTTTTCATCTACTTCATTATGGGGAGGGTTCTCATTTTTGTGCATTGGAGAAGATTTTTGTATGTCCTCCAGGTTCATATCTGGATACAGGCCACTTACATGGGTGAGCGTCCACCCTATTATAACCCTATGTTTCATAGGATCAACTGGTGACTGAAAATTTTTCCTCTAGTTGTATTTTTGTTGCAAACAATATTTCATTCTGCAAATGATTTACAAAAGAAAGAAAAACAAAAGAAAAGAAAGAAAAAGAAAAAAAGAAAAAACAAAAACAAAAACAAAAACAATAGAATAAAAGAGGGTATGAAAAGAAAAATGATAAAACCCCATGCAATAAGAATCGCTTGATTCATACAATCCAACCATGGTCAAGTCCTTTGAATTTATGCAGATAGGTTAGTGAATAAATTTGGCTAAACAATTTAATCTTAGCCAAGATAGATAGGTTAGTGAATAAATTTGATCAAACAGTTTAAACTTGATCAAATTTCCTAGGTTAGAGTAATGCTTTATCCCAACAGTCTAATCTGGGTTAATATTGCTAGGTGATTAGAGTAGGAAATAGGTTAGTATGCTTTCATTTCAATAAATGGATGTAAAGTTGGTTAAATTCTTTGATTTGAGTTAAATATGTTGTTTGTTGACCCCTTGGTGACAAAATGAAGGAAGGGGAGCAGCGAAAAAACCCAAAAAGAAGCTATATCCTAAGTTTGGGGTGATATATTATGTTTGGCACTTTTTTTTAAAGAGCACACCAATCTCAGCGGTCCATCAGTTAGCGCTCAAATCTACGGCTGACAGAACATATCGGAACCCCCCGACCATTCTACCTTTAACGGTTTGGGGGGGGGGGTTTCCGAGCAAGTGGTATTTCCCATACGGGCCCTTCAACTCGAACCCCCTCCCCCACTCTATACCACTTACTTCCTACCCCCCCCAAAGCAAGCCGCCAAACCGCCTGATCATTCCACCTACGCACTTCGACATCACTCTCCACTACCTTTGTCCATACTTCATGCTCCACTACTCTGTCAACACATCAACCTCCACTCACCTATCGCCAGTCACATCCTGTCCAACCATTATCCAGTCACTACCCTCCATGTCACCTCCATATACCCGTTACCCACTCATTGCCCTCCACCTCACTCCAGGCATGCCCGTTGGTCAATCAAGGCAATCGGCCATGACCGTTAACCGACTGACTCGTCAATCGATCCCCAACGGACACCTGTTCATCCACTTAATCATGTTTTTTCACCATTGTTGCATTTTTCATGATCTAGACGCAACCAAATCCACTGTTCACAGTCCTCGTTAATCAACAACTGCCATTAACGCCTGGAAAACATAGTTAACAACCTGTTTGGATTACTGAGAGGGGGGGTGAATCAGTAATAGAGAAATTTAATCCTTTTTAACCATATAATACAAGTGTTATATCAATGAAGCATTATCATCCAATAAATGTAGTGTAAATAAGCAATGAACAGATGAACAAACATACACATACACAGTACACCAGTGTTTTACGTGGAAACCCAAATTGGGATAAAACCACATAATTCTTTTTCTTGTATGTCTTGAAGAATTGCATTCATTGGAAGCACCAACTTCCTTTGTTTTCCAGCTGCAACTAGAAGGAGGCTCCAGCCCCCTAGTTTCTCAGGCTACAACTTGAGGGAAGCTCCAACTCCCCAATTCTCTGGCTACAACCAGAAGGAGGCTACAACCCCCTATGTTCTCCGGCTACAACAACTTGTCCTTGCCTCGTCCTACCACCCTAAAGTAGAAGTATATTGACGGAACCATTGTCAACCTTTCACTATGAGATATACCATTGTAAACCTGTACCAATAAATCTGAACCATGCATCAACATGTACCTCAACCTGTAATCAACCTGTACCATAAACAAGTGCATCAACTATGCACCAACCTGTACCAAATAACCTGTAATCAACCTGTACCATAAACAAGTGCATACAACCATGTACCAAGTATGTACCAATCATGTGTCAACTACTCATCAACTATGACTCATCAATATGTACCAACATCATCAACTATAC
>ML780049.1:351907-401863 GCA_009831015.1 Picea engelmannii
AAGCGTCTTCCCGTGAGGGATTTCACCATAAGGGGACCACTTTGGAGTTCATCCATATTTACTTCTTATCAACCATGACAAGACAATAATGAGTCATCTTTACATCAAAAAATCTTGGGTCCATTACCCAAACCTTTGTGTTGTGGGGATTTCTTCAAGGGTTGACATCAATGACAACGAACCTTAATCCCTTTCTTTTTAGACCAGTAGATATCAGTGAGATCAATGGCACCCAAATCCAAATATTTAGAGATAGAAGAGAATCTGTTCCTCCCACCTCCCATCGAACTGGATCAGATACCTCTAGATGATAAAGATTACTTGATTGCATAGCCAAAGTGCGAATTTGACTTCTTCAAACTACAATTCTGGCTCAAAGATACTTTTCTGGACCAGAGCAATGAGATTGGACTCTGGGTGTTAGGGTCCTAACCCTCACATAGGTAGAACAATATATTTGGATGTAATAAAGGTCAACATTAATAATGCCTTGCAACAAAATAGAATAAGTCGAATGTAAGAAGACCTAATAGAAGCTTCCACTTCTAGAAGGATCTTCCTCTAGATGGTTCTTTTGATAGACATATTTAGTATAAATAGGAGTCGAGGGTATGAGAACCCTAGCTTGGATATTATTGTAATAGAGATTTTCTGGACTCGAGGTTTCCCCCTCGAAGAGGCCCGTGAACATTGCTCTCAGAATCAAAGTGTTATTTCTATTGTTATTCTTATATCATTTTAGTGTTATTGTGGTGATTGTTCTGGTCATATTGTTGTTATTCTGCCATTTCTAGCATTTTATTTTTGTTTTGCATACTCTTTATATCTGGTATATTACAAGTGGTATTAGAGCACTTTCCTCGGCAAAAATTGTGGGTTAATTTTTTTTTCAGGGTAGAGACGTATTCTGACATCTTTAAGCCACAGATATCTATCGTTATGTGCATAAACCCACGGTTGAGGGATTTAGACATGCAAGAAATACAAGTGGTACTTAAGCGCACATCTATTGGCCACCCTTGTAACCCCTGTTAGTACCCCTTCGAGTGGTAGTGCATCAAACAACACCTGTGTACAGATCGACCTAGATTACCTAAAGCCCTCTTTAGATAAAATGATCGGCCACCTGACTATTATAGTGCCACCGAGAACAACACTTGGGAAGATACTCTCTATTACCTAGGTTGTCAGGTATTACACCTAAGGGCATGATCTAACCTCCTTAGTTAGTGCCCTGAGATATTGGGGCGAGTACTACTGTTGGACTCCGCACGTATATCAGAGAGTTATAACACAGGGAAAACCCTTGAATACCTAACCCTTGGGGACAGAAATATAAACAAATTAAAACAGACAAGATATATTACCACGCAACGGTGTTTGGGTTGCCAAATCACTACACATTTCTTCCTGGTTAAGCATTTGGGAATTTCATCACTACAGTATTCTTCAAACCAGAGTATAACTCCGCAGGTGTTAAAAATAAATAAAAACATTGCACCATTATTTGAGACTTATTCCATTGGATTCATCTCTTCGACTTATCACATTCAAACATATCATTTTTCAGCAAAATTTTTGACCCCACCCACCCCATTTCGGTTCCCTCGTCATCATGGCCCATACTCATAGCCAAGACTTGGAACCTCACTTCAATACCTTGCAATCTAATTTCATTGAGACCCAACAAGAAGTGAAACAAATCAGTGTCAATGCTATCGCCATCACTACAACCATGCAGTCCTAAATGGAGGAAATCAAGCAAGACCTGACTACCCAGCTTGAATCTTTTGTTTCAATGCTCTACACCAAGATGCATATCCCTACAGATAACCCTTTATCTAACCCACCTCCACATACTGAAGCTGAAAATTCCTCTCATTTCCATATCTTTTAGCACCATCACTTTCAACGTGACCTATGCCTTCCGCGGGTGGATGTGACCAAATTTTATGGCTCGGATCCCACTAGTTGGGTAACCCAAATGGAACATTATTTCTCTTTATACGACATTACAGATGACTTGGCCAAAATCTGGTATGGTGTTCTGCATCTAGATCAAGAACGTTGGCAATGGTGACAATGGAGAAAAACTTCACATCAAGGGTATATTGCTTGGACACACTTTGTGGTAGAGATTTATGAACTCTTTGACACTAACACCAACCATTTAGGTCATTTGACAAAGTTGAAACAATCAGGCACAATAGAAGACTTTATAGCTTCTTTTAAGCACCTGGATTTTCTGACAGAGGGCATGTCTGATGCCTTTTTCCGAGAGTGTTTTATCAGTGGCCTCAAGGATGAGATTCGGGCCCATGTCCTCATGGCTCGACCTCAGAGTTGGGTGGAGGCTACTAAAAGAGATAAATAAGCACAACAGGTTGTATCTTCTCAAAACCATAAACCTCCTTTATCCATCGCACTAAACCAATAAATCCCACAACTCCCTCTGCTCCACTAAATATCCAAAAATTGACCAAGGATGAAATGGTTGAACGCCAACTCAAAGGCCTTTGTTATAATTGTGATGAAAATATTTCTCAGGACACAAGTGTAAGGAACAAAATTGTTTTATGTCCATCTCATAGGATATTTTGGAAGAGGATGTTGAAAGTCCCCTTGTATCTGAGTCACCTGAAACCACTGACATAACCCCTCCCTCTGACCCTCCCGAAGTAGAATCAGTCATTTCCATAAATTCTCTCACTGCCTTCTGTTCTCCCCAAACCCTCAAGCTAATCGGTTACATCAAGCATAGGAAGCTCATCATTTTGGTTGATAGTGGAAGCACCCATAATTTTATTCATCATCGCATTGCCCAAGAAAATCATTGCTACATCCATGCAATCAATAATTTCCAAATCATGATTGCCAATGGTGGCTCCATGAAATGTGGAGGGAGTTTTGAAAATGTGTGTATCCAAATTGGTGACTACCACCTGAAATCTCATATGTTTTCTATCGACATGGGCAGCTGTGACATTGTGTTGGGTGTGGATTGGCTAAGGAATTTGGGTCCCATTCTCATGGATTTTAATAAATTAACCATGCAATTCGAATAGGAGGGAAAACAATATAAGTTCCAAGGCATCACAGTCAGTTCACCTGAGATCATTAGTTCCCATCGCATGGAAAATCTGCTCAAAAAAGGTCATTCCGGTGTTATTTCCCAACTCCATGCCATACAAGAAACAGAGACACCCTCGGTGCCGCAAGACCTCCAATGCATCCTTTCTAAACATCAAGTGGTATTTTCCACTCCCCAGGGACTCCCTCCTTTCCATGGTGTTCATGATCATTCCATTCCCCTTGTACTAGGAACCCTTCCTCCCAATATTCGTCTGTATCATCACCCCTTTTCCCAAAAAAATGAAATTGAGAAAATGGCCCAGGAACTCCTTAACGCAAGTGTTATCCTCCCTAGTACGAGCCCCTACTCTTCTCCTGTGGTCATGGTCCTGAAGAAAGAAGGTTCTTGGTGAATGTGCCTTGACTTTTGTGCCCTCAACAAACTTACCATTAAAGACAAATTTCCCATTTGTGTCATTCATGACCTCTTGGATTAATTGAGTGGCTCCCAGTTCTTTACTAAACTTGCTCTTCGTTCTGGCTACCACCAGATATGTATAAAAGAGGTAGACATTCCCAAGACTTCCTTTAGAACTCATGAGGGCCACTATGAGTTTTTGGTCATGCCCTTTGGCTTGTGTAATTCCCCTTCCACCTTCCAAAGCCTCATGAATCATGTCTTTCATCCTTTTATCCGTCATTTTGTCTTAGTTTTATTTGATGATATCCTCATCTATAGAAAAACCTAGACATACCATCTTTCTCATGTGGATCGAGTTCTCCATCTACTCTCTCGGAACCAACTTTTCCTGAAACAATCTAAATGTACTTTTGGTGCCTCAAAAATCGAGTACTTGGGTCATCTGGTTGGTAAGGATGATGTCAGAGTGGATCCTAAAAATATTGAAGATATGCAAGACTAGCCTAACCCAAAGACTCTCAAAATCTTGTGTGGATTTCTAGGCTTAACATGTTATTATCGCAAGTTTGTTAATAATTATGGAAAGATTGCAACACCTCTCACTGCACTCCTAAAAAAGAACTCTTTCACTTGGACTCCAACAGCTTCCCAAGCTTTTCAAACCTTGAAGATGGCCATGTGCACCACTCCAGTCCTGGCCCTTCCTGATTTCACAAAGACCTTTGTCTTGGAATGTGATGCTTCATGGAAAGGAATTGGTGTTGTCCTTATGCAAGAGGGTCAGCCTTTCGCCTTTACCAGCAAGAAACTGTCTGAAATAAATATGGGCAAATCAATCTATTAAAAGGAAATGTTGGATATTATGCATGTCGTTGATTTGTGGCTCCCTTATCTATTGGGGCAATGTTTCCAAATTAAGACAGACCATCAAATCCTCAAGTATTTTCTGGAACAATGCATTTCCTCCCTGGAACAACAAAAATGGGTGACTAAGCTCTTTGGATATGATTATGAGATCATTTACAAGAAAGGCAAAGACAATGTGGTTGCGGATGCACTTTCCTAAAAATATGAAGATGACGGATCCCTTTTTTCTCTTTCCTTCATTGTACCATATTCTCTCCAAGTCATTCGCTAGGAATGGCTACACAATCCCAAAAGTTCGCATCTGATCCAACAATTGCAATCTAATGCTCTAGCTACCCGAGGGTACTCTTGGCTCCATGATGAGCTTCGATACAAAGGCCATTTGTATGTAAGTAAACAATCAAAACTTAAATCCATGGTACTTTCTAAGCTTCATGCTACACCCATAGTTGGGCACTCCGGGTTTACCAAAACCTATGACATGGTCAAACGTTCTTTTTTCTGGGATGGTATGAAACAAGACATTCATAATTTTGTCGCTAAATGTGATGTGTGTCAACACAATAAGGGTGAAACATTCAAATCTCCGAGCACACTACAACTGCTTCTCATTCCACCTACAATTTGGAGGGATATCTTTATGGATTTTATTACATGCTTACCCAAATCAGGAAATAAATCAGTCATCATGGTGGTTGTTGATCACCTTTCCAAGTATGCTCATTTATGTGCTCTTCAACACCCATTTATACCATCCACGATAGCTCAAATTTTCATGGATCAAGTCTTCAAGCTTCATGGCATGTCGCATTCTATTGTTTATGATCGCGACCCAACTTTCACTAGCAATTTTTGGTAAGAACTGTTCAAGCTACAAGGCACCCAATTGCATCTCAGCACAGCTTATCATCCCCAGACTGATGGTCAAACAGAAGTTGTCAACAAGTGTTTGGAAACATATTTGAAGTGTTTTTCCTCAGAAAAGAAAAATCAATGGGCTCAATGGTTACCGCTAGATGAATGGTGGTACAACACTTCATACCATACAACTACACGCATGAATCCTTTTGAAGCGGTATATGAACAAAATCCACCTTCAGTTCTCTCATACTTACTTGGTGTATCGAAGGTCTAGGTGGTTGACCAAACGCTTACAGTTTGAGAGGATATTATTTGCACCCTCAAAGAGAATTTGGTCATGGCACAGAATTTCATGAAGCAACAAGTATATCAAGGTTGCTATGAATGTCAATTTGCAGAAGGGTATCAGATGTTTCTTTGACTGCAACCTTACAAGTAAAATTCCCTCAAGGTCGAGCATTGTCAAAAGCTAGTGCCCAAATTTTATGGTCCTTATACTGTTCTAAAGCATGTGGGATAGGTGGCCTATCAATTAGCTTTGCCCAATCATTCTAAGCTACATCATGTTTTTCATGTTTCATGCTTAAAGAAGGTGATTGGAACTAAGTGCCAAATTCAAACCAACCTTCCCGAGTTAGATGAAGAAGGATCCATTTGGTTACATCCACAAGCAGTTTTGGACCAGCATGAGTGTCGCCTGCATCAGAGAACCATCTGCGTCTAGTGGAAAGATACAACTCTAGCATATGCCACTTGGGAACCAACTACCATTCTGCAACAATTTCCACATCTCAAGCCTTGAGGACAAGGTTGTTTTTAAGGGGGAGGACATGTTAGGGTCCTAACTTGCACATAGGTAGAACAATATATTTGGATGTAATAAAGGTCAACATTAATAAGGCCTTGCAATAAAATAGAATAAGTCGAATGTAAGAATACTTAATAGAAGCTTCTGCTTCTAGAAGGATCTTCCTCTAGATGCTTCTTTTGATAGACATATTTAGTACAAATAAGAGTCAAGGGTATGAGAACCCTAGTTTAGATATTATTGTAATAGAGCTCTGCTCGACTAGAGGTTGCCCCCTCAAAGAGGCCCGTGAACATTGCTCTCAGAATCAAAGTGTTATTTTTGTTTTTATTCTTATATCATTTCAGTGTTATTGTGGTGATTGTTCTGGTTATATTGTTGTTATTCTGCCATTTCTATCATTTTATTTTTGTTCTGCATACTCTTTATAACTAGTATATTACACTGGAAGTCCAATCTCCCCCTGTACCTTTTCCCTCAAACATACCATTTCCCCTAGTTCTCTCTAAAATTCCAGGCACAATATCTCCCTGGCCAAAGAGCCATCATCTCCTCATATGGTGAGACTCTTTTCACCATTACCCCAGAAACAATAGACCAGATAATGCAGATACCTAGAGCTGACTCCCTTTCCCCTTTTTCCATTGAAATTATCACCGAGATGTACCAGTAATCCACAACCTGTCACATCCTGGACATCATTACTGAGAAAGAACTCATTTGAGTTTAGTTTTAAGCAATTCATCGATCAGTTTTACCACCCAGTGGTAAGAATGCTAAGTGGATGAAAATAACCCAGGATAAATGAAGAAATTCAAAGGATCCTACACCTTTCAGACCTTGCTAAAGCAGGTGAATGGTACCTGTACCAGGATCACACAGAGATTAGAGTTTACAGATGTGAATTGGCCCCTTACAAGATGCCCAAATACTTTTCTATTAAGATATTTTCTCTGGAATATATTAGGTAGATGATTAATTCAGACAACATTAATTTTGTGGCTTTCAAGAAAAAACAACAACTTAGGATCAGAGGTCATATTGGTTCTTTCATATGCAATAGCAGATCTACAGGGGAAGAAGCCAATAATATGCTAATATAAATGAAGTTTATTACCATTTTTTATTGGCACTATGATTGATGTGGAATTATTGTAGAAACCATATTAAAGAACATAATTTCCCCCTATGCTCATGTGCCTAAACTAGATATAGAGAAATTCATGAACCAAACAAAGTGGGAGGAAAACACCCTAATTGACACTGAACAATAGTTTTCTCCTGCCAACATTTCACAAACTGTAACTCCATAGGTACCAGTGGAGAAGAGGTCCAAAAAAAAAGTATCTCCCTCAGTTACAAAGGTCTCAGCATAAGACTTCCAAGTTTACAGAAAGAGGCCCAAAACTAGCCATACTCCTCACCGGTCTAGAGGAGAAGAAAGTCAGTCCACCACAGTGATGGAGGGACAAAATCCACCACTTTTCTTAGGAAGCCAAAAAATGATGTCCACTTCCTCATCAAAGAAGCTGAATGATACAACATTGATAACCAAATCCTCACAGGAGGCTGCAGGGCTCAATATTTTTGAGAAGTATAACTTAATCAAGAAGAAAAATGAAATGTTGACTAATAGTACCTATGCTCAATTATGGAAGCAAACATCTACAACTCAGCATAGTTTTCTCTTGGCTTTCAACACAGAGAAAGGGAGGATGCACATGGCATACTTACAGTCATAGCTGCCTCAACCCAAGGCAATTTCTGATTATAAAAGGTCAACATTTGAGTTTGATATCAAAGAGGTGCATCCAACTAATCAAATGGATATGCACATACAGACTGAAGAAATGATTTTCTCCAACCTGGCTGCAAAGTTGGAGACTTCCATAAATAATGTCCAGTCTCATCTCAAGATGGAAAAGATATCCTCCCTTGCTAAGGATAACAAAATCAAGTCCTTAGAATAATTGGTGTTGAAAATTGGATATGATCCATACAATGTCAAAGAAGCAGAAGAGATCCTCAAGAAGAAGAATGCTGACATAGCCTGCCTGAGGAAAAAGATGAAAATCCCTGCTACAGAAGAACCACATGTGAAGGAAATGGCCGATACTGAAGACCACAAGGAGGAAATGTTGAAATTAATTATGGAGCAGAATGAATGTGCAGCTTAAGGAGATGGAAGCCGAGCTGGAGAAGATAGTCAAAGAAAAAGAGTAGAATGTGCCAATGGAATTCATTCCATTGGATGCAGTTCCTCTCATAGGGATCATTACAGCAACAACAACAACAACCACCACAGGGGAAATTCCAGCAGCAACTTTAGTAACAACCAGGGATGCATCAGAAAAGATGGCAAATTCTATGGAGTACATGTCTCTGCAAGGATAGGAAATCAAAAGACTACAGGATCAGATCAATAACCTTTAGCAACTAAAGTCCACTTTTCAGTCAAGTTACAACACTGAGATGCATAAGTCCCAGAGGCTCAATAAATAACTGCAGAAGCTACAGAAGGAGATAGTCATGGCTAAGACACTGTTAGAAGGAAAGGAGAATATTTGGATAGACATATGAAAATCCATGAAAGAGATTTGGCCACTCATACAGATCATGTTTGAGTAGCATTAAATGGTGCAAAGAAGCAGACAAACCATTGATAACATAAGAGGAGAATTAGGAGAAAGGCCTATAGAGGAAAATGATATTATCAGATTCTTGAATTCTAAAACAATATAGGAGATAGAGGCCTTGGAAATTGAGGATAGGACATAAACTATCCTTGAGGTCAAGAAGGTTCTAACCAATAGAGGATTAATTTTGCAACTTGAAGAAAGAGCCCAAGCAATGAGCATTGGAGTATAGAGTTTTTTCAGCAAAATAGATTCACTACATAAGAAGGGGCTCCCAGGTTTATTCATGATCAATGATAAGTTGATTACTCTCTCTGACTACAAACAAAATATCATCACAGTGGAAAAGGATGGCTCTAAGTTTGCGAGGATACAGGGAAGCATTACTGGCAAAGAATTCTTGGAGACTCTGCAATTGGACCTCAACATCCAACATGATATCAAGTACATCTTCATCACCAAGCCCACCTTCGCCAAGTACACAAAGATGGATGAAATTTATCGAAGGTTACTCAAAGTCACCATCCCTAGTCAAAAGATATGGGATGATATATGTGCTTTGATTGAGTAAGAGATGACATGTACAATCCGAGTCAGCATGTGCAACAGTCATAGTCAAGTCAAAGATGAATCACCAACCACCTTCCTCAGAATCAACACCAAGGATTCAAGAGGATCATTCAACATTCCTATTGTTTTGTAAAATGTAATCTAGTTAGTTAGATTTTCTCTCCACCATATCCTGATCATTAATGAAAGGATCAAATGCAATTTACTTTTAAATACTTCAAACTTCAAAGTATTGAGGGTTGATCTTTACGCCCAAGAAAGTTGTAATATGTAATCTTTTTTGAAGAGATCTACCAGTAATAAAAAGGACAATTCACTAGATTTCTGCGTGTTGATGTTGGTGATGTTTACTTCTCTTTGTTAAATGTTTATCTCACCTCGTTATCATTATTTTGTCTTTCTTTGATCATTTAAAAGAATTTTAAGTGCAGAATTTATCTCAAATACTCTGCTTTTGGCTTTTAAAGATCTGAATGTTTTTCTTCTGATATTGTGATAAAGAAATTATTAAATGCTTCTTTATTGTGATTGACTATCTCACCTATTTTTTCCTTTCATCGCTTTAATTTTAAAGGATCCGACATTTTCATTATCCTACCCTGTGAAGAAACCTAATAAAATTTGTTTTCTCATCTCAACACTTAACACAGACCCCATAGCCCAATGGATATGTAAGCAATATTTCAGCCATCTTTATAAAACAAAACAACACACTTATATTAATTTAACTAGACTAATATCTAAAACCCAAACATATCTAAATCTTACAGAGAGATCCCTCTCTGAAACTGGCAGGGCTAGATCCCAGTTTCGAAGTGGTTGGGTAAGTTACCTCTGCTAAATTTCTTCTACCTCCTGACAACCTATGGGAATTTATAGAGTGCTAAAATAGTGCCAACTCCATTGGGGAAAAGAACAAAGTTGCCATCCTATGATTTCTTTTCCCTAGATAAAGAAAACTTTATTTCTGAACAAATCATAAAATCTAACTTACAAAGAGATAATGTTTAGAGGTTGTTGAACTTTGTATATATTAGTTTAGATGTATTAAAATTTAAAATTATGGCTCTTAAAAGAGTCTACACTAGATCTCACCCTGATCCAGAAAATGCAGCAGCAGTAGACGATCTAGAAAAGTTACTCAGAAGGAGAAACAATGTAGAAGGTTTTGGGAGTCACAATCCTCTTCATAGGTCCACTTCTCTCCCAGAGAAGCTTGTTGTTATCTAGGATCTTGAGTTTGACATGTCCTTTGAACAAATCCTTTTTAGAACAAAATCTGACAGCTTTGTGAGTAAAACAGTCCTAGATCAAACCATCCTACAACCCAGGACCCCTGAAATACTTTCTCCCGGAGAAGATTTTGATCAACGGTTTCTTCAAGAGTTCGACAAGTTAGAAGATCTAGTAGCCAATATTGATCAGTCTTTGTACAAAGCCCACTTCCAATAGTCAGTCAAACTTTCTGCTCTAACTATTGTTGCAGCTTCTGTCAAGCCTCAAGTAGCTCACTCCATCCCTCCCAGCCCTACATATTCTACATCTTCTGTCACTTCTCCTCTAATCACACAAGTTATTGTTCAGCCTCCTCCACCAATCGTGGTAGCAATATATTATCCCTTGGTGTTGGCCTCTCCCTTACATGTCATGCCCCAAGACTATCAAACTAGACTTCCTCAATTTGATGGTACTGGACCTCTTAATGCACAACAACATGTTGATAAGATGAACGATTACTTTGATTTGCAGGAATTCGATGAGGCAAACGTCCAGATGAGACTTTTTGCACAGATTTTAATAGGATAAGTCAAAAAATGGTTCAAATATTTACGCCCTACTACCATAGTTGACATTGCTTCTTTTTAGCGAAGTTTTCTCAACAGATGGGAGGTAAAGAAAAACCCTCTCCAGATTTTATCAGAATATGAAAGTATAAAAAGGAATCAAGGGGAAATGATGCAGGATTACTGCATTCATTTCAACAATATTTATAACACTAGTCCAGTTGATATTAAGCCTCCCCAAGGTTTGGATTTAATCAAATTACCTGATGGGTTTGATGCTGATATGTCATACCAACTAAGAGAAAGGAATTATGTCACCCTGGAAGACATGTAGAAAAGTGTAGTGAGTGTGGAAGAAAATCTACTAGCCAAAAGAGCCAGGCAGAGAACAGAAAGGAGGGTTACAATCAAAGAAGAGCCTTCCACTTCCTCTTAAGATGCTAAACTAGATTCCATAGTCAGAACTATGGAGAGAATGATGGAAAGGCTAACCATCGTCGACAGAAATCCACCTAGGGAAAATCAACCTGCTCCTTATATTTGAAATCCAAACTTCAGAGGGAATCCTCCCCAGATCAGGCAGAGAGACCCCAAAGACTAAAGGGAACAAAGAGGTCCTGATCAACTTAGGCCTCATCTTCAAGAAAACTATGTTGACGAAGGGGAAGAGATAATAGAGGAGTTGGATGATATTCACATAAACCTCATGGGGGTTAATGATAATGCGTCCATTTTTCTCACTCAGGAAGAACATGAATTGTTTCTACTTTCATAGACTGAGGTAAATGAGGAAGAGAAATAATAAGAACAACAGGCCTTTGAAAACACTGTAATGGAGGTCCACAAACAAGATAACTTGAGAAGCAAGAAGAATAATGACAATCCAACAAAGAAGGCTGTTGAGATTAAGAAAAATTATGAAGCCAAGAAAACCTCAGATGCTACCCCCAAGAAAGTCCCTGATAAGAATAACTTTGAAACTCCTACAAAATGAAATCCTGAAACTTCATCAAGAATAGCTCAAACAGAGGTTGCATCTACAAGTCAGTCAAGTACTTCTACACAGAGGACCATGGCTGATAAACCAGAATTGTAGAGTCAAACCAGAACTTCAAACACTTTCAGCCTGGAAAGTGAACTGGTTAAATTGAAAATTCCTATTCCCTTATCAGAACTAATGATAAAAAATTCTTACAAATCGCAGGTGATCAAAGCATTAAGCATTGAACCAGAAATAGGTACAAAAGCGTTAAATATTGAGCCAGTGGTACATACAGATACTGTAAATGTTGTAGATGATCAACCTGAGTTTTTGTTCGGTCTTGAAGTCGATGGACAAACTGACAATGGTTTTGTCCCTCCTTTCTACATCAGTTTGAATATCCATGACAAGACACTACACAACGTTATGCTTGATTCGGGCGATTCTCACAATTTGATGCCCAAAGATGTGATGCAAAAGTTGGGGCTTGATATCACTAGATGCTACCAGGACTTGTACTCATTTGACTCTAGAAAATTCAAATTTATAGGGCTAATTCAATATTTGTGCATCACCCTGGCTCAAATCCCGTCAAAACGCATGGTGATGGATAT
Organism: Picea engelmannii; assembly: GCA_009831015.1. Taxonomy (NCBI): domain Eukaryota; kingdom Viridiplantae; phylum Streptophyta; class Pinopsida; order Pinales; family Pinaceae; genus Picea; species Picea engelmannii. Next base: position 364,523 of record ML780049.1, read on the forward strand.
TGTGGTGGCAGACATTCCTCCAAAATATGGTATGTTGTTATCTAGATATTGGAGAGCTAAGTTGAAGGGCACTTTGCAGTTAGATATGTCTTATGCTACCATCTTGGTATTTGGACAAAAAAGAAGATTATACAGAGAGACTCTGATGAAGTATATGGTTAGCAGTCAAGAAAAACCACACAACTACCCATTATACTTTGTCCACTCTGATCTGGATTCATTTATATTGTACAATGATGGTGACTTGGATAATAAAATTGCATAGTTAGAAGATGATGCATCTAGCCTGAAGGAGAATCAAACAATCACTGAGGAAAATAAAACTGTAACAACAAAAAGTGATGAACCAACATCAGATTTATGGAGTATGGATTTTGATGGAGCTGTGAGAAAAGAGGGAGCTGGAGCTAGGGTTTGGTTGCATAATCATAAATCAAGGTATTCAGAAAGCCACTCTTACAAAATAAATTTCCAATGCACCAACAACATAGCTGAGTATGAAGCCTTGATGCTCGGCCTGAAGCTACTGAAGAAGGTTTGTGCCAAAAATATTATGGTAAGAGGTGACTATGAACTTGCCATTCAACTAAACATCCTAGACTCAGAGCTTATAGGAATGTTTTTTTGGATTTTCTACAATGTTTCACCGAAGTTGACTTGTAGGTAGTGCCCAGAGGACAGAACATACTAGAAGATGGATTGGCTACTTCAACAGTCACATGAAAAATACCTTTCCATCCCAATTGCCAATACACACTAGAGGTGAAGTGCAGACCAATTATTCCATATAAGATCAGGTATAGGCAGGTATTTGGCAACGATGAACAAATTGAATATTTTCTGCAGTGTAAGAATGATTTTGAATGTACAAATATAAATGTAGAGAGTGAGGATGATAGTGTAATTAAGCTAGACTTAGAAAAGGATAGTGTAAATAAAGTAGATTCAGATGAAATAAATGAAAAATATGAAGACTCTGATGTTTTTCAATTGAAGAATAATGTTTTACCTAGAGGTTTAGTTCCTTAGAATAATTGTTTGACTTTAACGATGTTGCCAAAAAGACAAATATTGAAGCTAGTGGTAAAGAGGTCGAAGAATGTAACATAGGAATAGAGGAAAAACCTAAGATGATAAAACTTTCCAAATCTTTAATCCCTGAGCAAAAACACAAATACATTGAATTGTTTAAGGAATGTGTAGATGTCTTTGCTTGGAGTTATGATGATTTAAAATCTTATGACACAAGTATCATACAACATAAAATCCTGATAAAAGAAGAACATAAGCCTTTCAGGCAGAAACTTAGGAGAATCAATCCAATGTTACTACCCCTGATAGAAAAAGAGATCAAAAATATGTATGATGCCAAAATTATATTCCCCTTAAGATTTTCAAAGTGGGTTTTCAATCTGGTTCCTACCAGAAAGAAGTCTGGTGAAATCAGGCTTTGCATTGATTTCAGAAACCTCAACAAGGTTTCCCTCAAAGACAACTATCTTCTGCCTAAAATGGATCACATCTTACAAAAGTTAGTTGGTGCCAATAGGATCTCCTTTCTAGATGGTTTTTTGGGCTATAACCAAGTGCTTGTCCACCAAGATGACTAGGAGAAAACAACTTTCACCACACCCTGGGGAATTTTCATGTATGTGAAGATGCCCTTTGGTTTGATGAATGTTGGTGCCACTTTCCAAAGAGAAATGGATATTGATTTTGTGGATGAGATTGGTAGGTTTATATTCATGTATTTGGATGATGTTATTGTCTACTCCAAATCAGATGAGGAACATTTACAGCATCTCAAACGAGTGTTTGAGAAGTGCAGAAAGTTCAGGATTTCATTGAATCCCAAGAAAACGCTTTTTGGTTTAGAAGAAGGAAAAATGTTGGGGCATATAATCTATAAACATGGAATTAAAATAGACCCTAGCAGAATAGAAGATATCCAAAAATTAGAACACCCTAGGAACATCAAAGAATTGCAATCATTCATTGGTAAAATAATTTTTCTAAGAAGATTCATACCCAATTTGGCAGAACTCCTCAAGAACATCAAAAATATGATAAAACAATACACCAAAATAAGATGGAACATCGAATCCAAACAATCATTTGAGAAATTAAAACATGCACTTACACAAGCCCCGATTTTGATCAGTCCAGAATACACTAAAGACTTCTATTTATTCTCTTTTGCATCTGAACACACCATTGCAACAATACTATTGCAGAAAAATAGTGAAGGGCATGAACAACACATAGATTTTTTCAGCAATTCATTAAGAGATGATGCACTGAACTATAATATAATGGAGAAATGGGCTTTTTCCGTGGTAAAATCCATAAAAGATTTTAGAGTTTACATTCTCCATTCTCATACTATTGCTTATGTTCCAAATGAAATGGTGAAGGATATCCTGACTCAAGATAACCCAAATGGTAGGAGAGGAAAGTGGATTGCAGTGATCCTTGAATATGACATATAAATTAAACCAACTAAACTAATCAAGGGTCAAGGTTTAGCCAAACTAATGGCTGAATCAAATTTTCATGCTTTAGACATAAATTTCTTAGTTGCAGTTGATGAACAGGAAGAGTATGCGACTCCACATATCAAAGAGGCATTCTCAAATTCTCCCTGGTACACAGACCTCATCTTTGTCTTACATAATTTACAAGCTCCTCCTAGTCTAACTAAGACTAAAGATAGATTCTTAAAATTAAAAGCATTGAAATATTGTATTCTAGATTAAAACCTTTATTGGAAATATGTTGGAGGCATTTTACTTAACTTTTTATTAAAGGATGAAGCTGACAAGGCATTGCAGGATTTCCATGAAGGTGATTGTGGTAGACATTTAAGTTGGAAGACTACTACTAACAAGATCCTCAGAGTTGGTTTTTACTGGCCCACCTTGTTTGCAGATGTTCACAAAAAGGCAACCTCCTGCCACAAGTGCCAAGTCTTTGAAGGCAAAATGAAAATTTTTCCCTTACCCCTCAAACCTATTTTAGTATAAGCTCCATTCCAACAATGGGGTTTGTATTTTATTGGTGAGATTCATCCACCCTCTTCGGGCCAGCATAAGTGAATCCTCACAGCTACAGACTACTTTACACAGTGGATTGAAGTTGTACCCTGCAGGCAAGCCACTGACTCTGTCATTATTAATTTCATGGAAACTAATATTTTGTCTCATTTTGGATGCCCTAGGAAGATCATAACTGACAATGCAACAACTTTTAGATCCAAAAAACTAATAGAATTTTGTAGAAAGTACCAGATTACTTTGGGACTCTCCACAACCTATTACCCTCATGGAAATGGGTTAGCAGAGTCCTCAAATAAAAGTTTGGTGAATATCATAAAAAAGATGTTGCAGTAAAATAAGAAGTCCCAGAATAACAAGTTGGTTCATGCACTCTGGGCTAACAGACTAGTCACAAAAAGATCAATTGGTATGTCCCCATACCAGTTGGTATATGGCATTGATGCAATTTTCCCCACCTCTTTAGGAGTCACTGTTATGAAACTGTTGCAAGAAGTTTAGAAAGAGCCTAATGATACCCAAAGGAGAATAAATCAGATGATCCAACTACAACAGTCTAGAGAATAAGTGTATAACCAGACCCGGGTGATCTAAGAAAGAATCAAAAATATTTATGACAGGAGAACCAAGGAAGATGATTTTGAATTGGGTGACCTAGTACTGAAATGGGATTCCAGAAATGAAGACAAGGGAAAACATGGGAATTTTGAGAATCTATGGAAAGGCCCTTACATCATCCAAACTTATAGAGGGAACAACACATTCTTACTCAAAGACAGTGAAACAACATATCTTCCAGGAGGACCCATCAATGGAAGGATGCTCAAACATTATGTTCCACGGGAATAAATATTTTCAACCATTCACCTCATTGTACAAACCGTTTTCTTTTACTTTCAGGTTATGTGTGGGTGTTGTTGATCAGATGTTTGAAGCCCGAAGAGAAGGCCCTAAGCCACTGACCAATGCCACCATATTTTCAAAATAAAACAAATCAGGTTGTAGAAGAAGCATTGGAGAAGATTTTTCAAAACATCAAGTATTAGGTTCTTGGCACCTCACAAGGAGAGCACCATCCCCAGGTGGGGCCACTGTTATAACCCTATGTTTCATAGGATCAACTGGTGACTGAAAATTTTTCCTCTAGTTGTATTTTTGTTGCAAATAATATTTCATTCTGCAAATGATTTACAAAATAAAGAAAAAGAAAAGAAAAGAAAGAAAAAGAATAAAAGAAAAGAAAAGAAAGAAAAAGAAAATAATAAAAATAGAAAAAGAATAAAAGAGGGTATGAAAATAAAAATGACAAAACCCGATGCAATAAGAATGGCTTGATTCATACAGTCCAACCATGGTCAATTCCTTCGAATTTATGCAAATAGGTTAGTCAATAAACTTGGCTAAACAATTTAATCTTAGCCAAGATAGATAGGTTAGTGAATAAATTTGATCAAACGGTTTAAACTTGATCAAATGTCCTAGGTTAGAGGAATGCTTTAGCCCAACAATCTAATCTAGGTTAATATTGCTAGGTGATTAGAGTAGGACATAGGTTATTATTCTTTCATTTCAATAAATGGATCTAAATTTGGTTAAATTCTTTGATTTGAGTTAAATATGTTGTTTGTTGACCCCATGGTGACAAAATGAAGGAAGGGGGGTAGATAAAAAACCCAAAAAGAAGTTATATCCTAAGTTTGGGGTGATATATTATGTTTGGTGCTTTGTGCTAAAGAGTGTGCCAATCTCATTGGTCCATCAACTGGTGCTCAAATCTACAGCTCGCAGAAGATATCGAACCCCCTCGACCATTCTACCTTTAACGGTGGGGGCAGGGGGGGGGGGTCTAAGCAAGTGGTATTTCCCATGAAGGCCCCTCCTAACGTGGCACATTATTATCAACTCGGACCCTCCCCACTCTATACCACTTACTGCCTACCCCACCCCTCCAAGAAAGCCGCCAAACCGCCTACTCATACCACCTTCGCAATCTGACGTCACTCTCCACTACCTCTGTCCATATGTCATGCTCCACTACTCTGCCAACACATAAAACTCCACTCACCAGTCACCAGTCACATCCCGTTAACCCATTATCCACTCACTACCCTCCACATCACCTCCATATACCTGTTACCCACTCATTACCCTCCACCTCACTCCAGGCATGTCAGTTGGCCAATCAATGCAGTCAACCATGACCGTTAACCTGCTGACTCATCATTCGATCCCCAACAGACACTTGTTCATCCAATTAATCGTATTTTTTCATGATTATCGCATTGTTCATGATCCAGACACAACCAAATCCATCGTTCACTATCCCCGTAAGTCAGCGAACGCCATTAACACCTGGTAAACACGGTTAACAACCTTTCTTTTTAGATTTACAGATATCAATCAGATCAATGGTTCCCAAATCCAAATCTTTAGAGATCGAAGAGAATATGTTCCTCCCACCTGCCATCGACCTAGATCAGATACCTCTAGCTAATAAATATCACTTGATTGCAGAGATGAAGTGCGAATTCGAATTCTTCGAATTGCACTTCTGGCTCAGAGATACTTTTGTAGACCAGAGAGACGATATTGGACTATGGGAGTCCAATATCCCCCTGTACCTTTTCCCTCAGACATACCATTTCCCTGAGTTTGCTCTAAAATGCTAGGCACATTATCTCCCTAGAAAAAGAGCCATTGTCTCATCATCTGGTGAGACTCTTTTCACCATTACCCCAAAAACAATAGACCAGATAATGTAGATACCCAGAGCCGACTACCTTTCCCCTTTTTCCATTGAAATTCTCATTGAGATGTACCAGAAGTTGTCTTTCCCCCAGAGAGCACAAATATTTGAGCTTTTCCACCCTGAAAACGCCCAATTGCCCAAAAAGAATCCCCCCTACCATTCCTCCTTTTTCTCAGTGAAATTTAACCAAGTTATTTCTTCCCTGTGTTATCTGCTTGAATATTATTCAGATGAGTGGATAGATGAACCCGTCCTAGGTTTTCTATCCATATTATCCACTGAAGAGAAGGCAACAACACAACTCAATTTCAGCCAGTTTCTATCCAACAACATTCATGAGCATATCTTCAAGGTTTCTACAGAGGGCATGTTCAGATATTCCTCGATATCGGCATACATGTTCATATTTTTCCAAGCAGAGAATTTCTCCTTCTCCCTACAGAAGCTTGACCAAGGGGGTAATCCACAGCCTGTCACATCCTAGACATCATTACTGAGAAAAAACTCATGTAAGTTCAGTTTTAAGAAGTTCATCGATCAGTTTCACCACCCAGTGGTAAGCATGCTAAGTGGACAAAAAGAACCCAGGATAAATGAAGAAATTCAAAGGATCCTAAACCTGTTAGACCTTGCTAAAACAGGTGACTGGTACATGTACCAGGATCACACAGATATTAGAGTTTATGGATGTGAATCAACCCCTTACAATATGCCCAAATACTTTCCTATTAGGATATTCTCTCTGGAGTAAATCAAGTAGATGATTAATTCAGATGACATTCATTTTGTGGCTTTCAAGAAAAAAAAGCAACTCAAGATCGGAGGTCAGATTGGTTCTTTCATATACAATGGCAAAGCTGCAGGGGAAGAAGCCAACAAGATGTTAATAGAAATGAAGTTTAGTACCAGTTTTCATTGGCACTATGATCCATGTGGAATTATTGCATAAACCATATTAAAGAACAAAATTTTCCCATATGCTCATGTGCCTAAACCAGAGATAGAGAAATTCATGAACCAAACAGAGTGGGAGGAAAACACCATGCTTGAAATTGAACAACAATTTTCTCCTGCCAACATTTCACAAATTGTAACTCCATAGATACCAGTAGAGAAGAGGCACTGGAAATAATTATATCCCTTAGTAACAAAGGTCTCAACAAAAGACTTCCAGGTTTACAGAAAGAGGCCCAAAACTAGTCATACACCTGACCAGTCTAGAGGACAATAGAGTCAGTCCACCATAGTGATGGAGGGACAACATTCACCACTTTTCTCAGGCAGCCAGCAAATGATGTCCACTTCCTCATAAAAGAATCCTACTGATACAGCATTGATAACCAAATCCTTACAGGAGTCTGCAGGGCTCAATATTATTTTTGAGAAGTATAACTTAATCAAGAAGAAAAATGAAATGTTGACTAATAGTACCTCTGCTCAATTCTGGAAGAAAACATATACAACCCAACACAGGTTTCTCTTGGCTTTCGACATAGATAAAGGGAGGATGCACTTGGCATACTTATAGGCACAGGTGCCTCAACCCAAAGCAATTTGTTATTATAAAAGGTCAACATTTGAGTTTGTTATCAAAGAGGTGCATCCAGCTGATCAGATGGATATGCACAGACAAACTGGAGAAATGATTTTCTCCACCCTGGACAATACCTCCATGACTGCTGCAAAGTTCTACACTTCCCTAAATAATGTCCAGTCTCATCTCAAGCTAGAAAATATATCCTCCCTGGCTAAGGATAACAAAATCAAGTCCTTGCCCGCACGGGTGTAGATGGATTGGCAAGTGTCGTGTAAATGGAAGGAAATTTGTAAATGAAGTCTCATGTTCGATTCTCACCCGGACTTACTCATGCGCCATTCTTGCGGGCTGGGTGGTTTCACCTGGGGTTATAGTGGTAGCCGCCTGGGGATCGACCCCGTGTCACGCGAGTATGAGAACCGCGAGTTGTCGATTCCCCCAGTATAAAAAAAAAAAAAAAAAATCAAGTCCTTAGAAGAACTGGTGTTGAAAATTAGATATGATCCATCCAATGTCAAAGAAACAGAAGAGTTCCTCAAGAAGAAGAATGTTGGCATAGCCTCCCTCGGGAAACAGCTGAAAATCCATGCTACAGAAGAGCCATAGGTGAAGGAAATGGTCGAGACTGAAGACCACAAGGAGAAAATGTTGAAATTAATCATGGAGCAGAATGTGCAGCTTAAGGAGATGGAAGTCGAGCTGGAGAATCTAGTCAAAGAAAAAGAGAATAATGTTCCAATGGCATTCATTCCACTGGATGCAGTCCCTCTCACAGGGTTCAGTACAACAACAACAACAACAACCACCACAGGGGAAACTCCAGCAACAACTTCAGTAACAACCAAGGATGCATCAGAAAAACTAGCAAAGTCCATGGAGGACATGTCTCTGTAAGCACAGAAAATCAAAATACTGTAGGATGAGATCAATAACCTTCAACAACTAAAGTCCACTTTTCAGTCAAGTTACAACACTGATATGCACAAGTCTCAAAGGCTCAAGAAATAACTATAGAAGCTACAGAAGGAGACAGTGATGGCTAAGACATTGGAAGAAGGCAAGGAGAAATTTTGGATAGACATATGCAAATCCATGACAGAGATTTGGCCACTCATACAGATCATGTTTGAGTAGCATGAACTAGTGTGGAGAAGAAGACAAGCCATTGATAAGATAAGAGGAGAATTGGGAGAAAGGCCTACAGAGGAGAATTGGGAGAAAGGTCTACAGAGGCAAATGAGATTATTAGATTCTTGAATTCTAAAACAAGAGAGGAGCTTATTGGCATATTTACAAACATAAGGAAGAGTATGCTTGTTTTTCATTGATGGAAAGATCATCACGATGAGTGTATACTTGTTTTCCAATGATAGAAATATCAACAACGCATCGATAATGGCATGGCAAGAACATAAGTGTAATCTCAGGAGGAGGAGCAATAGTGATCGTTGGATCACGTGTATACTTGTTTTCCAATGATAGCAAGATTAGAAGTGCAGCGATAATGGCATGGAAAGAACATAATTGTAATCTCAGGAGGAGGAGCAACAGTGATTATTGGATCACCCATCCTAAATTCTCGATGGTCGTCAGATCTGAATTTAGACAGGAGGAGCGCGTAGAAGAGGAGAAAAAATCTCAGACATCGGATCTGAGCGTCGAGGACCAATAGCCATTGGATCCTGTATAAATGATAAGAGGATAAGGCTGAGTACTATCCTCTAAACTTGCAATATGCAAAGTCGTGAAACAATCCTAGCCGTTGAAGCCAGAGGACACGTGGCGAGTGATTGGAATTTCGTTGACTTGCACATTGGAGGAGTCAAAGGAGCGTGATGTGGAAACTCGTGATACGTGAAGTCATGAAACAATCCTAGTCGTTGAAGCCAGAGGACACATGGTGAACGATTGGCATTATGTTGATCACATTAGAGGAGTCAAAATAATATGACACAGGAACTTGTGACATGCGAAGTCATGAAATGATCTAGATCGTTGGATCACCAAAGTTCTAGATCATTTATCTAACAAGCGAAGCGCTTGAATGTTTGGCCCATGGTCATAGCCAAGGTCACATCATTGAAGGATGAAGGGAGGAGCTAGCACACTGCTAAGCTTCATTTCATAGTTTCACAAGTTGGGAGTTATGAGGCAACTCATCGCAAGAAATCACGAAACGCGAAATCGCGACATGATCAGAGCCATCCGTCAAAGAGAGAGATTTGAACCATTGATCCGATATGGAGTATTTTGGATATCATGACATGGGAGAGTTGATACACCTCATACCAAGATTCCCAAAGTCGTGAAGAGCCTTCTACATAAGCGCTTAGTCACAACTGGTGGTCATATGAGAGGAAGGAGCTAGCCCAGCTAAGCTCCATTTCGGAGATCACGACATGGGAGAGTCAAGATGTCTCATCACAAGATTTCTGAAACGTGAAATCATGAAATCACTTTCTGTTTAGTGTTCAGTCACAACTAGTGGGAATATAGGATAAACACAAGTCCATGCAGGTGTAATCCAACGGTGTTGGTTAACTGGGAATTTGATCGAAGGGCTATTGTTTCACCTCATGGTTAATTTTTCAGTTATGATTCAGTTAGCGGAACTGAATTATAGTTCTTGGAAGTTTGGTGATTCAGTTGCTGAGGTGTTTTACTTGGAGATTCGAGGTGTAATTGAGTCAGTGGGAGAGCATAAAAGAGATATGAAGTGACTGTGTGAGGCTGGTTGTTATCACTGGAAAAATGAGTTGAACTGGGAGAAAGGAAAATCACAATATGCACAGTGTGAGATCAAACTCAGAGATGAGAAACAGAAGTTGAACAGAACAGAAAAGGTGAAGAGAGCAGAATGAACACATACCAAAGAGTTTGAGAGGAACAGAGAAAGAACATATAGAAAGAGACAGAAAGTCAAGCCAAGTATGAACAAAGCATAAGAATAGTGAAGCAAAGAAGAATTGCAGAACAAAGAAGAAGTGGTAAGAATTGATATACATGTATTGTTGGTTATTCAATCATTTATTTATACTCAGGGAGGTAGGGTGGTTCTAGGGAGGACTGTAATTCTTTTTTATTCAAGTTGGTGCTTGAATACTTGAAGTTGAAGCTTTCATCTAGTTGTGGCCAGAAAACAAGGTGGTACGGTGGTTCTTGGGAAAACACAAAGTTTTTTGTATGCAAGTTGGTGCTTGTATAAGTGGAAGTAGGTGCTTCCATCAAGTTGGTGCTTCCTTCTAGTGGGCGCTAGATAAATCAGAGGGTTTGTGCTCTCAGCAAGTTGAAGCTTGTAAAATAGAGGTAGTATCCTCACATTGAGTTGGTGCTGAAATATAGATGATGTACAGAACTTAAAAGATTTCCTATCATTCGAAGAAGAAGAGGTTTTCTCCCTTTATGGGTTTCCTCGTGAAAATATGTCTCTGTGTATATCTTACGTGTGACTGATGTTCATTATTTATGTTGTTCATATCTTGTATAATATTTATGGTCACTTGGAAGAGATTAAAAATTGTTTGAATAGTCATAAATTGTTTAAGCACAGTAACAACTGATTCACCCCCCCCCCCCTCCTCTTAGTTTTCTTAGTAATTTCAACAATTGGTATCATAGAGGGTTCCTTTTATTTAAAGGTAGATCTATAAGATTAAACATGACAAGTCATGAAGGGACTTCAGCCAATAAGCCTCCTATGTTTGATGGAACAAATTTTTCCTTCTAGAAGGTTAGAATGAGAACATACATAATGGACTTAGGTGCTGATGTTTAGGATGTAGTAGAGACTGGATACATAAAGCCTGTTGTGCTAGCTTCCAAGGATGATAAGTTATAATTTAGCTTTAATGCTAAGGGAATGAATGCTATCTTGAATGGACTTGCTAAAGCTGATTTTGTAAAGGTGATGCATCTTGAAACTGCCAAAGTAATGTGGGATAAACTTATTAGCAGATATGAAGGAAATGAGAAAGTAAAAGATGCCAAACTTCAAACATATAGATTGAAGTTTGAACAACTAAAGATGAATGAAGATGAAATAGTTAGCAAGTATTTTTTAAGAATTGAAGAGTTTGTGAATGCCATGAAGGGTCTTGGTGAGAAGATTGAAGTATTATTTTTAGTTCAAAAGATTTTAAGATCTCTGCTAGATAAATTTAATCCAAAAGTCTATGCAATAGAAGAACTATATGATCTTAAAACTATGTCCACTGATCAACTCCTAAGAACTCTAATTGCATATGAAATGAGAATTAGCAAAAATAAATCCATTACTATATAGGCATAGTTTAAAGCAGACAAGAATATTGATTCAGAACTAGATGATATTGAAGCAAAATTTGTGAGAAGGTTAAAGAAAGGATCAGGCAAATATCAAGGCAAGTTGCCCTTCAAATGATCTAACTGTGGTAAAATAGGTCATTTTGCATCTAAGTGTCCTCACAAGAAAAAGGACCAAAAGGACCATAACTCTGATGATGAAAAGAAATACAAATTTAAGAAATATAGTTAAAAGAAAAGTTTGTGTGCAAACAATGACGACTCCTCAAAAGACATAGATAGTGATTCATACTACGAAGAAAAATTGAATGATTTTATGCGTATGGTTATGGGAGATCTTGATGATGAACATTCAGGAGGTGAAATGGATTATGAAGAAGATGTGGTGGATATGGAAGGTGAATTAATCAGTTCTTTGGAAGAAATTGACAGACTCGGATGTAAGAAGAGAAAACAAAAACAGTTGTTGATGCAGTTTAAAATGAATGGTAAAAAACCCGATGAAGACTTTTCCCTACTAAAAGTGGATTTAGAAGAGGAAAATAAAAATAGAGGGCATTCTAAAAAAATAGTTATCAGAGAAGAAAGCGAGGTGTGAAGCCTTAGAAGAAGAGATAGTAAAAACCAAAAAAGAGATGGAGAAGTTTAAGGCATTGTATCACCAAAATCTGTCAAGTATTAAAGCCTCAGAAGGATTAACTTATATTCTAAATCAGCAAAGGAATCCAAATTTGAAATCTGGCTTGGGTTATGAAGAAGGATCAAGTAGTGATCAACCAAGTAACATAGAATCCATCAAGTTTGTCAAATCTACAATCATTGACAACAACCACTCTACAGAAACAGAGGAAGATAATCATCCGCCAAGAAGGAATGAAAGAAAAAGTACCAGAACTGAATCTATAGATAAAATAAATAACACAAACACATCCTCTGGTCAAAGAAATCATCAGCATGGAAGAAACCGACTCGTTCAAAGAAGACAACCATTTTCCAGGTACAAAGGAATTTTCTATGGATATTGTTTTTTCTGTTCTAACTTTGGTCACAAAGCTATAAAATGTTCTTTAAGATTTAGATCTGAGCAATCAAGATACTCAAGGAGTAATTATCTTCCAGAACAAAGATTGATAAAACCAAGTAACAAACAACCACAGACTACAAATCATGTTATGGCTGAGAAAACGTCGCATGTTAAGCATAACAACAGTTATGAACATAACAATCGTTATGATTTGTTATTCAGTGAACCAGAATGTTACACCTGCCATAATTATGGACATAAAGTTGCCGACTGTCGCTTAAGGAATTATAAGCCAAATTTGAATCCTCTTGCTAAAAATTTCATGGTTTGGAAGAAGAAAGAAGATGACCAGTGTGGATTAGTGTTATCATCCCAAAGACAAAAGAATCCCTGGTATATTGACAGTGGATGTTCCAAACATATGACTGGAGAAAAAAGTAAGTTTCTAACTCTAAGTGAAAACAAATCAGAGAATGTAACTTTTGGAAACGATTCACTAGGAAAAATAAAAGGTAAAGGAATGGTAAGTCTAAGTAATGGAAAAGGAAAAGCTCAAGATGTGTTGTTTTTAGATGGTCTGAAACATAATATGCTTGGTGTCAGTCAAGTCTATGACCAAGGATGTGAAGTTGTTTTTACTTCTAAATATTGTAGAATAAAATCTATGAATTCATGACAGCTGATTGCAAAAGGCATAAGAATAGAAAACAATGTCTATGTGTTAAAAGAAGAAAAAGAATAATGCCACTTAAGCAAGTATGATGAAATTTTGCTATGGAATAAGAGACTTGGACACCTAAATTTTGATCATATAATCAAGCTTAGAAATAGTGGGGCAGTAAAATATCTTCCAAATATATCAAATCCATATGATTATGTTTGTAAACCTTGCCAGATAGGAAAGCTTACTCAGACACAGTTCAAATCTAAAAACTTTCCTTCAAGAGAAAAACCTCTCCAATTAGTACATATGGATTTATGTGGACCATCAAGAAAATAAGGTACAGGAAAAGAAAACTATTTTATGTTTATTATTGATGATTATTCTAGACTAACATGGGTTGCCTTTTTGAAGGAAAAATCTAAAGCATTTGAAAAATTCAAAGTGTTTAAGGCTCTGACTGAGAATCAAACATGAAAAATATTGAAGGCAGTAAGGTCTGATGGAGGAGAGTTTAGTTCATGGAACCTCAAAGATTTTTTTCATAAACATGGAATCAAACAAGAATACACTAATCCAAGGACTCCATAGGAAAAGGGAGTAGTTGAGAGGCAAAATAGATCAGTTCAACAGATGGAAAGATCAATGATGAATGAAAAGAATATTTCACATACATATTGGGTGGAAGAAATCCATATAGTTGTTCATATCCTTAACAAAGCTCATCTCAGGCCACACAATGATAAGACTCCTTATGAACTATGGTTTAGAAGACTTGCTTCAATCAAGCATTTTAAAGTCTTTGGGAGTAAATGTTACATAAAGAATAATGATGAAAATATTGGCAAATACGATGGAAGGTATCTTCTTAGGTTATGCTACAAACAGTAAAGGATACCGATGTTATAATAAGAGGTTGCATAAATTGGTTGAATGTATTGACATAAAAGTTGATGAAGAAATCCCAGTACGTAATGTAAGCAGTATTGAACCAAGCACGAAAGATATAGTTGAAGTTGAAGATGAACATGTCCACGTATCAGAAAGAGAAGAATCTGAATCAGATGAAGACACAAATACTTAGGTTGACACAAATCAGTAAAAAGAAACAAAACCACCTCTCAAAATTGTTAGAAAGAATCATCCTGAAATTAGATAATTGGAGATATAAATAAAGGAGTTTAGACAAGAAGGAAATTGATTAAAGACTCAAAACAATCTCAGTTTGCTTTTCTATCTATGATTGAACCTAAAAGTTTTGATGAAGCCAATAAGCATGATGATTGGATTAGAGCTATGAATGAAGATCTTGATGAGATTGAGAAGAACAATACTTGGGAGCTTGTTCCTAGACCTGAAGTTAAGAATGTAATAGGTTCCAAATGGGTGTTCAAGAATAAAATGAATGGAAAAGGACAAGTTGTTAGGAATAAAGCCAAATTGGTCTATAAAGGGTATGCACAAGTTGAAGGACATGATTTTGATGAAACCTTTGCACCAGTGGCAAGATTGGAATCCATCATAATGTTTCTTGCATATTCATCTCATAAGAACTTTAAAGTGTATCAAATGGATGTTAAGTCAACATTTCTTAATGGAGATCTAGAGGAAGAAGTATATATGGAGCAACCTGAAGGATTCTCATTGACAAATAATCCTGATTATGGCTGCAAGATGAAGAAGGATTTATATGGACTGAAACAAGCACCATGAGCTTGGTATTATAGACTGGAAAAAGTTTTACAAGACAAAGGGTTCAAGAAAGGTATTGTTAACAACAATCTCTACATTAATTCTGAAGGTGATGATTTACTAGTTGTTTCGGTTTATGTAGATGACATTATTTTTGGCTTTACTAATGATTCCTCTATCCAGTGGTTTTCTAACTCTATGCAAATAGAGTTTGAGATGTCCATGATAGGAGAGTTGTCATACTTTCTTGGTTTACAAGTAAATTAGAGTTTTGCAGGAATTTTTATCACTCAAGAAAAATATTTGAAAGAGATGTTGAAGAAGTTTCAGATGGAATATTATTCCCCTATTAGTACACCTATGGTGGCCAGTTTCAAGCTCAGTAAAGATGATATTTCACCTGATGTAGATCAAAGGACATATCGATCAATGATAGGTAGTCTTCTATACATCTCAGCATCCCGTCCTGATATAAGGCAAGCTGTTAGAATGGTAGGTCGTTATCAGTCTGCTCCTAAACAAAGTCATCTAGTATTTGTAACAAGGATTTTCAAATACTTGAAGGGCATAATGACTTATGGTCTGTGGTATCCTAGAAATCAGAATTTTCAGTTAACTACTTATTTAGATGTTGATTGGGAAAATTGTGTGGATGAGAGAAAGAGCACCAGTGGAGGTTCATTCTTCTTGGGTAACTCATTAGTAGCATGGATTAGTAAGAAGCAGGGATCTATTTCCTTATCAACTACAGAGGCAGAGTACAGTGTTGTTGCTACTTGATGCACTCAGATTTTATGGATGATACAAACTCTTGCAGATTTGAAGGTAAATTATATTGATCCCATCCCACTTCACTATGATAACACCAGTGCCATTAGTGTCTCCAAGAATCCTGTACTTCATTCAAAGACTAAGAATATACCAATAAAATACCTTTTTCTCATAGAACAAGTTACAAACAGAGTTGTTCAGTTGAATTATATTCCTTCCACACAACAAATAGTTGACATCTTTACTAAACCATTAGGAGAGACGCCTTTTGGATATCTTCATCAGAAGTTGGGGGTTATATCTTCTTTCATCTAATATGTTCACCTTGTCAGGGGAAGTATGTGTTTTTCACATATATGATACCTTTGAGATGTACTGCAATAGCTCAGGGGGAGCATGTTTCTTCTTTGACATTGATGTCAAAGGGGGAGAAAGTGTGGTAATGGTAAGGATGCTACAGTGGTATAGTTGGATGTCCAGGAAGAGTAGTGCAGTTCTTCAGGTTCTTCAAGGTTTCCATCAATGCCAAAGGGGGATATTGTTGGAATATTTATAGACAGAAGGCAGAGTATGCTTGTTTTTCATTGATGGAAAGATCAACATGATGAGTGTATACTTGTTTTCCAATGATAGAAATATCAGCAGCGCAGGGATAATGACATGGAAAGAACAGAAGTGTAAGCTCAGGAGGAGGAGCAACAATGATCATTGGATCATGTGTATACTTGTTTTCCAATGATAGCAAGATCAACAACACAGCGATAATGGCATGGCAAGAATAGAAGTGTAAGCTTAGGAGGAGGAGAAACAAAGATCATTGGATCACCCATCCTAAATTCCCAATGGTCGTCAGATCAGAATTCAGACAGGAGGAGTGCGCAGAAGAGGAGAAAGAATATCAGACGTTGGATCTGAGTGCCAAGGACCAATAGTCGTCGGATCTTATATAAATGAGAATAGGATAAGGTTGAGTACTATCCTCTAAACTCGCAATACACAAAGTCGTGAACCATTCCTGGCCGTTGAAGCTAGAGGACATGTGGCAAGAGATTGGAATTTCGCTAACTTGTACATTGGAGGAGTCAAAAGAGCATGGTGTGGAAACTCATTATACGTGAAGTCGCGAAAAAATCATAGTCGTTGAAGACAAAGGACACATGGCAAGCAATTTTCATTTCGTTGAATTTCACATTGGAGGAGTCAAAGGAATATGACACATGAACTCGTGACATGCGAAGTCGCGAAATGATCTAGACTGTTGGATCACCAAAGTTCTAGACCATTGATATGACAAGCGAAGCACTTGAATGTTTGGCTCGCGGTCATAGTCAATTTCACATCATCAAAGGATGAAGGGAGGAGCTAGCACGCTACTAAGCTCCATTTCATAGTTTCATAAGTTGGGAGTTATGAGGCAACTCACGGTAGGAAATTGTGAAAAGCGAAATTTCAACATGATCACAGCTGTCCATCAAAGGGGGAGATCTGAATCGTTGATCCGATATGGATTATTTTGGATATCGGAGATTGGGAGAGTCGAGACACCTCATACCAAGATTTCAAATTTGTGAGTCACGAAGAACCTTCTGGATAAGCGCTTAGTCACAACTAGTGCTCATATGAGAGAAAGGAGCTAGCCCAGCTAAGCTCCATTTCAGAGATCACGGCATGGGAGAGTCGAGATGTCTCATCACAAGATTTCTGAAACACAAAATCGTGAAATCACTTTCTGTTTAGAATTTGGTCACAACTAGTGGGCATATAGGATAAACACGAGTCCCTACGGGTGTAATCCAACAATGCTGGTTAATTGGGAATTTGATCGAAGGGCTACTGTTTCACCTCACAGTTAATTGTTCATATACGATTCAGTTAGCAGAACTAAATCATAGTTCTTGGACGTTTGGCGATTCAGTTATTGAAGCATTTTCCTTGGAGATTTGAGGTGTAACTGAATCAGTGGGAGAGCATAAAAGAGATATGCAGTGACTGTGTGAGGTTGGTTGTTCTCACTAGAAAAATGAGTTGAACTGGGAGAAAGGAAAGTCACAGTATGCACAGTGTGAGATCAAACTCAAAGATGAGAAACATAATTTGAATAGAACATAAAAGGTGAAGAGAGAAGAATGAACACATACCAAAGAGTTTGAGAGGAATAGAGAAATAACATATAGAAGGAGACAACAAGTCAAGCCAAGTATGAACAAAGCAAAGAAGAATTGCAGAAAAGATAAGAAGTGGTAAGAATTGATATACCTATATCGTTGGTTATTCAATCATTTATTTATAATCAGGGAGGTAGGGTGGTGCTAGGGATAACTTTAGTTCTCTGTTATTCAAGTTGGTTCTTGAATACTGGAAGTTGAAGCTTTCATCTAGTTGTGTCTAGAAAATAGGGTGGCAAGGTGGTGCTTGGGAAAACATAAAGTTTTATGTATGCAATTTGGTGCTTGTATAAGTGGAAGTAGGTGCTTCCATCTAGTTGGTGCTGGAACATTCAGGTATTTGGTGCTTCCTTCTAGTGGGCACTAGAGAAATCAGAGGATTAGTTCTCTCAGCAAGTTGAAGCTTGTAAAATAGAGGTAGTAACCTCATATTGAGTTGGTGCTCAAAGATAGATGATGTACATAACTTAAAAGACTGTCTATCATTCGAAGAAGAAGAGGTTTTCTCCCTTTATGGGTTTCCTCATGAAAATGTGTCTTTGTGCATATCTTATGTGTGACTGATGTTCATTATTTATGTTGTTCATATCTTGTATAATATTGATGGTGACTTGGAAGAGATTAAAAATTGTTTGAATAGTCATAAATTGTTTAAGCATAGTAACAACTGATTCACACCCCCCCCCCCACTCTCAGTTGTCTTAGTAATTTCAACAGAGCTAGAGGCCTTGGAAATTGAGGATATGATAGAAACTATCCTTGAGGTCAAGAAATTTCTAACTAAGAGAGGATTAATGTTGCAAATTGAGGAAAGATCCCAAGCAATGAGCATTGGAGTACGAAGGTTTTTTAGCAAAATAGATTCACTACATAAGAAGGGGCTCCCAGGTTTATTCGTGATCAATGATAAGTTCATTAGTCTCTCTGACTACAAAAAAGAGATCATCACAGTGGCAAAGGATGGCTCTAAGTTTGCATGGATACATGGTAACATTACTGGCAAAGCATTCTTGGAGACTCTGTAGTTGAACCTCAGCATCCAACACGAGATCAAGTACATATTCATCACCAAGCCCACCTTCGCCAAGTACACAGAGATGGATGAACTTTACCGAAGGTTACTCAAAGTCACCATCCCTATTCAAAAGAGATGGGATGACCTATGTTCTTTGATCGAGTAAGAGATGATGTGTACAATCTGAGTCAGCATGTGCAACAGTCATAGTCAAGTCAAAAATGAATCACCAACCACCTTCCTCAGAATCAACACCAAGGATTCGAGAGGATCATTCATCATTCCTACTATTTTGTAAAATGTAATCTAGTTAGTTAGATTTTATGTCCACCATATTCTGATCATTAATGACAGGATCAAATCTAATTTTTCTATAAATACTCCAAACTTCGAAGTATTGAGGGTTGATCTTTACGCTCAATCAAGCTGTAATCTATAAAAAAAATTGAAGAGATCTATCATTAATAAAAAGGACAATCATAGGATTCCTGCCTGTTGATGTTGGTGATGTTTACTTCTCTTTGTTAAATGTTTATCTCACTTCGTTATCATTTTGTTTTCTGTCTCTAATCGTTTAAAGAAGTTTAAGTGTAGAATTTATCTTGAATACTCTGTTTCTTGATTTTAAAGATCTGAATGTTTTTCTTCTGATATTGTGATAAAGAAATTCTTAAATGCTTATTTATTATGATTGACTATTTCACATGTTTCTTTCATTCATCGCTTTAATTTTAAAGGATCCGACATCTGCATTATCCTGCCTTGTGAAGAAACCTAATAAAATCTATTTTCTGATCTCAACCCTTAACACAGACCCCATAGCCTAATGGATGTGTAAGCAATATTTCATCCATCTTTATAAAACAAAACAACACACTTATATTAATTTAACTAGCCTAATATCTAAAACCCAAACATATCTAAATCTTACAAAGAGATCCCTCTCTAAAACTGGCAGGGCTAGATCCCAGTTTTGAAGTGGTTGGGTAAGTTACCTCTGTTAAATTTCTTCTGCCTCCTGACAACCTATGGGAATTTATAGATTTCTAACACACCCATATGTTGTACCTCCTATCCCTATTCTTGGCCACCTGTCGTCATGTATTATTTCATTATGCAGACCTGTCTCTCAGGAGATCCTCCTAGCCATCTCGGACTTAACCATCCATGTGGCTAGGTTGGTGTGGAATCATATATGGACTTGCTATGTCATTCCTTCTGGAAGTGGGTCCCTAGGTCACCAAATCTGATGCGACTCCTACAACATTACACCGAGGTAATCCATGCAGTCAACCACCAAATTTTCCTTTATTCTGATTTTCTCTGGGACTATGGTCGTTAGATAGGTAAGCATGCCCCCAAGCTAAGAGAGACCATGGATAAGCCTCCAATTATGAGAAACCTTATCAACCTTCACCCTGTTATCGCACAAGTTGTAGGTTGGGAAAATCCCAACCCAAACCACAAAATGGCGACAACTAAGAGAAAACCTACCCGGTGTCACTTTAGAGGTGAAGTGATCACCTCAAGGGGGGAATCCATGGGTGAACCTAGGGGAAATTAATGGAAAGTGATATGATGAGATAAATTCCTCTATAGGTCAAGTTTTTATATGGGAGGAGGGTTGGAATTGAGTCTCAATGGTATTCAATGGTTTTCAATAAGTTCAAGCACCCGCGGATGATGATTGTACCTACTCGAGACAGAAGAAAATCCACCTATACGGTATATATGTTAGGTGGGAAATAAATTTAAGATTGGTATACCTATTTGAAGCAGTCAATAGATATATATCAACAGGAAAGAATCAGTAAAGATGCTATATAAGATGCTAAAATCCATGTAAAAGATGCAAGAGAGAAACTAGAAAACACTAGCACAACTCAAGTAAAATAGCATGAGACTTTAGAATCTAAACAAGGATGTAATAAAATGGTATTGTGGAGATACTATTTATCCTTATGTCTATCGTAAACACTTTTTTACAACAGAAAAACCAACCATGAAAACTTGCAAGTAATCCCCCTGAAAAGTGTGTTAGGACTAGTAGATTATGCTGGAAAACTCTTAGCAAATGTTGACGGTTGAATTATGAGTTGTTTAGAGATTTTCTTAGGGTGTTTTGCAGCCCTAATGTCTGTAGAATTAAAATTATTACAACATCAAATTTTCTATATAACCCATAGGGAACAAGAATGCTTATAACATGTAGAAGAAATTCCAACTTGAAAATTTCAAAAAGATCATAGTTTTACGTATCCCAATGCAATGATTTATTTCTCCAATACAAGATATTAGTTACTTTAACTATTGGGTTATGGAGTCTTTAAAAGATAAAGATCTAGTTGTGCTACCTCCTTGAGGGTGTAAGCCTTTTTACTCCCCAAGTTAAGAAAAACTAGGTAAGGAAAACCCTAAGAGGGTGTAAACACTTTTACTCCTAGTATTCATTTGTGCAACAACATATTTTCAAGACAAAATGATGGCCTTTATGGGGTTGTATGCACTTATACTCCCCAATAATATTAGAAAATTAGACTTGTAACCAAGAAAAGCAACAACAATATGGACTCCTTACCTAGTGCAAGCATAAACAAGACAAATTCCTTATTTAACCAAGAAATATCCACCATAAAGAAAGAAAAGTTCTCCAAGAGAGATAGTTTGTCACTTATCCATCCAACAGAATAAGACAAATCATAACAAGAGATTTTAACCAAGAGAGATGAGGAGAATTTCCCAAAAAGGGGGCAAATTTCAGCCAAGTATTCTCTCAAAAGAGGGAGAGTTATGATCAAAATGAGATACAATTAATCTCTATTTATACAAAATGTTCTAAACATAGTTTGTACACATAATCTAGGTTAAACTAAAAAATAAGGGGATAACAACTCTTATTTTTCCCGTTTACACAAATATTATTATTCAATTCATGTTTTTTTGGACATAAGTAAAACCCTAAAGTAAGACGTCACCCCTCTAGGGTGACGTTTTGGCACTTTTGCAAGTCGTTGGAGTAGGATATGGGTGAGCTAGGCCTCCAAAGGCCACTTGTATTAGATTCAAGCCTCTTCTCTATGATTTATGGCTTCCTTCCTTCAAAGCATGCCACGTGTCCTCAACCACCACCAAACCCTATCCCTACTATGACGTCAAGCCCTCAAGGGTGACGTTTTGGCCTTCTTAGGAAAATTGTTTGGGTGGTAGGGGATATGTTAGGTCCTCCATGATGTATTCTAGGCCTCCAAATTAATGTTTACATTTTCTGGTACGTGGTCCCTGATATTCAAACTATGGGATTCAAGCCCCATGGAATCCCAAGCTAGGTTTGTTCCTCCAAAATTGTCCACCAATTGGGTCCTGCAAAGACAAATGAATATGCCCTCCAAGGTTATCAAGTCAATTTCATCATGATGAGTAAATAAAATCAATAAAAGATACATCTAAGAATTTACATCCAAAACACCTTATCAAAATAAACCAATTCTCAAATACCCTATGCAATTTTCCAAGTTTAGGTACAAGAGGGTTGAAAAAACCACCTATTGGGTGAATCATACCTCAAGTTTAGGGGTGTTTCCCGAGGGTACCTTCTAAGTCATGTGGATGAGGTTTCATGGATTGGGGGGAGACTTTTGGGCATGGGGTTGATGACATATAAGGGTTTGTAGTGTCTCAATTATAGGTTCCTTTGTAGAGGGTGTGTTGCACCTACGTTTTCAATGCAACCTTTTTCCAAGCCCATTTATTGACTTTTATTCATTTAGGATGATTCCAGGTTGAAGCCAAGATGGGGCTTCTAAATAAGCATGAAAAACCATGCCCACCTTGAATCTACCCTAGTCACATTATGCTTCCCAAGTTGGAAACATGTGTGGGGATTCTACCTAAGCAATAAAAACAATTCCCACACATGCTCCTTCTTGGTTGACATTTTGTTATTAATTATTCTTTTACAGGTCCCATCCGTTTCTTATGAGAGACATTTCATTTTCCTTGGGATCCCTGGGTGAGCATATAGAAAGCTAATGGTTTGTATTTGATCATTTTCTATCTACAATCTTCTAGGCCTTCAACCCCTTCTTCCCATGAAGTGAGGGTCATCCCCTTCTTGGGTCAGTACACCTAAAAATCCAAAAAGGTAAGGAGATGAGGGGATGAAGTGTAAAAAGTGACAAGTATGGTTGGGAATGGCATAATGACTTGTCAGGAGAACCTCTCAGTATAAATAATATTCCTAAGGGTGAGCCACTTGCTAGGGCACACTGTCAACCACCAAAGTGAAACAAGGAAAAGAACATAATGTCCAAGAAAACTTTACATAATCAAAGGAAGTAATAAATGAAAAAAACTCTAATTCACAAAATATTTAAATGAAACTCAGTACCATTCACTCACCAAAATACCTGACTTGTACCTCATGGAGCAAGACTCAATGTCTTCCAGAGGCCAGTTGATGTGGTGGATACCATCGTGACAAACCTAGAGTTGTGTTGTTGAGGTGGGTCTATGTCTTTGCAAGTGGACACTATTGGTCAAGTTGTCTCTCAATAATCCATGTCTGCAACCTGAGGGCCTCAAGACATCATCTCCTTAGTTATCCATAGAAGTTGGGGATAACATATGACTCCTACTTGGGGACATGTACTCATATAGAGTGCATGAGAACCACAGCATCTCTTGGTAGACCTGTGCCTACACACACTAAAATAGAAAACTATTAAGAGTAGGATGGTTTCACTCATCCTTTGTCCATGTGATCAAAAACCAAAAATGACAACTAATCTATAAAAGAAATGTTTTTAGAATTTTTCCCATACATGATTTAAATCAATAATGCAAGTAGAGAAAAATGAAAAACCAAAAATCAAATGCAACTAAACTACCATGAGAAATCAATATGCAATATGAAGGAAATCACAATGACCTACCAACTTACCTAGGGCCCGAGGGCCCTGAATATTAGGTCCTAAGATGTCAGGTGACGACATACAACCAGTGAAACTAGTTGATCACCTCATCAAAGTATCTCCCCTTGTGCTTAATTATGTAATACAACAAAGATAATTCAAGTACACAATTATCATGAGCCTAAATAGACATATAATAAATGATGAAATGAACTCATGGAGATGGGTCGGAGGGAGGAAAAACTGCTAGAAAGAACATCCACAAGCCTAGTTGTTCCATCTCTAAACAAGACTATCATATGTATATGATGGCTCATCTTCATGACTAAAATTGACCCTCTCCTTGTCTTCGTGTGTAGAAATATGTCACACACCCAACCCCATAAGTACCCTTTTAAGGGATGGGGTATAAAATTCTCCTTCCTATAACTTCTCTAAGTTCCTCGAATAAGGGCACCATTTCCTTATGCTCTCCGAGAGGTTTCCAATGACTATAAACTCGTCCAAAACCTAGTTTTGAGTCGAAATTTATGGCTCCTTGAACTTCTTGGGGTATCGTTGGTCAAAGGCCACGTGGCACCCATGTGGCTCCACCTCATTTGTACCATCCTACATGACACTGACACAACCTTGGTCGTCATCTGCTAGTGATGACATGGCCGCTGGAGGGGCAGTTGCAGGGGATATCTCCCAGGCCTTTATGGGTAGTAACAGGCCTTTGACCCCTTCGGTATTCTTGTATAGGTCTACAAAATTCCCCAGAGTTTTGAAGTCCAAAGGACTCTTTAAACTCTGGAATTGGTGGTGAATATTCTATCCACCCTTAGATTTGACGGCTTAGATTCATCCATTCTTAACACATAGATTAGACTTGACAAGAGGAGGGAGGGTCCCACATTTAATTCATTACCAATCCCATGATGCCACGTGGAACTACCTAGACACACCACATCATTATGGCATATGTTCCCTGTCTAGTTGAGGTTGGATACCACACATGGGGATTTTGTCACATCGACGCTTTAGCTCTTAACATACCATCCTATATCATCGCATATCTAGAGTCCTGGAGTTATGAATTACTAAAGTAGTACTTCGATGAAGTTTTTATGCTATCTCTCTCTAATTGATCAAACAGTCGAGAAGGTTACGAACGGACCCTCGATCAATGGTCCAAAATGTTCCTAAATTCCTCCCCTTGATATGCCAGTTAGTGATATTTTTCCACTTTGGGGATTCGACAACTTTGTGTCCCTTACAGGTATTAACCCATTTAATTATAAAAGATTTACCTATCGAAAAGTTCATAAAGTAGGGATGACTGCTTGTTGTCAGTTGATGGTACCACTTACTCTATCCTTCTTCTATACTAGATATAATAGTCAAGAAGGGTCCTAAAGGATCCTTGGATCTACGACCCACATTACTTTGTGACTTCGGCATTCGATGATTTATGTTGTTTAACACCTTTCACTCCCAGAGTAGATCAACATCAAATTTTGACCGTAGTGTATATCCAATGATTAGGAAAGATCCTAAAGGTCCTTAGATATGTGGCTCGCGTTACTTCACAGCTGAAAAGTTAGTCAGAGTTTAAAAGCAGGATGGGTCCCACGATAATGGGTAAGATATCGTCAGTTGTCGTTCAAACCATATGGTTACCATTTCGCCATGTTCCCTTTGGTAGGATTTAAATGTTCTGAGGTTTCAACATCCCAGAGCTCTGAAACTCCAAAGATCCAAAGCTTAGAAGGCTTAGCTCCCTTTGAGCGTAGTGCAGGGTTCCAAGGTCCTCATCATTTGGGACTTTGGCATGCCCCAAGGGATACACTCTTAAATATTATCCAAGATTTGGTTAAGGCCACAGACTTGAACCTGCGGTCACTTGGGAAAATGGTTTTAAGGAAGCATACTTCGTCTACAGAACTCAAAGTACACAACAAGAAAAAGTTAATTTCAAGGGATCAATAGGACTGGAGTAGTCCTGTAGAGTCTATCCTGACTCTATATCTGCGTATTTGGTCTGTGAGAAATCCCTTGAAGATTTTCCAACCAACACAGGGGCAAATGTCTTATGTCCCAAAATTCGATTAAAATTCCATTGCTAGCAGTTCTCCTTTTCTAAACAGAGGTAGGAAAACACCATCTACAAAATATGGTATTCACGCTTTACTTCAAATTTCCTAGGCCACTATGGCACCAGAGCCACAAATTCTACCAGTCAAAAATTATAACAAATTTTTCCATTATCTAACTCATAAGGATACATATTACAACAAACAGTCAAGACTATATGAAGCTCAGAGTCACACTTATCTAGAGTTTGAAATTAGTTGGAAACTGTTGAAAGGGGTGCTCTTTTCCACCCAACTATAGGCATAGTTTTCTCTTTGAGTATTCCTCAACTGACCACCCCCAATATAGATCATGATTCCATGAGAAAAATGAGTTTTTTCTTTTTTCTTAGCTACAACAAGGGACAAAGTTTACTCTCCTTTTCCCATAGGGCCCTGACAATTCAATTTTTTATCCACCAAGAAAGGGAGCCTATTGTGATTTCTCAATCAATCATTGCATCTCCATTTATTATCTCGATTAGAAAACATTGTCCAAGTTCTCTTGTACCCAAAATATAATATATTTCTCATTTCTCCATAGAACCAGAGAGCCTTGCACACTTTGCTTCCTCTCCAATGGTCTTCTGACCTATTAGTGTGTATCTTATTGCCTCTTCCCTCGCTTTTTCTGAATTTTCTTTCCTTTTCTAGCAAGATTTTGTGGGTCGGATCAAGAATTTTTCCAGATGGGTACTTTTCCCATCTCCTCATTTACTCTTGAGGAAGACTTCCCAACTACCATATTGAATGGTAATTAAATTTTCTATGATAGAAGACTATTCTGGGTCTGAGAAATTTATATTCAACATCATACTAGTCTGGAAATGCCATCTCTACCATCATTCATTTCCCTTACCATCCCCTCTCATGCATCATGATCCATACTATCCACCTTCTTTCAACAATTTTGCCACAATTTTCCATTTTTATTTAATAACTATATATATATATATATATATATAAAGAGAGAGAGAGAGAGAGATACCTTTAATAACAAGGTTCATTGTCTTTCCAAAACTCTCATGATGGGTTTGCCCATAGTATTTTATCCAAATATAATTGTGTTTACAAGTTGGGGGAACATGGGCATGACAATATCATCCCCCTTAAAGGAACACCATCCTTGGTGTTCTACCTATTATTTTGGTCTTTATACACAACAGTGAACAAAAATGGGTATGCATGTTGCATGGCATCCTCCAATTCCCATGTAGCTTGATCTAGACCAAAGTGTTTCCATTACACCTTGACTTGTGCAATGGTTTTGCTGTTGAGTGGAATGTCCTTCCTATATTGTATGCATTGGGATTCTAGTAAGAATTATCCCTATGGTTCCACCTATATCATAGACCAGTCAATTTTATGATTAGAATCATGTACATATTTCTTCAACAATGAAACATGGAAAACATGGTGTGCTTTCACTATGGGAGAAAGTGCTAGTCTATATGCTACAGGTCCCACTCTGTCCAAAATTTCAAAGGGTCCAAAAAACTAAGGTTCAATCTTGGCACAAGTTCCCATTCTCAAGGAACTTCTTCTGGGTCTAATCTGTAGATACACATGATCCCCTACTTTGAACTCCCTAGGAATCCTATTTTTTTCTGCATAGCTCTTCTTCCTGTCTTGTGCCACCTTCAGTTTTTGTCTTATTCAAACTACTTATTGTTCCATTTATTTTAATAGGTCAGGCCCGAGTATTATTCTATCCACTAGGTTATTCCAGTTGATTAGAATGTTGCATTACCTACCATAGAGAGACTCAAAAGGACTCATCTTCAAGGATTCTTGATAGCCATTGTTATAAGAAAACTCTACTAGTGGTAGGTATTTTTTCCACTTCTTGGGATAATGCATCACATGTATCCTTAACATGTCCTCTAGCACTTGGTTTACCCTTTTTTTTCCATCAGTTTGAGGGTGATAAGTCGTACTAAATAGTAATTTAGTTTCAAAACTAGCAAAGAGAGATTTCCAAAAGTTTGAAGTAAATTTTGTATCTCTATCTAATATGATTTATTTAGGCATGCCATACAGTCTAAGTATTTCTTTCATGAAAATATTGGAAATATATATCACCTTGCAAGTTGATTTATGAGGATAAAGTGAGAAGCCTTTCTCAACGTGTCCACAACTACCATAATAGTGTAATTCTGCTTAGTTGTTTTAGGTAGTCCGGTGATAAAATCCATGGAGATGTTTCCCATTTCCATTATGGAATTGGTAGGGGTTGAAACAGTCATGTTGGATGTCTGTGCTACACCTTAACCCACTGACATTATAAGAATTTAACCAAGTAGTTAGCTATGTCCTTCTTCATTCTCGACCAATAAAATAGTTTATTAGGGGATGTGATCATCTTTTGATAACCCACGTTACCATTGTACGGTATTTTATGTAGTTCATCCAGTATGAACCTCCTCAAGTTGTCACTATTTTGAACATACAACCTACCTTTGTAAGTTAGCAGTCCATCATTCGAAAATTGATAGGACTCATACTTCAACCCTATGGGCTCTTTCTATAAGTATGATTTCATAGTTTTGAAAAACTCATTTGTTTCATGTGCACTTTTAACACTCTCCTTGATGTTTTATTCATAGGTACTTACAACTTCCAAATGAATCATTTTCATACTTCTACTGAGAGCATCAACCACTATGTTTTCCTTTCCCTTAATGTGTTTGATTTCAAAATAAAATTTACTAAGGAGGGCCATCCACCTATCTTGTCTAGCATTGAGTTTGGGTTGGTCAAAAAAGTATCTCAACATACAGTGGTTGGTCATAAATACAAATCTCCATCTTAGGAGGTAATGCCTCCACATTTTTAAAGCATGAACTATGGTAGCCAATTCTAGGTCATGTGTCACATAATTGATTTCATGTGCATTCAATTTTCTAGATTCATAACAGATTGCATGCACTTCTTGCATGAGGACTCCTCCGAGTCCTTCTTTGCAATAATTTGTACACACCAAGAAGTAATTATGTGGGTCTGCAATTTTTAGTATTGGTGCATTGGTTAACAGGTGTTTTAGTTGGTGAAAACTCTCTTCACATTCTGTGGTACAAACAAATTTAACTCCCTTTTTCTCCAGGGAGGTGATTGGATAACCAATCTGGGAAACCCCTTTATGAACCTTCTATAGTATCCTTCTAGGACCATAAAGGATATGATATTAGATACATCCTTTGATGTAGGCCAACCCATGATGGCTTTGATCTTGTCAGGGTAAACTGCCACTCCTTCTGCAGTGATGACATGGCCTAAGTAATGGACCTTCCTTTGAAAAAATTCACACTTACTAAAATTTGCATAGAGATTGTTATATATTATCACTTGAAGCATTGGATTGAGGTGCTCTTCATGATCTTCTCTGCTCTTAGAATAGATCAAAATGTCATCTATGAAGACCAACACAAATCTAGCCAAGAATTTGTTGAGTACATTATTCATCATTCACATAAAGGTGGTTGGTGCATTGGTAAGCCCAAATGGCACCACCACAAATTCATAGTTCCCATATCTTGTCCTAAAGGCTATTTTATGGATCTCTTCATCCTTAATTTGGACTTCATGGTACCCTGACCTTAAATCAATCTTAGAAAATATTGTAGCACCCCTAAACTAGTCAAACAGGTCATCAATTCTCAACGAGGGATACTTATCATTAATGGTCATCTTGTTGAGTTGTTTGTAGTCTATGCACAATATGAGTGTTCCATCCTTGTTTTTCAAAAAACGGTTGGCACTCCTTAAGGGGACACACTATTCCAGATATAACCCTTTTCCAACATATTCTTCAGTTGTAGTTTGAGCTCAACTATCTCTGTTGTACTCATTCTATAGGGTTCTCTAGACATTGGCACCACTCCAGTTATAAGTTCTATTGAAAAAACAATATCTCTTCTTGGAGGTAGACCCGTTACCTCTTCTAGAAACACATATTTATAGTCTCTTAATATAGGATGGTCCCCTAGGCTTATTTTATTGTCCTCAA
Source organism: Picea engelmannii (assembly GCA_009831015.1). Taxonomy (NCBI): domain Eukaryota; kingdom Viridiplantae; phylum Streptophyta; class Pinopsida; order Pinales; family Pinaceae; genus Picea; species Picea engelmannii. Next base: position 394,501 of record ML780049.1, read on the forward strand.
CAAAGTTCAACACTTGTATTTCATATAAATGACATCCTTTTCTGCAATACTTCTTCACGTGAAGTGCTCATATTTGTCTCATTGAGACACGATTTTGAATTCCTTGTAGGGTTATTTTCCTCCCTTCCTCATATTCACTCTCCAATGTTTTATTATAACAGTCCAACTTGGATTTATGGGAATCCATCCAGTCCATGCCAATAAACAGGTCAAAATATCCTAAAGGAACTATATTTAGAGTTTCTTGGGTGGACAACACACTCAAAATGAATTGGCATGCTGGTAAGACCTTTATTACTTTTCCTTTTCTCCTAGTGGCTAGTTGTACCAGCCATGATTTAGTATGTTTTACTTACTGCAAATTAAATTTCTCCATAGTTTGAGGGGCAACATAACTCAAGTTAGAACTAGGGTCAATCAAAATAGAAACAAGATGGTTGGAAATCGTACCTTCCATCTCCACTATCGAAGCTTGGTGATTAGCTTGTCGATTATCCAGGGATGCATAAATTTGTGGCGTGCTCCTAACCACATCATTTACTATGGTAGCTTCCTAGATGTTGTAGATGCTCCTATTGTATTGCTACCTATGGGGGCAGTCCCTCAACAAATTTTATTCTCTGCATCCCCAACATTTTAATGGTTCTCTCCTTTTATTATCAATCTTTCCTCAGATTGATCCAAAGGGTTTAATTCCACTTGGATATGGAAAATTATGTTGGTACACAATTTTAGTAGGAAGGCTCATATTAAATACTTTTCCATGGTTCCTAAACCTTGAAATTTTAAACCCCTTCCTCTTAAATCCCAATTTTCTTTCCTTTTTCCAATCCTTATGAGGTTCTTCCATGTGTTTGAATCGCTCATAGTAGTACCTTTCCTTCCTAATGGTGTCTTCTAGAGTCTTGGGTTCATCAAACTCAATTATGTCTTGATAGGATTGAGGCAACCCACTAATGAATCGATGCACCTTCACCTTTTCATCCTTGATGTAAGGCACATACCTCAACAACTCAAGGAATTTGTTGACATATTCATCAATGGTGAATTGTCCAAGTTTAAGTTCATAAAACTCCTTAGTTCTTTCATCATAGTACCTTTCAAATAGGTAATTTTGCTTAAAATACTTTTCAAATTTTCCATGACAACTCCTTCTCATGAATTCCTTTTACATTTTTAAGGTTGTCCCACCACATGGAGGCCTTTCCATTCAATTTAAAAATGGATATTCGGGCCTTTATGTTTTCAAAGTAGTCATGGACTCTAAAATACTTCTTTAGCCTGAGTATCCAAGCTTTTTATTCTTCCCCCTTCTTAATCTCTCCATATAAAATGGGTGGTTTGGCTTTCTTAAACTCTTCAGGGTGATGGCTCCTAGAATGTTTCCTCCTCTTTCTTCTCCTTTGAGAATGTAAACTAGTTTCGTTGCTAGATAATTCCTTGGAGTTATCATTTCCCTCACTGCAGGATTCTTTAGTTGAATCCTTGATGTTAGCATGCCTCTTGGCACCATGTTGGGCCTTCTTTGAGGGGATTCTTCTTGTGTTGCTATTTTTAGGGCCATGCTTGTGTATCTTAGGTGGAATTTGGGTTCTCTTAGTATTACTTTTGTCCACATTATTGGTGATCGGTCCATGTTGCAGTTGCCTCTATACGTTTGATAAGATTTGCAATAGGATTGCATTTATTTCAGTTTATTTTTCTTGTTCTCTTATGAGTCTCTCATTGTCTCCTTTAAATATTTGTAATTCTTCCATAAGGATTCTTACATTTTCAGCTAAATCTAGAGAGGTTTCAACTAAATATTTGGAGTTGTAGCAATTCAATTCCAAGGCGTGTGTTTCAACTTCATGCATTAGATTAATGATTCAATTTTAGTTGTAGCTTAAACATTAGATTAGATAAGTTTTTCTTCAATCCTGCATATACTTTGTGTGTGCTTCATAAGTTTACGAACCTCAGATTGACAAATTAGATAGTTGGGAAAGTACTACAATGAAATTAATACAACATTAGGTCGGTCCAATGTAACGACTATCGTTCCTTTGTTATGATTTTTGTTCCCTCTGTAGGTAGTGTCATTCATTTGAACAATTGTTGTTCCTTTTGTTACGATTGTTGTCCCTTTTCGGGTGCTGCATATCTGGAGGATGAGGTATTGAAAACATAAGGTAAGAACCTATGTAGGCAACACGTAAAATGTTTGTGATGGCGCCTACCTTAGGCTGATGCATAGATGTTTTTTTAACATCTTGAGAGCCCAACAGTGCCCTAAAAACAAGGGAGTTGGTGCTTCCTAGGTTTGGTGCCCCGAAGAAGGGGATTTGTGTCTCCTAGAGTTGGTGCTCTAAAAAGGATTGGTTTCCTTCATTATTCTTCATAAAAATCCTTGTAATTCCTATTAATTGTATTTATATAATTGATTTTACAAACAAGTCCATTGTTGATCTATTGTGGCAATTAACAAAATATAAAAGTAATTGTTAATTGTTAATTGCTGAAAAAGTGTAATATTGATTCACCCCTCCTCTCAGTATTCCAACAATTGGTATCAAAGCAGGTGCCTTCAGTACAGTCTAAACAATTGGAAGGTAGATATTGAAGATGGATCAGCAAGAAGGAATGTCTAACAACAAAGCACCATTGTTCAATGGAGGTTTCTTGCTCTATGGAAAATAAGAATGAAAAAAATATTGTTGGCTCTTGGTTTTGATATCTAGAAATCTGTTGTATATGGTTACATTGTGCCAACTACTCCACCCAAATATGTTGCAAGAAATAAAATCTTCAATGACAACTCAAGAGTAGTTAATGCAATTCTAGGAGGGTTGACAAATTATATATGTGAGAAGGTTATGCATTGTAATTCATCCAAATAAATCTAGGACAAACTGGAGGTTGTATATGAAGGAGATAGCAGAGTCAGGGAAGCCAAGCTATAGACCTATAGAACTCAATTTGAAAATCTGAAAATGAAAGAAGAATAGAACAATGTTGAATACCTTCATAGGGTAGATGAAGTGGTTAATTCAATCAGAGTAGATAGAGAAGAACTTACATATAAACCCATTGTGAAAAATATACTAAGGTCATTACCTATGAGATATGATGCCAAGATTTCTACAATTGAAGATAGGTCTGATCTTGACACACTCACAGTTGATCATCTTCATGGAATTTTTACAGCATATGAAATGAGAACAGGGAATGATAAATCATCAAAAAGAGAAACAACCTTTACAACATATAAAACAAAGATGAGGCAAGAGAAAAAGACAAATGATGAGTTATCAGACATATCTAATGAGGAAACTGCCAACTTCATAAAGAAACTCAAGAAAGGGACAATGAAATACAAAGGAAAGATTCCTCTAATATGTTTCAACAGTGGAAAAATTGGACACTTTGCCAATAAATGTCCCCATCCTAAGCAGGAGGAAAGTGATGATGAAAGAACCTTCAAAAATCAAAATAAAAGCAACACTAATAATAAAAAGAATTTCTACAAGAAAAATAAAATGTTCTTTACCCAAGAAGATAGTACCTCATTAGAGGAAAATGAAGAAGAGGAACCAGAGATTCTATTTGTGGGAATAAAAACTCAAGATGATAAACATTCAAAATATGAAGAAGAAGTGAACTTCGAAGAAAAATTCCTTAGTGTAATTGAAGAACTAAGAAAAACTAAAAAACAAAACAAGGTACTAAGGGAAGAACTTCTAGAGATTAAAGAAGCTACTAAATCAAGAGAGAGGGAAGTTTCCAAAACCATCAAAGAGTCATAACATACCATCATTAATTTGAAGTCCCAGCGCTTGGATGCTAATAAAATTGAAGAAGTCATTTTACAACAACTTAATGATAAAAACAAGTATGTAAGAAACTAGAAGCTGAGATTAACCTGCTAAAAAGTGAAATTGAGAAAGAAAATAAGGGATCACAATTTGGAAATAGTTCAAAGATCTTGGATGAAAATATCAGTAGTAAAAGGTCACCAAACAACAATATTGGTTTGGGATACACTCAAGACTCAACTTATACATCACAAGGATCTGTCAAGAAACCAATCGGCTACTCAGATGCTCTGAAAAACTCATTAAGAAAAGAAGATAATAATACAAAGATGATACCATTGAAAACTGTTACACATAAACAAAAATCAATACTCCCTTCTAGAGTAAAAGATGACAAGAAAAATACAATCATCAGAAGAAATTCCCCTAAATATTTATTTATTGGATATTGTTACTCTTGTAATAATTTTGGACATAAGGTAGTACACTACAAAGCTTATGGACAAAACAATCGTAGAAATTTCCAAAGATATAAGAACAATAAGTATAATGCATAGAAGAGAAACTATAACTTATTTTCTCCTTTGCAAGACTTCTATAGTGAATTCCAAAGATGCAACAACTATGGCCATAAAACCAGTGAATGTAGATTGCCAAAATATGATAAAAAGACTAATATTTCCCATAATAAAAAAGAATGGAGGAAAATGAAAACAAAGTGCAATGTAGCCTTATATGAAAGAAATCAAGGATTTCAGTGGTATATAGACAGTGGATGTTCCAAACACATGACTGGATATCAAATTAATTTTCTCAAGTTAAATAAGAAAGGAAAAGGAAAAGTAACCTTTGGAGATAACATGTCAACCAAGATACTAGGAAAAGGCAATGTTAGTTTAGGAAATAATAAAACCAAAGAAGAAGATGTAATTCTGGTACCGTTGGCATGTTTTACAGGCAGCGTATTCTTGTCATTGATGGCAAGTACAACAATGATGATGGCTTGAGTACAGGTATAATGTTCCAGGCGGGCACCATAAGTATTTTGGGGAGACGCATCAAAGAAAGCTCGTGAAGACTAGAAGAGATAGTGTAGAGGTGCACGCAGAGTGAAAGAGTGTGCTTGTTCATTTGATGGCAAACAGGAAGGCAAGGAAGATCAACAATGATGATGGCATGGAAATATTAGAAGCGTAAACTCCATTTCGGAGTTTCGGATACCGGGAGTTGGAGGAGTTAAGAGTCGAGACTCTTCATCACAGGAGTCCTGAAGTTGCAAAATGTGAAACGCCGAAATCCCAAAACAGACACATCAACAAAGATTCCATTTCATAGTCTCACAGATCAGGAAATCAGATACCAAGAGTTGGAGGAGTCAAGAGTCGAGACTCTTCATCACAGGAGTCCCGAAGTTGCGAAATGTGAAACGCCGAAATCCTGAAACAGGCACATCAACAAAGACTCCATTTCAAAGTTTCGTAGACCGGGAAATCAAAGGTTTCGGATACTGAGAGTTAGAGGAGTCAAGAGTCAAGAATCTTCATCACAGGAGTCTCGAAGTTACGAAATGAGAAACGCCGAAATCCTGAAACAGGCACATCAACAAAGACTCCATTTCGGATTTTCGTAGACCGATAAATCAAAGATCAAAGGAACTTTAACCTTTGAAGTCGCGATATGCGAAATCGAGAAATAATCCTAGCCGTCGGATTGAGGATTGATCTAGATCGTTGATCAGACACGACGAAGGCCCGTGAAGTTTTGAAATCATGATAAGATCTGGACCGTTGGGTCCATAGGAAACATGGTGAAAGATCATCATTTTGTTGAATGGAAATTCAAAGGAATGAGGTTCCCTAACCTCTCGAACTCGCGATATGCGAAATCGCGAATGGTCGAAATGAAAAATTGCGACATGGAGTTTCGGGGATCGCAACATGGAATTTTGGAGAGTGTGACTTGGAGAGTCGATATGCCTCGCAACAGGAATTCGTGACATGCAAAATCATGAAATTTCAAAATGCGAAATTGCGACATAGAGTTTCAGAGATCGTAACTTGAAGAGTCAAGATGCCTCACAATAGGAATTCGCGACATGCGAAATCCCGAAATGTCGAAATGTGAAAACACCTTTTGGTGTAGGCTGTGGTCACCACCTGAGGCCACATGTGAAAGGAAAGGTGAAAGGTGCCAAAGGCATAAGGCTCAAGAGTTTCATAGTGTAACTGCTAGAAACAACTGATTGTTTTTGCACAGAAAAATCAAAGAGGCCTCAATGTGATTTCCAGAGGAGCTGAAGAGTCTCAAGGAATCTGCCAGTGGAATGAAGACGGTTGATAGATGCGATTGACATATGGAAGAGCATTGAAGCCTATAACTGCAATAGAGAGGATGAGCTCGACTATGATAGAGAAGACGAAGAGTCTCGACTGCTAGACAGGCTAAGGAATCTCATCATAACACCCAGTGATGATGAACGCATGGGTATAACCACCAGAAAAGCTAAGGAATTATGATGATGATCAGGAAGAGGACTCGACACGAGGAGAACATGCATAATAGAGAGAGTGTGTTGATGCTCAAGGGAGTGAAGCGGTGGCAATGTGGAGTGGCAATGAAAATCCCGATGTGAAAAACAATGGTTGGGTGTAGAGCATGTGGGAGGATTGCGCATATAGGATGCACAAGGTGCACAGAGACTACAAGAATGTAGAAAAAAGAAGAGATGTTTGTTGCTGTTGAGAGTGATTCAGGAGTGTAGAAGGAGGCAGTGTGCAGCAGCTGAAATACACAGAAGAGGAATGGTGCATTGAATGGACATGGTGCATAGAGCATAAAAGGTAGAAGAACAAAAAGCGCAAGGCATGTGTGCAGGAAGACAATGATGCAAATAGAGTAGGGTAGTGTAGCAAAATAGTGATGAGACTGGTAAGCCATTGATGAACATTATATCATTGTAATAAGTTTCAGTAACAAAGATTCATATTCCAGGGTGGTAGGGAGGTGTTAGGGAGGACTGTTGTCCTCAAAGGTTCAAGTGGGTGCTTGAACACAGGGAGTTGTAGCTTCCATCTGGTTGTAGCCAGAGAAACCAGAGTGGCAGGGTGGTGCAAGGGATAACTGTTGTTCTCTGTTTTACAGGTTGGTGCCTATGTGACTAGAAGTTGGTGCTTCCATCCAGTTGGTACTGGAACACTTAGGGAGTTGTTGCTTCCTTCTAGTGGGTGCTAGAGAAACCAAGGAGTTGGTGCTAGAGAAAATAGAGATTTGGTGCTCTCAAAAAGTTGCATCTTGCAAAACAGAGGTTGTAGCCTCACAATGAGTTGGAGCTCATATGTATGATAATTTACAGAATGTAAAGATTACTTATCATACCAAGAAGAAGAGGTTTTTACCCTTTATGGGTTTCCTCGGGAAATATATGTCTTTGTATATTTCATATGTGTGACTGATGTCAAATGTTCTATTGCCTACCTCCCTGCATTATTTTGATTGTCATTAAGTTCTCTGCAAAGAGTTTAAAATAAGCATAATTTTTTAAGCACGGTAACAACTGATTCACCCCCCCC
>ML780049.1:410675-423120 GCA_009831015.1 Picea engelmannii
TCAAATTACAATGCATAAAATAAAAAATGAGAAGGAACAAAAGGCAGTTGCTAAGCAACCATGTCCTTCACTCCAAGAAGACCTCGCAACTGTGCAAGTTTGTGCTCTTTGAAGATTTTGTTGAAAATTTAGATGTCTGCATGGATCTAATGAAGTATATGCCTCATTGATATTTCCACACATATCCACTTTATCTTCTTGTAATGAACAATATCCAAATAAATTTTGGATAAAATTTTGAAAACCGTGCGGCCATTTCCTGAAAAATGTTGAAATTTTGTTGATATTAAAATGATCATAACTTCACTTTCCAGACTCTGTTTCAGACGATATTGTTTTTCAAATTGGATATTTTCCCGAGAGGAATTCAAATATCCAATTTGTTTCTGGAAATTTTTCTCATAAAATATCATAATGGTGTATGATGTGCGCGACTCCCTTTTTGTCTCCTGAGATGCATGCATGGTGCATGCAACCGTGTTTGCATGTGACTCCTGAGATGCATTCCATATATCTTCCACATAAATTTCAGAAAATAAATCTGAAATGCAGTAGACATCATCTTCAATTATTGGAATACTAATTTCTGCAAAAATGTTTATAGAAGACTCTTCATAATAAAAGGATTGATCTTCTAATGGCTTCTCTTCTGGCTCTATCTGTTCGACCTCCTGCATGAAATATTCACAATATTATTTATTCCCAAATAGAACCTCCAATTGGGTCCATAATTCATTTGGAGTTAATCCTTGTGATTCTTCATATACTTGATGGAAAATCTCGGGAGAAACAGACATGTCGATACTTCCTATGGCCATATCTTGTCTATTGAGAAAGTCATTTTTCTCATCGACAGAATCAGGCTCTACTTCCATTGCCATGGTTATTTGGTACAAGCCTCTACATCTAATATGAAGTAGAATTTTTGGTTTCCATTCCAAATAGTTATGAGGCGTGAGAAGTATTTCCGGCGAATAATCCATCTTTTTTTTGTCTTCAATCTCTTGTACCTGCAAAAAATGATTTGGTGTAGCTTTTTATTAGCAATATATCAGCTCTGATACCATGTAAATGTGTTAAACCTGCACAGAATAGACCTATCTAGAAAATACTAAACACATTTGCAGAGAGAAATTGAGAAAGAAGAAGCAAGATAGAAAGAATGGAAGAATTTGCATTAACCGTATTCCACACTCAAAGAGTGAATAATTCACAATATATATAGAATAAATGAGTAACTAATGAGCCATAGTGGTGGTTTATATTGATCTAGACACACACCAACAGTTACAAGAGTAAACTACCACCTAGTCTAGTCTCTCAAGCAGTTACGGGAGTGAACTGCCACCTAGCTGAGTTAACTAGTCAACTAGTCTCCAGTTAACTGACTGAACAACAAGTAGTGAGTTGGTGATGATCCCAATGTTGCATGGTGACAAAACCAATACAACATCTAAACTCAACTCAACTAGTCAAACTGAAGTGTCAACTAAAAGAGAATATTCTACAGGTGGAATATTCTCCCCTAAAATATAGGAGACTAGATAATGACTAATTATGACTAATAAACAAGGAATAAACTTAGGAAAAATAAATCCTAGGTGTGTGTGAAGTAACTCCAACACCACCCCTGAACATCACTATGGTGAAAATAAAGAATGGGTCCTGGCTACGAGGCCATGTTAGGTACCCAAGTACAAAAGATACACTGAACTAAACGAGGAAAGAGAGAAAACCTCATGGGAACAAAACCCCCCCTCAAATTACAACGCATAAAATAAAAAATGAGAAGGAACAAAATGCAATTGCTAAGCAACCATGTTCTTCACTCCAAAAAGACCTTGCAACTATGCAAGTTTGTGCTCTTTGAAGATTTTGTTGAATATGTTGATGTCTGCATGGATCTGATGAAGTATATGCCTCATTGATATTTCCACACATATCCACATTATCTTCTTGTAATGAACAATATCCAAATAAATTTTGGATAAAATTTTGAAAACCATGCGGCCGTTTCCAGAAAAATGTTGAAATTTTGTTGAATTTAAAATGATCATAACTTCACTTTTCGGACTCCGTTTTGGACGATTTGTTTTTTGAAATTGGATATTTTCCCGAGAGGAATTCAAATATCCAATTTTTTTCTGCAAATGTTTCTCATAAAATATCATAATGGCGTCTGATGTGCACAGCTCCCTTTTGTCTCTTAAGATGCATGCATGGTGCATGCAACAATGTCTTCATGTGACTCCTGAGATGCATGCCATATATCGTCCACATAAATTTCAAAAAATAAATCTCAAATGGGGTAGACATCATCTTCAATTATTGGAATACTAATTTCTACAAAAACGTTTGTAGAAGACTCTTCATAATAAGAGGATTGATCTTCTGATGTCTTCTCTTCTGGATCTATCTGTTTGACCTCCTGCATGAGATATTTACAATATTCTTTATTCCCAAATAGAACCTCCAATCGGGTCCATAATTCATTTGGATTTAATCCTTGTGATTCTTCATATACTTGATGGAAAATTTTGGGAGAAACAGACATCTCGATACTTCCTATGGCCATATCTTGTCTATTGAGAAAGTCATTTTTCTCATCGACAAAATCAACATCTACTTCCATTACCATGGTTATTTGGTACAAGGCTCTGCATCTAAGATGAAGTAGAATTTTTGTCTTCCATTCCAAATAGTTATGAGGCATGAGAAGTATTTCCGACGAATAATCCATCTTTTTGTTGTCTTCAATCTTTTGTACCTGCAAAAAATGATTTGGTGTAGTTTTTGCTTAGCAATCCATCGGCTCTGATACCATGTAAATGTGTTAAACCTACACAGAATAGATCTATCTAGAAAATACTACACACATTTGTGGAGAGAAATTGAGAAAGAAGAAGCAAGATAGAAAGAATGGAAGAATTTTCATTAACCGTATTCAACACTCAAAGAGTGAATAATTTACAATATATATAGAATAAATGAGTAACTAATGAGCCATAGTGGTGGTCTAGATTGATCTGGGCACACACCAACATTTACAAGAGTAAACTGCCACCTAGTCTAGTCTCTCAGACAATTGCGGGAGTGAACTGCCACCTAGCTGAGTTAACTAGTCAACTAGTCTTCAGTTAATTGACTGAAAAAAGAGTAGTGAGTTGGTGATGATCCCAATGTTGCATTGTGACAAAACCAATGCAACATCTAAACTCAACTCAACTAGTCAAACTGAAGTGTCAACTAAAAGAGAATATTCTCTAGGTGAAGTATTCTCCCCTAAAATATAGGAGACTAGATAATGACTAATAAACAAGGAATAAACTTAGGAAAAATAAATTCTAGGTGTGTGTGAAGTAACTCCAACACCCCCCCTGAACATCACTATGGTGAAAATAAAGAATGGGTCCCGACTACGAGGCCATGTTAGGTACCCAAGTATAAAAGATACACTGAACTAAACAAGGAAAGAGGGAAAACCTCATGGGAACAAAACCCCCCCTCAAATTACAATGCATAAAATAAAAAATGAGAAGGAACAAATGGCGGTTGCTAAGCAACCATGTCCTTCACTCCAAGAAGACCTCGCAACTGTACAAGTTTGTTCTCTTTGAAGATTTTGTTGAAGATGTAGATGTCTACACGGATAAGATGAAGTATATGCCTCATTGATATTTCCACACATATCTACTTTATCTTCTTGTAATGAACAATATGCAAATAAATTTTGGATAAAATTTTGAAAACCATGCAGTCATTTCCAGAAAAATGTTGAAATTTTGTTGATTTTAAAACGATCATAACTTCACTTTCCAGAATCCGTTTCAGACGATTTTTTTTTTGAAATTGGATATTTTCCTGAGAGGAATTCAAATATTCAAATTTTTTTTGCAAATGTTTCTCATAAAATATCATAATGGCGTCTGATGTGCGCGTCTCCCTTTTTGTCTCCTAAGATTCATGCATGGTGCATGCAACAGTGTCTGCATGTGACTTCTAAGATGCATGCCATATATATTCAACATAAATTTCAAAAAATAAATCTCAAATGGAATATACATCATCTTCAATTATTGGAATACTAATTTCTACAAAAACGTTTGTAGAAGACTCTTCATAATAAGAGGATTGGTCTTCTGATGGATTATCTTCTAGCTCTATCTGTTCGACCTCCTACATGAAATATTCACAATATTCTTTATTCCCAAATAGAACCTCCAATCTGGTCCATAATTCATTTGGCGTTAATCCTTGTGCTTCTTCATATACTTGATGGAAAATTTCGGGAGAAACAGACATGTCGATACTTCCTATGGCCATATCTTGTCTATTGAGAAAGTCATTTTTCTCATCAACAAAATTAGGATCTACTTCCATTGCCATGGTTATTTGGTACAAGCCTTTGCATCTAAGATGAAGCAGAATTTTTTGCTTCCATTCCAAATAGTTGTGAGGTGTGAGAAGTATTTCCAATGAATAATCCATATTTTTGTTGTCTTCAATCTTTTGTACCTACAAAAAATGATTTGGTGTAGCTTTTTCTTAGCAATCCGTCGGCTCTGATACCATGTAAATGTGTTAAACCTACACAGAATATATCTATCTAGAAAATACTACACACATTTGCAAAGACAAATTGAGAAAGAAGAAGCTAGATAGAAAGAATGGAAGAATTCTCATTAACCGTATTCCACACTCAAAGAGTGAATAATTTACAATATATATAGAATAAATGAGTAACTAATGAGCCATAGTGGTGGTCTAACTTGATCTAGATACACACCAACAATTATAAGAGTAAACTGCCACCTAGTCTAGTCTCTATGCAGTTACGGGAGCGAAGTGCCACCTAGCTGAGTTAACTAGTCAACTAGTCTTCAGTTAACTGACTAAACAAAGAGTAGTGAGTTTGTGATGATCCCAATGTTGCATGGTGACAAAACCAATGCAACATCTAAACTCAACTCAACTCAACTAGTCAAACTGAAGTGTCAACTGAAAGAGAATACTCTCCAGGTGGAATATTCTCCCCTAAAATATAGGAGACTAGATAAAGACTAATTATGACTAATAAACAAGCAATAAACTTAGGAAAAATAAATTCTAGGTGTGTGTGAAGTAACTCCAACTCAGCCTGTTGGTCACTATAATTGCTTAATTAACTCAAACAACCAAGTGATACATAAATTATCAACCCAGGGAAGTCTTGTTATTTCAAAGATAACCACGCACTATATATGCTCAATTCCAAAAGCAACTTACAGTTGTAGTAAAAGAAACTATACTAATCACACTTACCTTGCATAATCTGAAGTTCTGATTTAAATCACAGGAAAGCAACTTCCCTATTGCAGATCTTAAATATTAATCTAAGAATCTTGGATTACATTAAAAATAATACTTGCAACAGGAAAGAACAACTATTCTGCAACCAGAGAACAAGACCCTTATCCTCAAACAGAGACTTCAGTGCTTGTTTCTGATTAACACTCTTTCATGAAAACAGTAATGCAGAGAAAAGTAACTCTATCTAGCAGAGAACAAGGCCATCTAATTCCTTACTTTCTAAGCAGGAACTTTTAGCCCTATTTCTGATTAGCACACTTGTGAAAGATAACTGAAATTTACAGAAAATAGGATGTTTTGATTCCTTCCTTTCTGAGCAGGAACCCTTAACCCAGTTTCTGGCTAGCACACTTGCAGAGATAATGGAAATCTACAGAGAACAGGATGTTCTGATTCCTTCCTTTCTGAGCAGGAACCCTTAACCCAGTTTCTGGCTAGCACACTTGCAGAGGTAATGGAAATCTACAGAGAACAGGATGTTCCGATTCCTTCCTTTCTGAGCAGGAACCCTTAACCCAGTTTCTGGCTAGCACACTTGCAGGAATAATGGAAATCTACAGAGAACAAGATGTTCTGATTCCTTCCTTTCTAAGCAGGAACCCTTAACCCAGTTTCTAGATAGCCTCATAAAATCATCACATAAGTTGCTAATAAAAAGAATTACGAATTTCATTCAATAAACTAAGACAGAGTTCAGTAGTGTTTCAGCAAAGCGAGATTCATTAAAAGTAGTGTTTCAGCAACAAAAGTTAATCAAATCGTAAACAGATATTGAACTAACACACTTCTAAAACTAACGGGTGAATCTTGTGATGAAGGTGGGCCCTCCCTTCTCACAATATTCCCCTGAGATGAAAAAGCTTAGAGACGGATGCTCAAAACAGTTTTCTATTCATCTGTCAAAATATCATATTACAGTCTGAGAAAAATGAAGTACGTCCCTCTCTCTGAAGTTTTTCAATACATAAAAACTTGGATTCTCCAATGATGATTTCCTCTCTATTAAAAGAGGGAACCCCCTCGATACAATTGATCAAGAATTGAAATTTGTGTCTGAGTCCTATCTTTAGTTGGATCTACTTTCTAAACTAGAATCGGATGTCCTAGTCTTGCGCAACCAAATGCTATTACAGGAGCTGAATGAGGTATTGTTGTTACGACTGGTGTAACAACTTCTTCTCATTGTTGCTGATGTTGTTTCAGCATCGCAATTCGCGGGATGTTTCAGCCACGTGAATTGCGCTCTTGATTGTGTCGGCATTCTTATGTGGGAGCGACGGTTGGTGCTTTGTTGACCGCTGACTGTAATGGCTTCCTTGTGTTTCAGCATCATCGATCCTAGCGGTTTTCTCTGTGTTTCAGCATCTGTAGCTCTGGACTGTGTAGCAGCTCTGTGTTTCAGCATCTGTGACCTCGGACTGTGCAGCAGCTTTGTGTTTCAGCATCTGCGACCTCGGACTGTACAGCAGTTCTGTGTTTCAGCATTAGTTCTGTGTTTCAGCAACAACGACCTTGGACTGTGTGACAGTTCTATGTTTCAGCAATGGCCTTAGATGCTAATCTGCAGTTTTGAACACTTATGCATTTCTAATCAATGGTCAAGTACGAGAGTGATGTAAAATATTATGCAAAACAGATTAAACATATAGTAATGAGAAAGGACGTTGTATACCTTTGGAATGATCAGGTAAAGTGATAGTATGAGTTTAAATATGGGTGATCAAGAGTATAATAGTGGCAAAAAGTATAGGCAAAAAGGTACATTGTGTGGTCCTAACATCCCCCCCAACTCAAGGTGTTGCATGTCCTCAGGCAACTTACTCTGAATCATAGTCTTGATATCGACTCTGATCATGTAAGTTACTCAAGCTGTAACTCTGGGAGGTATTGTCCGTTGGCATTCTGAACCCTTGCACCTGCTACAATCTTTGCCATGCTGTTGTTTCTTCCTTCTTAGGTAGCTTATAACTGACTTGATACCTTTCTATTGGTAACCAGAGAATGGGAAAATAAAACCTGTACCCTATCCAGTTTTCAGCACAATGCCTAACACACTGGATGTAGTTGGGTATCCTGGAAATTGCTACTTCCAAATTGGCAGGACCAAAAGGATTGTGTTGTTGTCTCTTCTCCGTGGACTGCTGCCAAAACAGGTTATTGGCCTGGAGGGAAGGAATCTCTATGGATATGATGATGTGTTCACAATCCTGGAGCACTTCTGATTGTAGCTGCTGGACATGTTCAGTCACTCCTGGTTGTTTTAAGAACTCATAATATTGTGAGATAAAGGTAGCTGCCCTCTGTGGTTCTGGTCTAATCCAGAAGAGACGATTATCTTCATTGTGCTTTGGCAGCCAAAAATTCATCTCGCCAAATGATTTGATTGAGGAGAAAAGAGGTGAATGCTCGAATTTGAATGTCCCCAACAAGGGGATTTATGTTTAGCAACCTGTTTTCTGGAATAGCCTCATTATGAAAGTATGCCTCACAGAGGAGGTGTTGATCCCTGGTAGAGGCAGCTTAAAAAGTTTTGATAAAATCTGTTGATTGTATTATTGCATGGGGTTTACCTTCTAGAATGGATTTGATCTGAAAGAATGTGAGTCTCTCCATCAGGAATAAGGAGTAGTTGCAAGATGGCTTTCTTGTGGCCAGTAGCTTCTGCACCAAATCAAAGACCAGGACCAATCTGCCTTTCAATTCTTTGTTCTTCTTCTTAAGCTCATGATCTTCCTCACGTATCTGCTCTAGAGCATCCCAATTTGAGAAAGTGTGATTGATCCAGATTTGTTTGTGCACTTGCAAGTTTTTGGCTTGAGTTTCAGCATATTCTTTCTTCCATTTTTGTATTTCTGTGTGTTCATCCCATAACTGAGTCTATGTTTCAGCATTGGAAGTAGTGGAATGAGGTAAGGTTTGAGTAGATTGTTTCCTAGAAGTGGAGAGATGGATCTGGTTGGGAGGTGTAAATTCCTCCATAGGCACGGTCTGTACAGCCTGGTTGACAAAAGTAGGGGCTTCTTTTGTTGCAATGCAGGGCTCTGTCTTAAGCTTGGGAAGGCCTGCTGGTTCTTGTGTTGCAGCGGGTTCAGTCTTGAGCGTAGGAGGGCCTGCTGGTTCTTGTGTTGCAGTAGGTTTAGTCTTGAGCGTAGGAGGGCCTGTTGGTTCTTGTGTTGCAGCAGGTTCTTCCTTGGCTACAAAAGGTGAAGGAATAGGGGCTGCTCCTGGCACTGGGACCTGAATTACCTGATAGCCTGCTTGGTAGTAAATATCTCCACATTGGAAACACATATATTCTTTACACAAGCTCTCTGTAGTCTCCTTTGGCAAGGTTGTTGTTTGAGCTAAGGTGTACGAATTTAGCTCTTTTTCATATGCTTCCTTTGACCTGGCTAATTCTTGCTGATATGCCTCCAACTGAGACTTTAAAAACTCATTTTCTTCCAAGACATTGGCCATTGTTGGTTTGGATTTAGAGATGACTGGTTCTTGTGTTGCAGTCATAGCCTCATTAGCTGGTTCTTATGGAGCAGCTACAGGAATGGCAGTTGATGCTTGTGTTTCAGCCTCTTGGTGCAAGGAGAGTAGTGTTTCAGCACCTTCTACTTCTGATTCCTTCATCTTAATGTCAATGTCAGCGGCTGGTTCTTATGTTTCAGCCATAGCACCCGGGGTCTCTAATTCCTGTATATCAATTTCTGTGTTAGTGGCTGGTTCTTGTGTTTCAGCACTTCATTTGAAACAAATGATGTATGGGCATCTAGTTCCTGTAACTCCATGTCAATATCAACGGCTGGTTTTTGTGTTTCAGCCGTAGCTGTTTCTTGTGTTTCAACTATGGTTGGTTCTTGTGTTTCATCCACTGAGTGGGTAGCTGGTTCTTGTGTTTCAGCTACTTTATATGAGACAGATGGTGTTACAGTATCCTGGGCAGCTGGTTTTTGTGTTTCAGCACCCGTGGCTGGAATAGGCAAAGATCCCAGGATTGGGGAGGTTGGATGTGTACGGGGTATCAGTCGAATTGGTGGGGGATCTAGGGTAGTGGTCATAAAGGGTGGCCTTGTTGAGGCTCTTGTTCTCTTTTTCTGTAAGAAGGGTGGAAAGAGGGGAGCTTGTTTTCGTTTTCGTGAAGGCCTTTCTGTAACGATGGGGCGGGAGAAATTATCTGGTTCAGAGTCATCACTGAGAATATGAAGGGCGGAAGTGGATGACTCTGGTGCGGTATGTGGTGGATTTGGTATGATAGGGGGACTGGTTGGTTCTGTGGGCGGGCTATTGGGTACTTCGGGGGAGTCTGGGGGGTTTTGCGATTGCTGCTCCTGGGGATTTTCAGGCATTTCGGCAGCTGGTTGGGGGTTTATGGGTGGGTTGTTTAGTGGATGGTTCTGCTGAGCAAAACCCCTGTGGATGAGCAATTGGACAAGACGGTGGTGGTTAAGTGACAAGGTTGGATCCTTGGCCTTTCTACAGTAATGTGCCATATTTTTCAAACAGCCCAGCAAATAATAGGGAATATTGACCCGTCTGTTATGCCTTAAATGAGAAAGTAGAAGAAATTTGTGCTGGTAGACTACCTGATATCGACCTTCGCAGGTCAGGTAGTGCTTGATGAATCTGGCAACTTCGGGCCACGGGGGTGGCAATGAGATGAGATGAACACCCCTGCCTTTCAATACAATTCGTTCTTCGGGCAGGAAGAAGTTCTGCTGAACATTCCCAATGATGTGTTTTCGGCTGAACATGCGAGTGCCGTTGATAGGGAGGCCTGAGACCTCTGCTATGTATTCTTCTGTTACTGATATTCAAACTCCTTCGACGACAGAATGGTCCTCCTGAAGATTTCGAGCGAACTGTAGAACTTGTTGTTCATGATATCCTTGAAGTCTGTGGAAATAATTGAGCCACCTTGCCTGCTGGAAGATTTGATACGCTGCTAGATAGTGTTCGAGCAGCGCTGTGGTGGCAGGCTCATTTCGTATGACAGATCCTCCCATGGCTACTAGCTCAGTAAGATGCAGCGTCGAGAGTTTGTGTATCAGCTCTGCACAGAGTGAGTTTTCCGAGGGACTATATGCAGGAATAGTGGTTAAATGCATGAAAAGGTGGTGAAATGGGGATGGCGGCGGTGAAATCAGGTGAAATGATGGCATCAAAGATTTGACGTGTACTCCCTTCCCGTCAAGTGAGATTAGTAATAATTACACTTGAGTGGTCATAATGATATAGAATCTTTCCCATTAACTATAGTCTAACTGAATTACATAAAATTTACATACCTCGCCTAACCTTTTGATTCGTTCTGCAAACAAAATATTATGCCTGTCCTTGGTAGTCCGGTCATGGTGGAGAATTTTGATCTAATGGATGAATTGTGTCGAGGGTTTGCTGACTGGAAGGATGGACTATAATCTGAGGGCATAAAAGCTTATTGACGGAGGGTGCTGAAAAACTGGTGTTCCAGCAACAGAGAGGAACGAAACAACTACTAGATGAAGAACTGATGGGCAATGGTGTTACAGCATCAGAACAAAGTCAAAAGTGTTGAACGGTGGTGTTTCAGCATCGGAAGAAATGATGAAAGTGCTGAACAGTGGTGTTTCAGCAACGGAAAAGAAAAGGCGAAACAATAGCTGGACGGTGTTGTTTCGTCGATGAAGGATGGTGAGGAGATGGTGGGCTGTAGTGTTTTGGGAGTGGGAAGAATGAAGAGTGTTGAACAGTGGTGTTTCAGCATCGGGGAAAATCAACAGTGCTGAATGGTGGTGTTTCAGCATCGGGAAAAATGATGAAGGGTTACTGACAATGGTGTTTCAGCAAAAAGAAAAGGCAAAACAATAGCTGGACGGTGTTGTTTCGCCGATGCAGGATGGTGAGGAGATGGCGGGCTGTAGTGTTTTGGGAGTGGGAAGAATGAAAAGTGCTAAACAGTGGTGTTTCAGCATCGGAGAAAATCAACAGTGCTGAACAGTGGTGTTTCAGCATCGTGAAAGCTTGTCTCTTTGAAGTAGGATCGTCCTCTCCTAGTGGTTGTGCTTCGATCGGAGATCTGTAAAAATTGACTGTAGCATGGTATTTCTTGACAGGGATTATTAGTAAATAAAATCTAATCTAATCTAATAAAGAAAAATTAATTTAAAAGAATTAATTGTTATTAGGGGTAGAAAACCCCCTCAATGAAGATCAAATGAGCGTATGCCATGCATGTGACCTTAAAATCTTCTTTAGAAATAGGTTGCTGGTACAGACGGAGCCGATGACCATTTACAAGTAACGGAGTTCTGGAGTCATCGATTGTGAGGAGCCTTACTGTTCCATTGGGGAAAACTGTGTCTATTTCGTAAGGGCCAAGCCATCTTGTGCGCAGTTTCCCTTGAAATTCTTTAAACTGGGAATCATACAGTAGGGCCCAATTACCTTTTTGGAACTGCTTGCTCTTGATATTTTTGTCATGCCATTGTGATCTTTGCTGTTGAATTATGGTTGTTTGTTGAATGGCATCTAGTCTTTTCTCTTCTAGTTCATTAAGCTACTACAACCTGGCTGTCTGTGCATCAGTTAGATCAAGATTGACAGCTAGAGCAGTCCTTAAGATTTTTATCTCAAATTCCACGGGAAAAACAGCACTCTTTCCATAGACTAACTCATAGGGAGAGAATCTTGTAGTATTTCTCCAGGTAGTTCTGTAGGCCCATAGTGCTTCAAGGAGCCTGTAGGACCAATCCTTTCTACTTTCCTTCACTGTTTTTGTGAGAATGACTTCTATTACTTTGTTTGTGCTTTCCACCTATCCATTGGCTTGGGGGTGGTATGCTGTAGTCATTCTGTGTTGAATATGATATTTCTGAAGGGTGGCTTTGAACCCATGAGAAGAGAAAGGAGGTCCTCCATCTATGACTAATTCTCTTGGCATTCCAAATCTGGTGAAGATGTCCTTGAATAAGAAATCTATAACCTCTTCTTCAGTCACTCTGTGGAGTGCCTTGGCTTCCACCCATTTAGTCATGTAGTCTGTGCAGACCAGTATATAAACTTTTTGATTGGATGGAGGGTTGATGGGTCCTATGAAGTCTAAGGCCCATCTTTCAAATGGTTCAAG
>ML780049.1:424226-437503 GCA_009831015.1 Picea engelmannii
GATATGTGAAAGGGAAGTGTCCAATCAGGTCCTCTAAGGATAGGGGCTGTAGATAACTGATGCTTAAGTGTATTAAATGCTTCTTGACAAAAATTAGTCCATTTGAATTCATCATTTTTCATCAGTAAAACAAACAGGGGAGAAGCTATTTTGGAAAAGTTCTTAATAAATCTTTTGTAGTACCCAACATGCCCTAGAAAGCTTCTTACCTCTGTTTGAGTTTTGGGAGTAGGAAGGTCCTTAATGACTTGTATTTTGGATGGGTCTACCTGAATTCCTTGAGATGAGATAAAATGTCCAAGCACTATTCCTTCGCTCATCTTCATATGGCATTTTTCTGTGCTTAAGGAAAGTTGAGCTTGTATGCATCATTTAAGTACCTTCTCAAGGAGTAAAGTTATCCATAAAAATTTCCATAGAGTCATTAAGGATATCAGAAAAGATTCCTAAAACTGCCCTTTGGAAGGTTGTTGGTGCATTACATAGTCCAAATGGGAGGACTCTATAAGAAAAGGTTCCCTAAGGGCTAGTAAAGGTGGTTTTATCTTGATCTTGAGGTGCAATTTTGATCTGGTTATACCCACTGAAACCATCTAAAAATGAGAAAAAATTCTTCCCTGCCAAATTATCTAACACTTGATCAATGAATGGTAGTGGAAAGTGATCTTTCTGAGTGGCTTTATTTAAAGCTCTGTAATCCACACATACTCTCCATTTCTCATTCTTTTTAGGAACTATTACTAACGGGGACACCCATTCACTGTCTGATATAGGATAGATAAACCCTGCATTGAGTAATTTTTTAAGTTCTTCCTTGAGGATTTCTCTTAAATTTGGGTTCATTCGTCGCTGAGGTTGGCAGATTGGCCGACAATCTTCCTTAATATATATTATATGAGTACATAACTCAAGAGAGATTCCCTTCATATCTGTGTAATCCCATGCGAATGCTTCTTTATTTTCCCGAAGTAACTTCATTAACTGTTGTGTTTCAGCATCTGTCAAATGAGGGTTTATATTCAATGTTTTGTTAGGTTCAATGTCGACTGTTATGATTTTGGAGGAGATGGTTTTAGGTGTTTGAGGTGGGCTTTTTGAATTGAGGTTTTCTTGATTATCAGACTCCAACAGTGCAGTTAGTTGATTGTGAATTGTTGGAGTTACAGAGGAGGGTTCGCAAATAAAATTATTGATTATTTCATCCTCAGTAGAGTCTTTCAGGCTTAAAGCTTGTCCGATAGTCAAAAGCGGCTGAGTAGGTTGATCCTCAAAATCTACCCATACGGAATTATCATTATTAGCCAGGGGTGTAGCATGAGGATAGAAGGTAAGCTGCTTAGTTTCATAACCGTTTGAAATTGTCATTGATCCTGATCTACAGCTGATAAAAGCATCTGTTATGGCCAGCCAGGGTCTACCCAAGATTAGAGGATGGCCCCCCAACTTTGTTTTGGGCTGCAACACTGTAAAGTCAACAGGGTAATTCCAGGATTCCACAGAGATGCTGAGGTCTTCAATGGCTCCTTCTGGTTTAATTTTGGATCGGTCAGCCAATTCTAGGATAGTTGGGGTATCTCTGACTTGATCTTGTAATTGTAGCAGTTGTAAGGTTTCCAAAGTCATGATATTGATGGTTGCACCTAAGTCTATTAGGACAAGAGGGATGATCATTTTTCCAACTTGTACTGTAACAGTAGGGTGGCCAAGATCACCATATTTGACTGGGGAAGTTTTACCTGTCATTAGTGCAGACATGTCTCCCATAACATGGACTGTAAGGGGGTCCTTAGTTTTCCTACTGGGCTTTTTGACACAGATATCTCGCATTGTCCTAGCATAGATTGGTACATCTTGGAGTGCTTGCAGTAAAGGAATTTTGACATATAAATTTTGCAATTCCCCTAGAAGATTAAAGACTGGTGGTTCAGGCGTTTTAGTTAAGGCTAAACGCTCAGGAAATGGTGATGTTGTTGTTTCAGCAGCATTTTTAGAGGATGATTGTACCTTTTCAGGTACATCATGCTCTTTTGTTTCCTCTTTGTCAGAAGAGGTAACATCAGCTATGGTAGGTTCTACTACTCTCCCAGATCGAAGATGAATGTCGTTGCATTGTGCAGAGAGAAGAGAAAGTGTAGGCTGATTATAAATGTCAATGCACTGCACAGATTTATTATTCGGGTTGGGGTTAGGTTGTACAGGTAGTTGGGGTCTCATCGTTTGATTGTTTGCAGGAGTACCTGCTGGTAAGGAGAGTGGTTGTGAGAATTGAGGTAATTGATTTTGAAAGGTGGGTTGTTGTCCTTTCCAATTTTGATTCCATTGATTTTGATATGGTTGTTGTTGTTGTGGAGGCCAAGGGGTCCATGTTGAGGGATCAACAAAGGGTGGGTTATTTTGTTGCATGGGTGGGTAAGTTTGTTGCATGGGTGAGTAAGTTTGTTGCATGGGTGGGTAAGTTTGTTGCACGGATGGGTAGTTCATTTGATTAGTGTATTGCATTTGATTGAAGGGGGGGTAATTCATTTGATTGAAAGCAGAATAATTATTCCAACGATTAAATGGCATGTTAGAGTTCATACCTTGTCCCCGTGGTTGCCATTGTCTCCTTTGTGTCATCAGATAGACAACTTCAGCTTCTTCATCCGTTGGTTGTAATGTTGCCTTGATCCCTGGTAAAGATGGACAATTTGGGGAATCATGATCTTTGTCACAGATAGTGTAGATTGGCTTTTTGTCCAGTGGACATTCTCTTCTTGGGTGCTTATCTCTGCATTGGGAACAAAAGATAGACAAGGTTGCTTCTGCTTCTGCTTTCTTTTTCTTAATCTGCAGAGTATCCATTTGTGAGGCAAAAGAGCTTAGCATTTCAGTTTTAAAATATTCAAGTAAATTACCTATCTCGGCTCTTGTTCCTCCCCCACTGGCTGATTTTTGGACTCTAGAAAATGTGGTGTCCCTGCTGTTTAATCTGCTTCTTGAAGCTCCCCTTGAACATCTTTTGCATAAATTGACAATTTCATCATATGATTCCTTGGATATGTCCCCTTTTCCAAGCATGTTCAGCATATCCAGAGAGTCATCCCTTACCCCTTTTAATAAAATAGTTTTGAGGATATCCTTACTTACATTGGGATGACTGGATCTTTGTAGATTGTATTGTAGCCTTTCTACAAAGTCTTCTAGATTCTCGTCCTCTTTCTGCATCATTTTGAAAAGCTCCTCCCTCTTCTCTCTCGTTCGGCAGTAGTCTTGGTATTTGTTCAGGAATTTCTATTTCATTTGGTCCCATGTTGTGATTACATGGCCTCCAAGGCTCATAAACCATCTTAGTGCATTCCCTTTTAGGGTTGCTGGAAATAGCTTCAGTTTTTTAGCATTAGAAATGTAATCATAACTCCTACATAATATGTCAAACTCAAACAGAAATTCATCAGGATCCTCCGAAGATAAACCATGAAAATTAGGCAATGCTGAGAGTGGAATGTTTTTCATGGGGGCTACTCCTCTAGGGAGATCGCCAATAGGAAATCCTAATGTAGAGAAAGAATTTTCATCTTTTACCTCTCCTTCTGCCTGTTCTTCGTGATGCAATTCCTCATTGTATTCATCCATGTTTTCCTCTGTCTGCTCCCCTGCTGCACTTGCTCTATCCTCAATGTCTCCTACTGGCTGTTGGACTATCTCAGGGCTCCAAACTTCTTTCCCTCTTCCAAAATTTGCTTGAAATGAAGGCTGGGAATTTTGTTTTCGAAGGTTTGGTCGTTGAGCAGCAGATTCAGACTTTGATAAAATCTCGTCAATGTAAGTCTTTCTTCCTCCTTTTCCTTTTCCCTTGCCACCTGTAGGGTTAGTGTCTTTGGGGTTTTTCATGCAATCTTTTTATCTAAAGAAAAGAAATCATAAGTACTTTTGAAATCTATAGCTATCTTTCCCGGCAACGGCGCCAAAATGTTGGTCACTATAATTGCTTAATTAACTCAAACAACCAAGTGATACATAAATTATCAACCCAGGGAAGTCTTGTTTTTCAAAGATAACCATGCACTATATATGCTCAATTCCAAAAGCATCTTACAGTTGTAGTAAAAGAAACTATACTAATCACACTTACCTTGCATAATCTGAAGTTCTGATTTAAATCACAGGAAAGCAACTTCCCTATTGCAGATCTTAAAGATTAATCTAAGAATCCTGGATTACATTAAAAATAATACTTGCAATAGGAAAGAACAACTATTCTGCAACCAGAGAACAGGACCCTTATCCTCAAATAGAGACTTCAGTGCTTGTTCCTGATTAACACTCTTTCATGAAAACAATAATGCAGAGAAAAGTAACTCTATCTAGCAGAGAACAAGGCCATCTAATTCCTTCCTTTCTAAGAAGGAACTTTTAGCCCTATTTCTGATTAGCACACTTGTGAAAGATAACTGAAATTTACAAAGAACAGGATGTTTTGATTCCTTCCTTTCTGAGCAGGAATCCTTAACCTGGTTTCTGGCTAGCACACTTGCAGAGATAATGGAAATCTATAGAGAACAAGATGTTCTGATTCCTTCCTTTCTGAGAAGAAACCCTTAACCCAGTTTCTGGCTAGCACACTTGCAGAGGTAATGGAAATCTACAGAGAACAGGATGTTCTGATTCCTTCCTTTCTGAGCAGGAACCCTTAACCCAGTTTCTTGCTAGCACACTTGCAGGAATAATAGAAATTTATAGAGAACAGGATGTTTCGATTCCTTCCTTTCTGAGCAGGAACCCTTAACCCAGTTTCTGGCTAGCCTCATAAAATCATCACACAAGTTGCTAATAAAAAGAATTACGAATTTCATTCAATAAACTAAGACAGAGTTCAGTAGTGTTTCAGCAAAGCGAGATTCATTAAAAGTAGTGTTTCAGCAACAAAAGTTAATCAAATCATAAACAGAGATTGAACTAACACACTTCTAAAACTAACGGGTGAATCTTGTGATGAAGGTGGGCCCTCCCTTCTCACAAGATTCCCCTGAGATGAAAAAGCTTAGAGACGGATGCTCAAAATAGTTTTCTATTCATCTGTCAAAATATCATATTACAGTCTGAGAAAAATGAAGTACGTCCCTCTATCTGAAGATTTTCAATACATAAAAACTTGGATTCTCCAATGATGATTTCCTCTCTATTAAAAGAGGGAACCCCCTTGATACAATTGATCAAGAATTGCAATGTGTGTTTGAGTCCTATCTTTAGTTGGATCTACTTTCTAAACCAAAATCGGATGTCCTAGTCTCGCGCAACCAAATGCTATTACAGGAGCTGAATGAGGTATTGTTGTTACGGCTGGTGTAACAGCTTCTTCTCGTTGTTGTTGATGCTATTTCAGCATCGCAATTCGCGGGTTGTTTCAGCCACGTGAATTGTGCTCTTGATTGTGTCGACATTCTTATGTGGGAGCGATGGTTGGTGCTTTGTTGACCGTTGACTGTAACGGCTTCCTTGTGTTTCAGCATCATCGGTCCTGGCGGTTTCCTTTGTGTTTTAGCATCTACAGCTCTGGACTGTGTAGCAGCTCTGTGTTTCAGCATCTGCGACCTCGGACTGTGCAGCAGCTCTGTGTTTCAGCATCTGCGACCTCAGACTGTACAGCAACTCTGTGTTTCAGCATCAGTTTTGTGTTTCAGCAACAACGACCTTGGACTGTGTGATAGTTCTGTGTTTCAGCAATGGCCTTAGATGCTAATCTGCAGTTTTGAACACTTATGCATTTCTAATCAATGGTCAAGTACGAGAGTGATGTAAAATATTATGCAAAACAGATTAAACGTATAGTAATGAGAAAGGACATTGTATACCTTTGGAATGATCAGGTAAAGTGATAGTATGAGTTTAAATATGGGTGATCAAGAGTATAATAGTGGCAAAAAGTATAGGCAAAAAGGTACATTGTGTGGTCCTAACACAACCCTGAACATCAGTATGTTGAAAATAAAGAATGGGTCCCGACTATGAGGCCATGTTAGGTACCCAAGTACAAAAGATACACTAAACTAAATGAGGAAAGAGAGAAAACCCCATGGGAACAAAACCCCCCCTCAAATTACAATGCATAAAATAAAAAATGAGAAGGAACAAAAGGCAGTTGATAAGCAACCATGTCCTTCACTCCAAGAAGACCTAGCAACTGTGCAAGTTTGTGCTCTTTAAAGATTTTGTTGAAGATGTAGATGTCTACATGGAACTGATGAAGTATATGCCTCATTGATATTTCCACACATATACAATTTATCTTCTTGTAATGAACAATATCCAAACAAATTTTGGATAAAATTTTGAAAACCATGCGGCCATTTCCAAAAAAATGCTGAAATTTTGTTGATTTTAAAACGATCATAACTTCACTTTCCGTACTCCGTTTCGGACGATTTTGTTTTTGAAATTGGATATTTTCCCGAGAGGAATTCAAATATCCAATTTGTTTCTACAAATTTTTCTCATAAAATATCAGAATGGCGTCTGATGTGCGTGGCTCCCTTTTTGTCTCCTAAAATGCATGCATGGTGCATGCAACAGTGTCTGCATGTAACTCCTGAGATGCATGACATATATCATCCACATAAATTTCAGAAAATAAATCTGAAATAGAGTAGACATCATCTTCAATTATTGGAATACTAATTTCTGCAAAAACGTTTGTAGAAGACTCTTCATAATAAGAGGATTGATCTTCTGATGGTTTCTCTTTTGGCTCTATCTGTTCGACATCCTACATGAAATATTCACAATATTCTTTATTCCCAAATAGAACCTCCAATCTGGTCCATAATTCATTTGAAATTAATCCTTGTGATTCTTCATATACTTGATGGAAAAATTCGGGAGAAACAGACATGTCGATACTTCTTATGGCCATATCTTGTCTATTGAGAAAGTCATTTCTCTCATCGACAGAATCAAGATCTACTTCCATTTCCATGGTTATTTGGTACAAGCCTCTGCATCTAAGATGAATCAGAATTTTTAGCTTCCATTCCAAATAGTTATGAGGCGTGAGAAGTATTTCCGGCGAATAATCCATCTTTTTGTTGTCTTCAATCTTTTGTACCTGCAAAAAATGATTTGGTGTAGCTTTTTCTTAACAATTCGTCGGCTCTGATACCATGTAAATGTGTTAAACCTGCACAGAATAGATCTATCTAGAAAATACTACACACATTTACAGAAAGAAATTGAGAAAGAAGAAGCAAGATAGAAAGAATGGAAGAATTCTCATTAACCATATTCCACACTCAAAGAGTGAATAATTTACAATATATATAGAATAAATGAGAAACTAATTAGCCATAGTGGTCATCTAGGTTGATCTGGACACACACCAACAGTTACAAGAGTAAACTTCCACCTAGTCTAGTCTCTCAGGCAGTTACGGGAGTGAACTGCCACCTAGCTGAGTTAATTAGTCAACTAGTCTTTAGTTAACTGACTGAACAAAGAGTAGTGATTTGGTGATGATTCCAATGTTGCATGATGACAAAACTAATGCAACATCTAAGCTCAACTTAATTAGTCAAACTGAAGTGTCAACTGAAAGAGAATATTCTCCAGGTGGAATATTCTCCCCTAATATTTAGGAGACTAGATAATGACTAATTATGACTAATAAATAAGGAATAAACTTAGGAAAAATAAATCCTAGGTGTGTGTGAAGTAACTCCAACACCCCCCCTGAACATCACTATGGTGAAAATAAAGAATGGGTCCCAGCTACGAGGCCATGTTAAGTACCCAAGTACAAAATATACACTGAACTAAACGAGGAAAAAGGGAAAACCTCATGGGAACAAAACCCCCCTCAAATTACAATGCATAAAATAAAAAATGAGAAGGAACAAAAGGCAGTTGCTAAGCAACCATGTCCTTCACTCCAAGAAGACCTCGCAACTGTGCAAGTTTGTGCTCTTTGAAGATTATGTTGAAGATGTAGATGTCTGCACGGATCTGATGAAGTATATTCCTCATTGATATTTTCACACATATCCAATTTATCTTCTTGTAATGAACAATATCCAAATAAATTTTGGATAAAATTTTGAAAACCGTACAGCCATTTCCAGAAAAATGATGAAATTTTGTTGATTTTAAAACGATCATAACTTCACTTTCTGGACTCCGTTTCGAACGATGTTTTTTTTTAAATTGGATATTTTCCCAAGAGGAATTCAAATATCCAATTTGTTTCTACAAATTTTTCTCATAAAATATTAGAATGGCATCTGATGTGCGCGGATCCCTTTTTGTCTCCTGAGAGGCATGCATGGTGCATGCAACAGTGTCTGCATGTGACTATGGAGATGCATGCCATATATCTTCCACATAAATTTCAGAAAATAAATCTGAAATGGAGTATGCATCATCTTCAATTATTGGAATACTAATTTCTGCAAAAACGTTTGTAGAAGACTCTTCATAATAAGAGGATTGATCTTCTGATGGCTTCTCTTCTGGCTCTATCTGTTCAACCTCCTGTATGAAATATTCACAATATTCTTTATTCCCAAATAGAACCTCCAATCTAGTCCATAATTCATTTGGAGTTAATCCTTGTGATTCTTCATATACTTGATGGAAAAGTTCGAGAGAAACAAACATGTCGATACTTCCTATGGCCATATCTTGTCTATTGAGAAAATCATTTTTCTCATCGACAGAATCAGGCTCTACTTCCATTTCCATGTTTATTTGGTACAAGCCTCTACATCTAAGATGAAGCAGAATTTTTGGCTTCCATTCCAAATAGTTATGAGGCATGAGCAGTATTTTCGGTGAATAATCCATCTTTTTGTTGTCTTCAACATTTTGTACCTACAAAAAATGATTTGGTGTAGCTTTTTCTTAGAAATATGTCAGCTGTGATACCATGTAAATGTGTTAAACCTACACAGAATAGATCTATCTAGAAAATACTACACACATTTGCAGAGAGAAATTGGGAAATAAGAAGCAAGATATAAATAATGGAAGAATTCTCATTAACCATATTCCACACTCAAAGAGTGAATAATTTACAATATATATAGAATAAATGAGTAACTAATGAGCCATAGTGGTGGTATAGATTGATCTGGACACACACCAACAGTTACAAGAGTAAACTGCCACCTAGTCTAGTCTCTTAGGCAGTTACGGGAGTGAACTGCCACCTAGCTGAGTTAACTAGTCAACTAGTCTTCAGTTAACTGACTGAACAAAGAGTAGTGAGTTGGTGATTATCTCAATGTTTCATGGTGACAAAGCCAATGCAACATATAACTCAACTCAACTAGTCAAACTTAAGTGTCAACTGAAAGAGAATATTCTCCAGGTGGAATATTCTCCCCTAAAATATAGAAGAATAGATAATGACTAATTATGACTAATAAATAAGGAATAAACTTAGGAAAAATAAATCCTAGATGTGTGTGAAGTAACTCCAACACCCCCCCTGAACATCACTATGGTGAAAATAAAGAATGGGTCCCGGATACGAAGCCATGTTAGGTACCCAAGTACAAAAAATACACTGAACTAAACGAGAATAGAGAGAAAACCTCATGGGAACAAAAATCTCCCTCAAATTACAATGCATAAAATAAAAAATGAGAAAGAACAAAAGGCAGTTGTTAAGCAACCATGTCCTTCACTCCAAGAAGACCTCGCAACTGTGCAAGTTTGTGCTCTTTGAAGATTTTGTTGAAGATGTAGATGGTTTCACAGATCTGATGAAGTATATGCCTCATTGATATTTCCACACATATCCACTTTATCTTCTTGTAATGAACAATATCCAAATAAATTTTGGATAAAATTTTGAAAACCATGCGGTTGTTTCCAGAAAAATGCTAAAGTTTTGTTGATTTTAAAACGATCATAACTTCACTTTCCGGGCTTCATTTCGGACAATTTTTTTTTTTTTTAAATTGGATATTTTCCCGAGAGGGATTCAAATATACAATTTGTTTCTGCAAATGTTTCTCATAAAATATCAAAATGGCGTCTGATGTGCGTGGCTCCCTTTTTGTCTCTTGAGATGCATGCATGGTGCATGCAACAATCTCTGCATGTGACTCCTGAGATGCATGCCATATATCTTCCACATAAATTTCAGAAAATATATCTGAAATGGAGTATAAATCATCTTCAATTATTGGAATACTAATTTCTGCAAAAACTTTTGTAGAAGACTCTGTTGAAAGATTGGTTGTTGTCATTGATGTCAACCCTAGTCATGGGTTTTTTACCGCCGGATTGATAAAGGTATTTGGACATGAAAGATAATGCACATGCATATACAACACCTATTAATGGATAGTATACATCATGTTGTTTTCGTTGGTATGTGGCACATCACATGAATCCTCATGGTTGAGGAGAAATGAATTTTTGAAGATGACAAAGTGAATTGAAGAAGGAAGTACATCTAGGCCCTAAAGATAATTAAAGAAAAAAATTACAAAATAAGAAAGTGTCAGGTCGGGCCTAATGTCAAAATGAAGTGAAATAAATGGTATAAATAAATATCATTATACATTCATTTGATACAAGTCGAATTTCAGAGGAAATAAGAAGTAAAAGAAGGCCGGATTTCAAGGGAGGATGAAGTATTTTGGTGATGTGTTCTAAGGTATGTTATTTTCAGGTCATCTTACCATTTTTGCTATAACTTTTTTTATACAATGATTTATATGCTGAAATCGCTATGGTATTGAGAAGACATATCAATATACCTCTGGTAAAAATTTCATCTCTTGATTCGCTATAATCATGGAGATACACTCTGTGGAAGATAGGGTTTGTGACCAGTCCTGAAGCTAGTCAATAAATAGGTGTTCCAGGTAAAACAATCATAACTTCTTCATACAAAATCCAAATGATGTGGGACCACTTCCATTGGAAATACTACAAACTTTAGTTTCTTTTGTGTGATTTTTAGAATCATATGTTAAATATTGAGCGTGGGGCATGCTATACAAGTTGGGTCTTCTGAATAGACCATAATTGAATAAAGTCTACCATTCTTTCTATAACCTCTTTTTGGGGAGTATTCAAGGAGTAAAAATTGGAGGAGTTTCAGATAAGACATTGAGTAATATTATCTATAGGATCAGAGTACTCCAAGAATTGAAGAATTGCATAAATTGAAGAAGTCTCAAGAAGCATTATCAGGTTCTATGTGATGATTGGTTGATGGTGATGATTTAATGTAAAGTTTTATTATGTCTCATATATTCTTGGGTGGAAGGAAGGGACAAGGATGGAGAGTTAAACTCTCTCTTGATATTGGAGGATTGTATCTTCATCCTGGAGGTTTATCCCTCTCTCTACATTTGGAAGCTGTAGCTACCTTTGGAAGTCATCACTTCCTTTGAACAAAAACTATTGATTATTTCTCATATATTGTGCATGGTGTATTGTGGTGTATTGGTGTAACTCTTATACTATTGTTCATTGCTCATTGGATATAATTGAATGGTTTAATTATATGTTGAAAAAGGTTTTTAAATTGTACTTGATACTAATTCACCCCCTCTTAGTATCAACATTTGGTATCAGAGCAGGTTACTTTCAGTACAGTTTAACCACTAGAAGGAAGATCCTATGCAGAAATAGAAGAAAACATTTCAAATGGGATTCCACCATTTGATGGAAGGAATTTTGAATACTGGAAAAACAGAATGGAAATTTACTTTAAAGCTCTTGGGATAGATGTTTGGTTCTCAGTTGCTTCAGGAGGTAATGCTTTGAAGAAACCAAAGACTGCAGCTCAAAAGGAAGAAAAAAGGAACAACAAACTAGCAATAGATACCATCCTGGATGGATTGACAGATTCAATGAAATCCAAGGTGGGATCATGTGCATCAGCAAAAAAGCTTTGGGACTGTAAATTCTAACCTTGTACAATATCTACTGCAAACTGATATTCAGAAAAGAACAGAAAAGATACAATGGCAAATACAAAAATTACACAGAGATTTTTCACCTAGAAACCCAAACCGGGAAAACCAACATATATTATATTCATACACATTGTGTTACATTGTTTACAATACAATATACATATAGGAGCCTGTGGCATCCAAAACCCTAACCCAATGACCTAGATTAGTCCAAAACCCTAATTCCTTAACCGGAAATAGAAAACCATTGGCAAAAAACCATGTGCCGAAAAACCACCTAATATCATGTCGTCCCGAAAATATGTCGGCCTGACGAAAATATGTCGGCTCGGCCCGGCAAAAAATATGTCGGCCCAAAAAAAAAAAATCGGGGGTGCTGCCCCCGAACCCTCGCGCGGGGGGCTCTGCCCCCCTCTAACCCCCCTGCGCGCCCGGCGCAAGTGCTCAAACACTACTACTCGTGCAAAGAATATACACATACCCAACATTCTCCCACTTGTTGTTTTCTTTGCAAACAGGGGGTTACAGGGTTACATAGTCAACAATCTAGGGCAACAATGCCCATGGATCCTCTACACCAAGAGAACTTCTCAGTGCTCACAGATTTTGTTAATGAATCTGCAACATTCTTCAAAGTGTCCACCTTCATCAATGATACTTTCTTTTCTTCAATCATGTCTCTCACAAAGTGATATTGAACATCAATATGCTTTGTCTTTGAATGATAAGCAGGGTTCTTTGCCAAGAAAATTGCACTCTGACTGTCACACTCTATCCTTACATCTTCTTGTACCAACCCAATACCTAAACACAATATTTGTAACCATATTGCTTCCTTACTTGCATGAGTGGCTGCCATGTATTCAGATTCTATAGTTGAAAGTGCCACTACAACCTGTCTTTTGCTCATCCAACTTATTGCTCCTCCAAACAGGTTAAACACATACCCGCTTGTGGATCTCCTACGATCCAAATCTCTAGCCCAGTCTGCATCCACAAAGCCATGTATATCAACCACTCTGTCCAATCCTTGTCTTCCTTTGTAGCACAATCCATAGCTAGCAGTGCCACACAAATACCTGAAAACTCTTTTTACTGTTGTCCAATGCTCCTTCCCTGGTTTTGACATATACCTGCTCAAAACTCCCACTTCATGTGCAATGTCCAGTCTAGTACAGACCATTGCATACATCAAACTGCTGACTGCACTCGCATATGGAACACCAGACATGTCCTCCTCTTCTTCATGTGTCTTGGGACACTGATCCGCAGATAACTTTACACCAACAGGAATAGGAACCTTGACCGGTTTACATTCCTGCATATTAAACCTCTGCAATATTGTCTCGACATATTTTCTCTGATTTA
>ML780049.1:443502-469372 GCA_009831015.1 Picea engelmannii
AACTCTCTCTTGATATTGGAGGATTGTATCTTCCTCTTGAAGGTTTATCCCTCCCTCTACATTTGGAAGCTGTAGCTACCTTTGGAAGTCATTACTTCCCTTGAACAAAAATTATTGATTATTTCTCATATATTGTGCATGGTGTATTGTGGTGTATTGGTGTAGCTCTTATACTATTGTTCATTGTTCATTGGATATAATTGAATGGTTTAAGTATAAGTTGAAGAAGGTT
This sequence comes from Picea engelmannii, assembly GCA_009831015.1. Lineage (NCBI taxonomy): Eukaryota > Viridiplantae > Streptophyta > Pinopsida > Pinales > Pinaceae > Picea > Picea engelmannii. Next base: position 443,735 of record ML780049.1, read on the forward strand.
TTTAAATTGTACTTGATACTGATTCACCCCCTCTCAGTATCAATAGACTCTTCAGAATAAGATGATTGATCTTCTGATGGCTTCTCTTCTGGCTCTATCTGTTCGACCTCCTGCATGAAATATTCACAATATTCTTTATTCATGTTATCACTCCAAGAAACCCTTTGTGGTTGTATACCAAAGGTGCTTGGTAACTTAAGAATATGGTATATTTCTATGCTTGGAACAATAAGATAACTCAATAGCTAATGAAAGTAACCACTCATCATGTATCTGAATAAAACAGTGCTTTTAGAGAACAATAATCAGACAACATAGTTGAAAAAAGGGGATGAAGAATACTAGTCTAGATAACCAAATACAACCATATGCAGGGTCATATAAGACAGCAAGAAATTCTTTAATCCAAGTTTATGAGCTTAATAAGAAGATGACGGTTCTTAAAAGATAAACTAAACTGGAATAAAGTGTAGAATCATGAAATATATGAAAGAATCTGATATTGAAAACAAAAGAGGACTGTGATTCTATTATCAGAATAAGAAGTCAAGTTCAATGGATAGAAAATAACTCTTAGATTGAACCCTTGTCTCTTAGAAAAGATAAGCATTTATAGCCTTTTACAATCAGTTTTTAAGATCCTAAAAACTTGGATCTGTATCTAAAAATAGCAAATCAAATTAACTAAGACAATCGATAACAAAGACTAGTGGCTAGGCTAGCATTCGAACTGTCTTCTATATCAAAATTTGGCATATGTACTTCATCAGCTTCTAGAATCTGTTGTGTCATGAAAGAGGTAAAGGCACCTGTCTTTGTAGCTGGATTTCTTCAATTACTCATAGTCGAAACTTTAGGAGACCGATTTAGCATGTGGTTTTCAAAATCTCCACGAATCTCTGATGCCAAGTATTTTCAGACTAAGTAGTTAATCCTTTAATTCTCTGGAACCTCTTTAAATCCTTTGAAAATCGCCCTGCTCCATATTTAGCTTTCAAAAATTCTTTTTGTGCTTTCACCAGCTAAATCGCCTTATGATTCGTTGGTTAGCTAGTGAAAGCTCTACCTTTCACTAGCTAACTGGTTGTAATTTTACCCTTTGCGCTGGTGAAAGCTTTGCTTTGGCCAAAAAGGAACTTTCACCTCCAAAAATGTTGTTTTATCAAAAACTCAGCGTGTCTCTACTTTATCTCCTTGCATATTCACAACAACCTAGGCTAGCACTTGCAGATCTGGGTGTGACTTTTGTTTCTGCTTCAATTTTCTAATCTTCCTCTTAAGGCGTTTTTCTAACCACCATAGATTGTTATAATCTTTGGTAATTTTCTTCTTTCTCTTCTTGTCCTTGACACTTTCATGAGCCAAATTTTCAAATGCAGCATTTGTTTCTACGAAATTATCAGACATAGTTTTGTATATCTCCTTGATTACTCTTTCTAAGACCTCCTGTAGAGCAATCACTTCTTTTAGTTGTTTAATTTTTTGTGATTTATTTGACTCTTTTCTCTTTGATGTTTCTGCTTCATCAGTGGGGGTAAAAGTCTCACAATCCTGTGCAAATTCCATGGAGTGTTCAGGGATTTTAATGGTTGGACTTTCATCTTCTTGCTCAGGCTCTGTTTCTGAGTCTGTGTATGGTAGATTCAGGATATTCGTCTTCTTTTCTGTAGGCTTCTCTAAAGTGGTTTCAAAATCTAACTTTTTCTTTGACCTGTGAGACTTTATGCTAGAGATCCTATCTTCTGGTGGTCCTAGAAGAGTTCTCCTCTTCCTCGAGCTGCTCTGAGGAGTTAATTGCCTTTTTCCATCTCTCTTCTGCTCATTCATGGGCTGAGTTTGGGTTTCAAAGCCCTCCCAAAAAAGAAAATGTTTCCAAGTCCTTCCTCTTTGTCTTAGTTCCTCCAGGATTATCAATTTGATTAGGCCGAAATGACAAAGAGTTTTTTTCATACTTAAAGGTTCAACCCTAATCTTTTTACAGACTTTAGTTAGGCTTTTATGCAAGAAGAAAGGTAAATTTAGGAGAKTTTTCCCTGTAAAATGGTCTAAGAGCTTGAAATGGTATAGCATCAGCTTGTCATACCTGCCTTCTGAGGTTATATAGAGTTGGATTCCCTTGAACAGGTCCTGCCATTCCTCCTCCAAATGAGAAATTGGCATGCTTTTCTTCCATGCAACATTTATGAATTCTTCCTTAAGATATGCTCTGRAATTTACATTCTTGGTTGTTGTCATTTTGAACCAACTCTGGCCTAATCTAGGTAAGYTGGTTGTTGTAGCAATGGCGGCTTCATCAACTATGATTTCTAAAGACCCAACACAGGCTTTATTTCCATCATATGATTTAGCAAACACTTCAGTTGTTGTTTGGTGGCAGCCATCCTGTAACTTCTCAACATATCCCATGCAGYCTGCCTCTGAGAAGCGTTTTTGTACCTCTGGATGTTCTTGTAAAAAGGACAGACTATCTAATTCTTTCCTTAACAATGAACCGCTTCGTTTCCTTGCCATCTGCAACTCGAACCCCAGACAATTTTGCAAACAAAAACACTGTAATTTGTTGTTTGAGCCAAGGTTTGGCGCTGGTGAAAACTCTCCGCGTTGTTTTTCAAAAATGAAACCATAACATATGCCTGTGGATAATGCGTGTTGGGGATATGAAGTGTCGATTTGATGTCACCAATTGAGTAGTACCGCTCCTTTACCTGTGATGATGAATTTGAAATCGTCATCTCCAGCGCCATTATCTTGTGAAGCATGCATTCACAAACATGATCCCCTTTGAAATCCGTTTTAGACATGCAAAACCGAATCTTCATCATTATCCGCTTTCACCAGCACCTTATAATGATTACGTGACATGTGTTGAGCATGTCATCTTTTGATTTTTGAAAACGTGGAGAAAACACACGTGTTTCGTGCTTTCACCAGCTAACGGCCTATGGGAAAATGCTCCTTAACTGTTGAAAATCATCACTTTCACTAGCTAATCATCAACTTTGAAACACGCGTTAGCTGTTGAAAGTCTTTTCATGAAATTTTAAAGAAAAGACCTCTATGGATCGACTTATTTCTAAGATATGAATTAAAAACCTAAGTTTTGCCACTAGGAGAAATAAAAACAAAATGGAGAAAACTACCAATAACCATGCTATCAACCACAAAATGAAACCATAGTGACTGATTCATTTTGAGAGCTAACAATTCCCAAATAGAACCTCCAATCTAGTCCATAATTCATTTGGAGTTAATCCTTTTGATTATTCATATACTTGATGGAAAATTTCGAGAGAAACAGACATGTCGATACTTGCTATGGCCATAGCTTGTCTATTGAGAAAGTCATTTTTCACATCAACAGAATCAGGCTCTACTTCCATTTCCATGGTTATTTGGTACAAGCCTCTGCATCTAATATGAAGCAGAATTTTTGGCTTCCATTCCAAATAGTTATGAGGAGTGAGAAGTATTTCCGACGAATAATCCATCTTTTTGTTGTCTTCAATCATTTTTACTTGCAAAAAATGATTTGGTATATTTTTTTCTTAGCAATCCCTCGGCTCTGATACCATGTAAATGTGTTAAACCTGCACAGAATAGATCTATCTAGAAAATACTACACACATTTGCAAAGAGAAATTGAGAAACAAGAAGCAAGATAAAAAGAATGGAAGAATTCTCATTAACCGTATTCCACACTCAAAGAGTGAATAATTTACAATATATATAGAATAAATGAGTAACTAATGAGCCATAGTGGTGGTCTAGATTGATCTGGACACACACCAAAAGTTGCAAGAGTAAACTGCCACCTAGTCTAGTCTCTCAGGCAGTTACGGGAGTGAATTGCCACCTAGCTGATTTAACTAGTCAACTAGTCTTCAGTTAAATGATTGAACAAAGGGCAGTGAGTTGGTGATGATCCCACAGTTGCATGGTTACAAAACCAATGCAACATCTAAACTCAACTCAACTAGTCAAACTGAAGTGTCAACTGAAAGAGAATATTCTACAGGTGGAATATTCTCCCCTAAAATATAGGAGACTAGATAATGACTAATTATGACTAATAAACAAGGAATAAACTTAGGAAAAATAAATCCTAGGTGTGTGTGAAGTAACTCCAACACCCCCCTGAATATCACTATGGTGAAAATAAAGAATGGGTCTCGGCTACGAGGCCATGTTAGGTACCCAAGTACAAAAGATACACTGAACTAAATGAGGAAAGAGGGAAAACCTCATGGCAACAAAACCCCCCTTCAAATTACAATGCATAAAATAAAAAATGAGAAGGAACAAAAGGCAGTTGCTAAGCAACCATGTCCTTCACTCCAAGAAGACCTCGCAACTGTGCAAGTTTGTGCTCTTTGAAGATTTTGTTGAAGATGTAGATGTCTGCACAGATATGATGAAGTATATGCCTCATTGATATTTCCACACCTATCCACTTTATCTTCTTGTAATGAACAATATCCAAATAAATTTTGGATAAAATTTTGAAATCCGTGCGGTTGTTTCCAGAAAAATGTTGAAATTTTGTTGATTTTAAAACGATCATAACTTCACTTTCTGGACTCCGTTTTGGATGATTTTTTTTTTAAATTGGATATTTTCCCGAGAGGAATTCAAATAGACAATTTGTTTCTACAAATGTTTCTCATAAAATATCATAATAGTGTCTGATGTGCGTGGTTCCCTTTTTGTCTCCTGAGATGCATGCATGGTGCATGCAACCGTGTCTGCATGTGACTCCTAAGATGCATGCCATATATCTTCAACATAAATTTTAGAAAATTATTCTGAAATAGAGTATACATCATCTTCAATTATTGGAATACTAATTTCTGCAAAAATGTTTGTAGAAGACTCTTCATAATAAGAGGATTGATATTCTGATGTATTCTCTTCTGGCTCTATCTATTCAACCTCCTACATGAAATATAAAAAGTATTCTTTATTCTCAAATAGAACCTCCAGTCAGGTCCATAATTCATTTGGAGTTAATCCTTGTGATTCTTCATATACTTGATGGAAAGGTTTGGGAGAAACAGACATGTCGATACTTCCTATGGCCATATCTTGACTATTGAGAAAGTCATTTTTCTCATCGATAGAATCATGCTCTACATCCATTTCCATGGTTATTTGGTACAAGTCTCTACATCTAAGATGAAGCAGAATTTTTGGCTTCCATTCCAAATAGTTATGAGGTGTGAGAAGTATTTCCTACAAATAATCCATCTTTTTGTTGTCTTCAATCTTTTGTACTTGCAAAAAATGATTTGGTGTAGCTTTTTCTTAGCAATCCGTCGGCTATGATACCATGTAAATGTGTTAAACCTGCACATAATAGATCTATCTAGAAAATACTACACACATTTGCAGAGAGAAATTGAGAAAGAAGAAGCAAGATAGAAAGAATGGAAGAATTCTCATTAACCGTATTCCACACTCAAAGAGTTAATAATTTACAATATATATATAATAAATGAGTAACTAATGAGCCATATTTATGGTCTAGATTGATCTGGACACACACCAACAGTTACAAGAGTAAACTGCCACCTAGTCTAGTCTCTCAGGCATTTACAGGAGTGAACTGCCACCTAGCTGAGTTAACTGACTGAACAAAGAGTAGTGAGTTGGTGATGATCCCAATGTTGCATGGTGACAAAACTAATGCAACATCTAAACTCAACTCAACTAGTGAAACTGAAGTGTCAACTGAAAGAGAATATTCTTCAGGTGGAATATTCTCCCCTAAAATATAGGAGACTAGATAATGACTAATTATGACTAATAAACAAGGAATAAACTTAGGAAAAATAAATACTAGGTGTGTGTGAAGTAACTCCAACACCCCCTATGAATATCACTATGGTGAAAATAAAGAATGGGTCCCAGCTACGAGGCCATGCTAGGTACCCAAGTACAAAAGATACACTGAACTAAATGAGGAAAGAGAGAAAACCTCATGGGAACAAAATCCCCACTCAAATTACAATGCATAAAATAAAAAAATGAGAAGGAAAAAATGGTAGTTGCTAAGCAACCCTGTCCTTCATTCCAAGAAGACCTCGCAACTGTGCAAGTTTGTGCTCTCTGAAGATTTTTTTGAAGATGTAGATGTCTGCATGGATCTGATGAAGTATATGCCTCATTGATATTTCCACACATATCCACTTTATCTTCTTGTAATGAACAATATCCAAATAAATTTTGGATAAAATTTTGAAAACCGTGCGGTCGTTTCCAGAAAAATGTTGAAATTTTGTTTATTTTAAAATGATCATAACTTCACTTTCCAGACTCCATTTTGGATGATTTGTTTTTTTAAATAGGATATTTTCCCGAGAGAAATTCAAATATCCAATTTTTTCTGCAAATGTTTCTCATAAAATATCATAATGGCATCTGATGTGCGCGGCTCCCTTTTTGTCTCCTAAGATGCATGTATGTTGCATGCAACAGTGTCTGCATGTAACTCCTGAGATGTATGCCATATATCTTCCACATAAATTTAAGAAAATAAAACTTAAATGGAGTAGACATCATCTTCAATTATTGGAATACTAATTTCTATAAAAACGTTTGTAGAAGACTCTTCATAATAAGAGGATTGATCTTCTGATGGATTCTCTTCTATCTCTATCTATTCGACCTCCTGCATGAAATATTCACAATTTTCTTTATTCCCAAATAGAACCTCCAATCTGTTCCATAATTCATTTGGAGTTAATCCTTGTGATTCTTCATATACTTGATGGAAAAGTTCGGGAGAAACATTCATGTTGATACTTCCTATGGCCATATCTTGTCTATTGAGAAAGTCATTTTTCTCATCGACAGAATCAGGCTCTACTTCCATTCCCATGGTTATTTGGCACAATTCTCTGTATCTAAGATAAATCATAATTTTTGGCTTCCATTCCAAATAGTTATGAGGCGTGAGAAGTATTTCCGACGAATAATCCATCTTTTTCTTGTCTTCTTTCTTTTGTACCTGCAAAAAATGATTTGGTGTAGTTTGTTTTTAGCAATCCATTGACTCTGATACCATGTAAATGTGTTAAACCTGCATAGAATAGATCTATCTAGAAAATACTACACACATTTGCAGAGAGAAATTGAGAAAGAAGAAGCAAGATAGAAAGAATGGAAGAATTCTCATTAACCGTATTCCACACTCAAAGAGTGAATAATTTACAATATATATAGAATAAATGAGTAACTAATGAGCCATAGTGTTGGTCTAGATTGATCTGGATACACACCAATAGGTACAAGAGTAAAATACCACCTAGTCTATTCTCTCAGGCAGTTACGGAAGTGAACAGCCACCTAACTTATTTAACTAGTCAACTAGTCTTCAGTTAACTGACTGAACAAAGAGTAGTGAGTTGGTGATGATCCCAATGTTGTATGATAACAAAACCAATGCAACATCTAAACTCAACCCAACTAATCAAACTGAAGTGTCAACTGAAAGAGAATATTCTCCAGGTGGAATATTCTCCCCTAAAATTTAGGAGACTAGATAATGACTAATTATGACTAATAAACAAGGAATAAACTTAGGAAAAATAAATCCTAGGTGTGTGTGAAGTAACTCCAACACTCCACCTGAATATCACTGTGGTGAAAATAAAGAATGGCTCTGGCTACGAGACCATGTTAGGTTCCCAAGTACAAAAGATACACTGAACTAAATGAGGAAAGAGGGAAAACCTCATGGGAACAAAACCCCCCCTCAAATTACAATGCATAAAATAAAAAATGAGAAGGAACAAAAGGCAATTGCTAAGCAACCATGTCCTTCACTCCAAGAAGACCTCGCAACTGTGCAAGTTTGTGCTCTTTGAAGATTTTGTTGAAGATATATATGTCTGCACAGATCTGATGAAGTATATGCCTCATTGATATTTCCACATATCCACTTTATCTTCTTGTAATGAACAATATCCAAATAAATTTTGGATAAAAATTTTAAAACCGTGCGACCGTTTCCAGAAAAATGCTGAAATTTCTTTATTTTAAAATGATCATAACTTCACTTTCCGGACTCCATTTCGGACGATTTTTTTTTTGAAATTGGATATTTTCCCAAGAGGAATTCAAATATCCAATTTATTTCTGAAAATTTTTCTCATAAAATATCAGAATGGCGTCTGATGTGCGCGTCTCCCTTTTTGTCTCCTGAGATGCATGCATGGTGCATGCAAGAGTCTCTGCATGTGACTCCTGAGATGCATGCCATATATCTTCCACATAAATTTCATAAAATAAATCTGAAATGGAGTAGACATCATCTTCAATTATTGGAATACTAATTTCTGCAAAAATGTTTGTAGAAGACTCTTCATAATAAGAGGATTGATCTTATGATGGCTTCTCTTCTGGCTCTATCTGTTCGACCTCCTGCATGAAATATTCACAATATTCTTTATTCCCAAATAGAACCTCCAATCTAGTCCATGATTCATTTGGAGTTAATCCTTGTGATTCTTCATATACTTGATGGAAAATTTTGGGAGAAACAGACATGTCGATACTTGCTATGGCCATATCTTGTCTATTGAGAAAGTCATTTTTCTCATCGACAAAATCATGCTCTACTCCCATTTCCATGGTTATTTGGTACAAGCCTCTGCATCTAAGATGAAGCAGGATTTTTGGCTTCCATTCCAAATAGTTATGAGGCGTGAAAAGTATTTCCAGCGAATAATCCATCTTTTTGTTGTCTTCAATCTTTCGTACCTGCAAAAAATGATTTGGTGTAGCTTTTGCTTAGCAATATATCGACTCTGATACCATGTAAATGTGTTAAACCTGCACAGAATAGATCTATCCAGAAAATACTACACACATTTACAGAGAGAAATTAATAAAAAAGAAGCAAGAAAGAAAGAATGGAAGAATTCTCATTAACCGTATTCCACACTCAAAGAGTGAATAATTTACAATATATATAGAATAAATGAGTAACTAATGAGCCATAGTGGTGGTCTAGATTGATTTGGACACACACCAACAGTTACAAGAGTAAACTTCCACCTAGTCTAGTCTCTCAGGCAGTTACGGTAGTGAACTGCCACCTAACTGAGTTAACTAATCAACTAGTCTTCAATTAACTAATTAAACAAAGAGTAGTGAGTTTGTGATGATCCCAATGTTTCATGGTGACAAAACCAATGCAACATCTAAACTCAACTCAACTAGTTAAACTGAAGTGCCAACTGAAAGAGAATATTCTCCAGGTCGAATATTCTCCCCTAAAATATAGGAGACTAGATAATGACTAATTATGACTAGTAAACAAGGAATAAACTTAGGAAAAATAAATCATAGGTGTATGTGAAGTAATTCCAACACCCCCCCTAAACATCACTATGGTGAAAATAAAGAATGGGTCCTGGCTACGAGGCCATGTTAGGTACCCAAGTACAAACGATACACTGAACTAAATGAGGAAAGAGAGAAAACCTCATGGGAACAACCCCCCCCCCCCCNNNCATAAAATAAAAAATGAGAAGTAACAAAAGGCATTTGCTAAGCAACCATGTCCTTCACTCCAAGAAGACCTCGCAACTGTGCAAGTTTGTGCTCTTTGAATATTTTGTTGAAGATGTAGATGTCTGCATGGATCTAATGAAGTATATGTCTTATTGATATTTCCACACATATCCACTTTATCTTCTCGTAATGAACAATATCCAAATAAATTTTGGATAAAATTTTGAAAACCGTGCAGCCGTTTCCAGAAAAATGCTGAAATTTTGTTGATTTTAAAACGATCATAACTTCATTTTCCAGACTCTGTTTTAGACGATTTGTTTTTTGAAATTGGATATTTTCCTAAGAGGAATTCAAATATCCAATTTGTTTCTGAAAAATTTTCTCATAAAATATCAAAATGGCATCTGATGTGCACGGCTACCTTTTTGTCTCCTTAGATGCATGCAACAATGTCTACATGTGACTCCTGAGATGCATGCCATATATCTTCCACATAAATTTCAAAAAATAAATATCAAATGGAGTATACATCATCTTCAATTATTGGAATACTAATTTCTACAAAAACATTTGTAGAAGACTCTTCATAATAAGAGGATTGATCTTCTGATGGCTTCTCTTCTGGCTCTATCTATTTGACCTCCTGCATGAAATATTCACAATAATATTTATTCACAAATAGAACCTCCAATCTGATCCATAATTCATTTGGATTTAATCCTTTTGATTCTTCATATACTTGATGGAAAAAGTTTGGGAGAAACAGACATGTCGATACTTGCTATGGCCATATCTTGTCTATTGAGAAAGTCATTTTTCTCATCGATAGAATCAGGCTCTACTTCCATTGCCATATATTTTGTACAAGCCTTTGCATCTAAGATGAAGAAAAAAAATTGGCTTCCATTCCAAATAGTTATGAGGCGTGGGAAGTATTTTCGACGAATAATTAATCTTTTTGTTGTCTTCAATCTTTTGTACCTGTAGAAAATGATTTGGTGTAGATTTTTCTTAGAAATCCGTCGTCTTTGATACCATGTAAATGTGTTAAACCTACACAAAATAGATCTATTTAGAAAATACTACACACATTTGCAGAGAGAAATTGAGAAAGAAGAAGCAAGATAGAAAGAATGGAAGAATTCTCATTAACCGTATTCCACACTCAAAGAGTGAATAATTTACAATATATATAGAATAAATGAGTAACTAATGAGACATAGTGGTGGTCTAGATTGATCTAGACACACACTAACAATTACAAGAGTAAACTACCACCTAGTCTAGTCTCTCAGGCAGTTACAGGAGTGAACTGCCACCTAGCTGAGTTAACTAGTCAACTAGTCTTCAGTTAACTGACTGAACAAAGAGTAGTGAGTTGGTGATGATCCCAATGTTGCATGGTGACAAAACAAATGCAACATCTAAACTCAACTCAACTAGTCAAACTGAAGTGTCAACTGAAAGAGAATATTCTCCAAATGGAATATTCTCCCCTAAAATATAGGAGACTAGATAATGACTAATTATGACTAATAAACAAGGAATAAACTTAGGAAAAATAAATCCTAGGTGTGTGTGAAGTAACTCCAACATCTGCAACCTTAGCTAGGACACAGATCTGTGATTATGATACTTAATAGAGCACTTAGCATCGTCATTTCCTCAATATGCAATCAATATCTACTTTGTTGATAAAACAGATATTCACAGCATTCACATTGATCTAATGTATTTAAGAACTTAGCATAGGTAAATAGATCATATATAGCAGATCAAGCACTAAACATATTCATACAGATCAGATCTATCATTCTCACATATCATTAGCACTAAGCATAAGAAGATTTATCTAATCATCTCAAAGCACTTATCAAATAACATATAAACACATCCGAACATCACACAAAGCATAGTAACACAGTATTTACGTGGTTCACCCCCACCCTGGGGCTACGTCCACCAACTCTTCTTCTTTATTAGCTTCTCAATAGGTTAGATGCAAAAATCCTCTGAACCCTTCTTCACATAGGACAAAAGATCTGTGCAGCTCGCTAGATCCTTCTTCCTTGTGTTACATCACAAAGCCTTCCACTGTTTGTTACAACCACTTGCACTTACCTCTGCAAGTCTCTTACAGTCATGCACAAAGCACTTACAGACTCTACTTGCACTTAGCATACATTCACATCTGATTAGCATCCAACATCACATAGATTCCTCTCTTTACATTGCCTAGACATCTATTTATATATTAAAAAATAGGCCTAAGCATGGGTAAACCCATGGGCCGACATCCCAATCCCATTACATGATCCCAAAAACCCAAAAAGGACCCAAAAAGGGGTCGAGATCCCGTGATCTCTGCTTCATCTTGTGCTCCTCCTTCAACAAGTTGTTAAATTCCAAAATAGGTCAACATGACCAAGAATCTCCCAAAACTTGGTGAAGGGCCAACAGGCCCCCAACACTCACCTGTGACTCATCCTAAGTCACTTTGGTCTGACTATTTCTACCTCGAAAGCCTCAAGCTTGGCTTGAGCTAGTTCGACATGTTGTTGTGCTATGACCTCTTGCTCGGTGAACTCCTAGATTACTACGTCATTCACTAGCCCTTATAGGCATTGTTCTGTTGTGGTGACAACCTGTTCTAGCTCTACTCCTCAGCTCTCAGCCTCTGTGAACAATTGGCATGCCTTATCTTGTACTAGTTGGAGTCGTTGAGTGACTTCCATAACTTTTCTTTGAATTGTATGGATATGTTGTTGGGTGGTGCATTGCTCTTGAGACCACTTCATTCTTTCTATGGTCGACAGGGCCTTCAGTTGCGCATGTAGTGTGTATGCATGTTGCTTCATTTCCTGGAGCTATGACTCTAGTTCCTACAATTCTGGATTCTCAGTGAGGTTCTCATATGTTTGGGCACTACAGTTACTCAACTGTTTTCATTCCAGGGAAAGATCTTTTAGTCTGTCAACTGCACTGCAGGATGTTTCTTCTCTTAGGTCACTTACGTCTTGCAGGGGTTCGGGCACAGTGTGTAGTTCCAAATCTACGATGCGTTGTTGTAGTTGTCGGATCACTTCTTAAAGTTGCACCACCTGTTGTGGAACTTGCTCTTCGGTCTTTACTTCTAAGACTGTCATAGAGTGAAGTGCTCTATTGACCATTTCCTTTACTTCAAGTTTCTCTGTGAGCAACTATTCCTTTCTTTGTTGCAGTTGTGATTTTTCTTCATCCCACTTCTCTTGGAGAGAAATATTTTCCCATTCTGCAGTACTGCATTGATCTAGAAGGACTCCCTGTACTTGTGTCAAAGCCTAGGTGGCTTGCACTGTTTCCTCTTGCACTCATCGAAGGCGAGCTTCAACTGTATCAGCTATTCAGTGGAGTTGAGCTGGCTCATCTCCCATTTCTGGTGTTCCTAGTGGCATAGGCGTAGTGGAAACTTCGCGGCTGGACTGTAGTGCTTGCTTCACCCCTTGAAGTTCAACCTCAATTCAATTTTACATCTCCTCCTGCTTAGCCCATTGTTTTTCTACTATCTCCAGTGAAGCATCATTCAGGGTTGCTACAATGAAATCAAAGTCATCTGGGGTGAGGATAGTCTGCAACTTGGTCATTGTTGCTTTCGAATTCTTCCAGGAAGAAGGCTTTGGAGGGAAAACTGTCCTTTTCTTCAAGGGGTCCTCCTTGTCTCTAGGCGGTGTTACCTCACCTTTATTTTACTCAGCTTCAATGCCATCTATCTCTTCGCCATCACATCTTTTCTCTGGAGAGATGGAAACAGTCTTCATGGGTGTACTGTCTAAATCTTGGACCTCTTCAGTCTTCTTTATCTTGTTAGGTCTGGGTGTATCCAACGCAGTTTCTGGGTTGTCTATGTTGAATATCTCTACAGGATCTGCTGGAATAAGGAGGTTCACCAACCATTATTTGGTGATCTCCTCCAAGTCCTCCTCTATCAGCTTGCAGTAGGACTGCATCTATTGATTATGTCCATCAGCGTGCACTGTGATATAAATGAAATGCCTATCAACGCTGAACTTTACCAAAGGTCAGAACCTATGTAAATTATTCGGAGTTATGCGAGGCATGGAATGTATGGCTACCTTCAAATGGTTGTGGTATGTGTGGAACACGACATTTGACTTCCAATAATTATTCATGTCACTGGAATACCACAGTGTACTGAACTTCGTGACCAAAGGTTCAAAGAGCTCGATGTCTGGTAAGGTCGCACCTTCTGGCATCTCCCTGGCAATGAAAGTGATCAGGATCAATAGCCAGCTGAAATGAAATGTGTACCCTTGATCCTAAGCTTCTGTGCAGTCAAGTTCTAATTGGTTCACCAGGTACTACGCCCAATTCATTTGTAGGACCTCTGCACACTTCCCTGCGAGGTCGACTAAAAAACCAGTGACTTGGGTGGGTTGGTTCTTTCATACTAAATTTCATGTGATCAATTGACAGGCGAGGCGCACTGGGTCACTCTGGATAGAAGCTACCTTGTAGTCTCACGTGCCCTTCTTGACATCATCATAGGTGTCCTTGATCCTTTGAGCTAGAGCGTTATCCATGGTTTTTTCGAGATAGAAATCATGTGGGTCGGGACCTTGCATACTTATCCCTTTGATGGGATTGATCAATGTCAAATCCACTATGATACAATGGTTTAACCACAAGTATCCTCCATGATAACAGGACAACAGTAGCTTGACCTCTTGGTGTCTTCTGAAGTGAGGAATTTTCATGACGTTGAGCAGTGTAGACTACGCGAGGTTCATTGTCCATGACTGAGGGACGATCTTCAAATTTTTTCCCTTTGTTCTAGTCAGGTACTTATGTGGGGCGAGCATGTTGTATACCTTCCTGTCGCCAAGGTTGAAGTCACTAAACTTCAACACTGCAATCTTTTCTTGGTCTGCGTGAACTGCGGGTATCCCTTTCGGGAAGTACGCAGTGATCAAGGTGTACTCAAAGTCTCTGGGCACACTGTATCGATTTATTGTGCCACTCAGCGGTGGTTGATAGGTGGGTAATATGCTTAGAATCAACTTAGCATTCATGATATCATCCCTGTGCTTAGTTCACTTCTCATTTGATGGTCGGGATGGTATGGCTCAAGCAATTGACGAAGAGGCTGGAAGTCCTCTCAGGGATGATGCTTGTACACCTATGGATAATCCTCTCTCCGACATGACTCTTTCAGTCATCAGGTCAAGGAGTAATTTTTTCATTGACTCTTTGATTGTGTTGATTTCCTCGAACATATGCACTCAGGATTAATTAGATCGGGGTCAAATTAACTAAGACACTGCAGTAGAATAAACATCAAGAGCGCAATGATCACTGTATACAATTCACTTAGTCTGTGGGCTCAAACTCTTGGTTAGAAAAAGTGTTCTCAGTGTGTGTCACGATGGGATAAATAGGTAACTCAGTAATGGGTCTCATGCAACAGGTATGAAGCCTCATTAACTATGTTCGGTCCGTTATGGCGCGGTCCAATAGTCTGGTGTCGAGCCTTAAATTCCTTTCTACTCGTTCGGGGTGGCAGTCGAATGGTTATAATGTCCCCAATGGCTATATTATTTTTCCATGGAGAAGTGCCATGTGTCGTTGTTCTGATATCCCAACGAAGTTTTAATTTTGCAAATTTCCCTCCTGCGAAGTTCCCTCTGGAACTTTCTGTAACTTTTCAATCTTAGCCCTCTTCTTACTTAGCTTTCTAGACTTCTTTCCAGTGAGCTTCGTCTCGGAATGTATTTTTCCATTCTGATTCTTATCTTCGTTTGACATAGTCACTGCGCGTTGTTGAGATTATTTCCTAGGAATCAAGGGTAATACCTCTTCTTTATCTGGGATAGGTACTTTAGTTTTATGTGCGTCTTCTAATGTTCTTGCAGTGTATCTAGTGTTAAATAGCTTCGATATGTTCTCCTATTCTTCAATCAAGTGTGCGATCCTTCTAGTCACGAAATCTTTTAACTCTTGTTTCTTCTGCTCCAAAAATTCTTCTTCTTCCTTTCGTCTGGCTTGATCTCTATCAATCCAAGGTTTTCCTACTAACATGGTAAACGGGGCATTTTCTTCAATAAATTTAATAATATCAAAATCTTCTTCTATCGAAGTTCCATTGGCATTCGTAAGTATCTGCGTGAACCTTCCACATAGGTTTACCAGTTTTCCTCTGAATAATTCTACTCCTCCTAATGAAGGAATCATAGCATGCCTCCCTATAGATTCCCAAGTTCTCTATGTCATGATATTCATCGGTGTTTCTTCATCCAGAACATAGTCAATGTCGAAGTCTCCTATTCTTGCTTCGATGCATTCTTTTTCTTTGAAGATCTCTGATAATCTAATATGTCAGTGGTCATTCAGGGCTTCTTTCATTTGTAACAATACTTTCTCTGATTCTTTTTGGGATTCTGCTATTTCTAGATCTGCCTTGGGGTTTTCTTGGTTTAGATTCATTCCTTCAAGTTTAGCAATCATTCTAGGGCAATCCAACACTTCATGGTCCATAGATTTGCAACAAAGATAACTAGTTCTTTTTCCAAGGCATTCCTTAGCAAGATGTCTTGGTCTTCTACAACTGTAACAGAGGGTTAATCCTATCTTTATTTTAAATGATCCCCAACTTCTCCTGTACTGTGTGCTAGGATCATAGGAGCTAACCTGCAACAAATTCTTTCTAGGATCCTACATCCACTTGTTAGTCCAAACAATCTTTCTATGCATAGGTATAACATATCTTTATTCTTATCATATCTACTCATATCAACCCTTCTTTCATGTATTAGTGCCCTAGTTTTCAAGCTAGGACAAAACCTATCAAACATACCTAAATCCATACTTTAGAAACAAAAATTTCCACTTATCTTACTTTTACAGAGTACAAATCTTTCAGATCTAGAATTTTCCTACTATTCTTACCTTTATCAGAGCATAGAGCTTATAGATCTCACCTCTTTTCTTCAGATCTGACCTCTTTTCTTCAGACCTGGCCTTCCTCTTGGAACAAAGCTTCATAGTTTAAGTAAAATACTATGCATTAGGGAAATAGATCTACGCACGGAGCTTTCACAACTTCAAGACGAATATTTGCACAAAGCTTCTTCTTTCTCAGTTCCCAACAATCACAGTTTCAGGTCCCGGCAACGAAACCATTTGTTGACACAGGGGCAGACCTAGGTTTCAACACTACACCAACGCACCAACAAAACCCTAAATACCAACCCTTTAGGAAAAACCTACGAAGCAGATGAAGTCTCACCCGAGGTAGAGGCAGGGGTGGTTGCGAGACTCAGGTGTCTGTAACCTTAGCTGGGACACAGATCTGTGATTATGATACATAATAGAGAACTTAGCACCATCAGTTCCTCAATATGCAATCAATATCTACTTCGCTAATAAAGTGGATCTTCGCAGCATTCACATTGATCTAATGTATTTAAGCACTTAGCATAGGTAAATAGATCATATCTAGCAGATCAAGCACTAAACATATTGATACAGATCAGATCTAACTTTATCACATATCATTAGAACTAAGCATAAGAAGATTTATCTAATCATCTCAAAGCACTTAGAAAATAATATATAAATGCATCAGAACATCACACAGAGAAGAGTAACACAGTATTTATGTGGTTCTCCCCCACCCTGGGGCTACGTCCACCAACTCTTCTTATTTATTAGATTCTTAATAGGTTACATGCACAGAGCCTCCAAACCCTTCTCCGCATAGGAAAAAAGATCTGCGGAGCTCACTAGATCCTTCTTCCTTTTGTTACAGCACAAAGCCTTCCACTGTCCATTACAACCACTTGCACTTAGCTCTGAAAGTCTCTTACAGTCATGCACAAAGCACTTACAGACTCTACTTTCACTTAGCATACATTCACATCTGACTAGCGGCTTAACATCACATAGATGCCTCTCCTTACATTGCCTAGACATCTATTTATATATTACAAAATAGGCCTAAGCATGGGTAAACCCATGGCCCAACATCCCAATCCCATTACATGATCCTAAAAACCCAAAAAGGGGTCAAGATCTCGTGATCTCCGCTTCATCTTGCGCTCCTCCTTCGACAAGTTGTCAAAGTCCAAAATAGGTCAACATGACCAAGAATCTCACAAAACTTGGTCAAGGGCCAACAACCTCTATGAGCAGTCTCCATTCCACTGGCAGTTACCTCAGGACTCTTCATCTCCTCTAGAGATCACCGTACAACTCCTCAATCTATTTGGTATAAACAATCAGTGGTTTATGGCAGTTACCCCGAGAACCTCTGGGCGCTTATCCTCTTTTGGAAACTTTTCCCTTTCTGAGAATTCTACACATTGGGCACTATCTCTTATGTCTAAACCCCTTCCATTCACATGACCACCGGTGGTGACCAGGGGAAAACCACTTCTGGACTTTGCATTTTGGGTCATCTGTCATGATTCACCCTGACTCTCCTAACTCCCAATCTCCCGAAATCCGAAGTGGAGCCTAGCGATTTGCTAGCTCCTTCCTTAACTTCACTGATGTGACCAGTGGTTATGAACACCGGCAATGCCAACAGGTGCTTCGTAACTTCATGTTTCATATATTCTTTCGTGAGTCTCCTTGACTCCTTCAAGTCTCGGTATCCGAAATAGAGCCTAGCACCTTGAAAGCTCCTACATTCATGTGACCACTGGCGGAGACCAAACGCCTATTCAGAAGGTGCTTCATGACTCGCGACTTCGGGGATCTAGGTATGAGGCATATCAACTCTCCCAAGTCATGATCTTAGAAATGTGGATATGACCAAGGTCCAAGTAAGAGGGGTTCTTCACAATTTCGTGACTTCGCATTTCGGAGATTCTGCAACGAGTTGTCTCCAAAACTCCTGGTACATGAAACGCTGAAGTGGCTTCATATCAGATCAACGTTTGAGATTTATCGATGATCCGACGAATATCCTTCACTCTGAGACTTAAGCTTTCGGGAATTTGGGGGAGTTTTGATGGTAAAACTCCAGAAGAAAAACTCCCAGAGTGACATAACTCTTGCGTCACTCGATGACGTGTCATGAGCTGAGTGGATGCCATGTGCCACTTAGATTCGTAATATTCACGTACTTGAAATGTTGAATCATATCAACACTTGTCCTTGTATGATTTCACCATATATCGTTTCTGACATGGACTACTGACGTGGTCTGCCACTTTTCATTGGTGACATTAATCTCCTCACGTGGCACATGTTCTTCTCCTGGATTTGATGACCCAGATTAGTCCTCGATCCAACGGCTCATATCATTTCGCGACATCGCATATCGCAAGTTCGATGGGTTAGAGAACCTCCTTCCTTTGACCTTTCAATCAATGAAATGTCGATATTTCACCATGAGTCCTACCTAAATGGATGGCTAGGATTCCTTCGCAGCTTTGGAGTGTTGAATGACTCATGGGCTTCATCTCCTTACAGCTCCATTGGATCTAACAGTTTCTAGTCCTTCGTATTTTCTCCAGATCTAATGGCCCATATCTTATCGCGACTTCTCGTTTCATGAAGTTGGAGGACTACTCACCTCCATTCTCCCGATTCGCGATTCTGCGATTCAGCACATCTGTTTCCATGTGTCCTCCTCGATGATGGAAAGTCCTCCTTCTTCTAGGACTTTGTAAGCCCGCTTCACCTTGCACTTAAAGGTTGTGCACGTTCTCCTGGATCCAATGATGGTTGATCCCCACGCTTAGATCTAATGCTCAAGATCTGTTCTCCATCTGTGCGCTCCTCCTGTCTATACTTACGATGTCTTCTGAACCATCTCCTGCCATCACTGTTGTTGTTCTCTGCCTGCGAACCTTCTCCTGTGGGTCTTGTATTCATTATTCTTGCCATCAATGGCAAGTGCACTCCAACTATAAACATGCCAACAATATCCCCCTTTGGCATTGATGGCAACCCTCAAAGGCTGCAATAGACTGTAGAATCTGGACCACTCCTTTTCTCCCCCTTTGGCATCAATGTAAAAATAAATATGCTACCCCTGAGCTATTGCAGTATTTGTTGGAGGTATCATATATTCAACCAACACATACTCCCCCTGACAGAATGGACCCTCTTAAGCTGATAATGGGGTCATGCCCAACTTCTGGCATAGATACTCAAACTGAGATTGTGCAAGCGGTTTAGTGAAGATATCAACAATCTAATCTTTGGATGGAATGTAATGCATAGAAACCACAGAGTTGGTTACATGTTCCCTCAAGAAGTGATATTTGATGGGTATATGCTTGGTCTTGGAGTGAAAGACAAGATTCTTTGATACACTAATTGCACTGGTATTATCACAATCAATTGGGATCGGTGTAGTATATTTTACCTCCAAGTCTGCAAGTGTATGAATCATCTACAATACTTGGGTATAGCAAGTGGCAGCTGCAATGTATTCATCTTTTGTAGTTGATAAGGAAATGGAACCTTGATTCTTTCTCAACCATGATACAAGAGAATCTCCTAAAAAGAATGCAACTCCACTCGTTATTTTCCTTTCATCCACGTAGTTAGCCCAATCAACATCTGAATAGACTAAGAGTTGAAAATTCTAATTCCTAGGATACCATAGGCCATAGTCCATTATTCCTTTCAAATATCTGAATATTCTTTTGACAGCTAACAAATGACTATGTTTAGGTGTAGCCTGATATCTTCCTACCATTCCAACATCATGCATTATGTCTGAACAGGATGTTGTGATGTACAATAGGCTACCTATCATAGACATATATGAACTTTGGTCAACAACAGGTGAGTCATCATCCTTGCTTAACTTGCATCCAGTGACCATAGGTGTGCTCATAGGTGTGGAATCTTCCATTTGAAACCTTGTCAACATTTTTCTTAGATATTTCACCTGAGAAAGAAATAATCCTTCAGACCTCTGAGTAATTTGCAGACAAAGAAAAAATGGCAGTTCCCCTATCATAGAAATTTCAAATTCAGACTGCATGGCAGAAGCAAACCATTGTACCAATGAAGCATTATTTCTTCTGAAGATGATGTCATCTACATAGACCAAAATGATGAGAAAATCATCACCCTCTGTTTTGATATATAGATTGTTTTCAATTGTTCCTCTCTTGAACCCTTTGTTTTGAAGATACTTATTCAGTCTGTAATACCAAGCACGATGAGCTTGTTTCAACCCATATAAATCTTTCTTCAGTTGGAAGACAAAGTTAGGGTTATCTGATAGTTGGAAACTCTCTGGTTGTTCCATATAGACTTCTTCTTTTAGATCTCCATTAAGAAAAGTTGACTTGACATCCATTTTATAGACTTTGAATTGTTTATGGTAGGCATAGGCAAGAAACATTCTAATAGCTTCTAATCTTGCTATAGGCACAAATGTTTCATCAAAATCCAGTCCTTCTATTTGAGCATATCCTTTGCAGACCAATATAGCCTTATTTCGTACAATATTTCCTTGCTCATTCATCTTATTTTTGTATACCCATTTGGATCCTATTACATTTTTATTTGTTGGCCTAGGAACGAGTTCCCAAGTGTCATTTTTTTCAATCTGATCCAATTCCTCATTCATTGATTTTACCCAATTTACGTCTTTACTGGCTTCATTAAGGTTCTTGGGTTCCACCATGGATATGAAGGCTATATTTGATTGCTCAATGTCTTTGATTATCCTTCTCCTAGTTTGTACACCTTTGTATTTCTCACCAATTATCTGACTTTCAGGATGATTCTTTTGAGTAATTCTGGAGGAAGGATTTGATGTTGATTGTCGTCCTAACTCTTCTTGTCTGGGTATCTCTTCTCCACTTGATTCATCATCTTCTTGTGACTCTGATATTTGTTGTTCTTCATCTTTATTATTCTTATCCTCTTCTTCAGCTGACTTGGTGCTTATTTTCTGTTGATATTTTACATGAGCTTCTTCGTCAATTTGAACACCAATATAGTCTACTAATTTATGAAATATTTTATTAAAGCATCTGTATCCTTTATTATTCATTGCATATCCTAGGAAGATACCTTCATCAGATATACTATCAAATTTTCCCAGATGATCATCATTATTCTTGATGTAACATGTACTTCCAAATACTTTGAAATTTTTAATGGATGCAAGTCAATCAAACCACAACTCATGTGGAGTTTTATCACTATTCGGCCTTAGATGTGCTTTGTTCAGAATATAAATAGTTGTGTGAACAACCTCCACCCACAAGGTTTGTGAAATGTCCCCTCATTCATCATATCCCTTGCCATCTGTTGAACTAATCTATTTTGGCATTCTACCACTCCATTTTGTTGAGGAGTACCTGGAATAGTATATTATATTTTAATTCCATGTCTATCACAGAATTCTTTGAAATCTCTTGACATAAATTATCCTCCTCTGTCTGAGTGAATTGCCTTTAACTTTCTTCCTGTTTGATTCTCGGTTAATGCCTTAAATGTTTTAAACTTCTCAAACACATCATATTTTTCTCTCAGAAAGGCAACCCATGTACGTCTAGAGAAGCCATCAATGAACAACATAAAGTAACATTCTCCTCCAGTTCCTTCTTTTTGCGATGGTCCACACAGATCTATATGAACAAGTTGAAGCGGTTTCTTTGAATATGTGAAACTCTTCAATTTGAATTGAGCACGAGTCAGCTTCCCCATTTGGCAAGACTCGCATACAGAGTTATTAGGCTTAGATGGGGACAGTGATTGCAAGACAAGTTGGTCCTTTGATTTGGCTTGTTGATATTGGTTTCTGTGATAATGCTTATTTGTTCTGGATAGCACTTCTTGTGTCCTAGATGATCAACGTGAATTCAGTTACGAGGTTAATTGTGATGGTAAAGTTATAATTCAGGGTACTACTACAACAAGAGAATAAAAGGTCTTCAAGAGCTCACATGTATTCCACATGCAGACTCAACATATGTACCACCAGGACCCTTTACTATGAATTCTCAAATACCGGACAGGGTAGATCCCAGAGAATTTTCTGGCGATTTTCAATTCTGATGGTATTCTAGAAGGGATTGAAACGAGAGATAGAGAAAGGACAAGCTCTACTTCTTTAACTTTCTATTCATAGATAGCTTGGAGGAGAAATGGTTTCACAATTTTTAAATAGTCAAGTGTTGAAAGTGGGCTCAATGGTTTTTGATGGCTTGACATTATTTAGTATTCGCACAACAACTTATATCTCTCAGATTGAGAATCATACATTTTTAAAGCAGTGCTTTTGGACTCGATCATAAAAATCTCATTCCCGACAGGAAGTCGGAAGTGTCTCATTGGAGCATATGGATTTCCCCTCCATCACAGTTTTTTTTCTTTTCGTGTACACATTATATATTTTTGGGGTCGTGAGGTCCAGTTCAGTTTTCAAATCTGTCTATTATGTATAAATTTGAGCTCATAATAAGACAACTGTTATGATAAATAATGAATATATTAAATGAAATAAATGGATGTGCTTCCAGCCGGTTCGGTTCACAATTCAGTTCTTCAAACTACCATAACTATCCAGAAACTAACTGGAACTACTCTAACCACCCATATTACCATTTAAAGGAAGAAGCGCACATCTATAGAGAAAAATAAGAATTTTGGAGATAGAGATTGCTAAAAGAGAAAAGTGAGAAAATTTTCTGAGAGAGAGCTTTTGGCAGAAATTTCAAAGTAGTATGCTAGGAGTGTTGTGAGGACTGTGCATTTCATTCTTTTATTACATCTTCAACAAAGATTGACGAAATTTTCGGTAGTAGGGGGTCTTGCGAAGCAGTGAAAAGGATAAGTGAGGATGAGTTTGTTGGCCTTCACAAGGTAAATATTTACTTATTTAGTTTGTTGTAATAAGTCTCGGTTTGATTCAACGCTAATCAGTTTCACTATGTAGGTTTTCTCCTTGTGATTCGCCACCATGGCTCTATTCCTTCTTGGCTCAGCTTTCCTTTTCTTTTTCATGCTTGGTCTTTCTATTGTACATTGTGTCTAGGGGGGCTAAAGACCATTATATGGCCCTAGTCTACGCAGACTTGCAGATTTTGAAGATTATGAATTTCTATGAGAAGTTTTTTAATGAAAATCATTTCTTTCTCGCTCGACACTATCTCCTGATATTTCTTTAAAATCCTCAATTTTCCTCTTATTTATTATTTAACACTTTGATTTCAGAATAGGATTTTCCTTTTCTTTATTATTTAACAATTTGATTTCAGAATAGGATTTTCCTCTTCTTTATTATTTAACACTTTGATTTCAGAAATTAAAAAAAAGGAGAGTTGGATAAAATCTTAAAAAGACAAACTAAATGTATTTATTTTGTAAACACTCATGTTCATAAAGTTTTATTTTCTAGCTTATTAGTGTACATAACTTTGTTTGTTTTACTATTTTAATTTTACATCCTAACCTAAAAAGGAAAAATAAACAAATTCATGACTATGTTATATGTATATATGCTTACTCATTAACTAGTTTAATATGTATAAACCTTTTTGTTTTTTTAGTTTTCTATTTTATTATGTTTTAGTTACATCCTAAATAAAAATATAAAAAAGGTTATATCATTAAAATGTTATTTATATTCTTCAGATTAATGTCATATAATAACTTTTTCTTTAATTAAGTTACCTTAAAACTAAAATAGTTAATTAGATTTTTTTAGCTTTTAATTAACTTTGTTTTATTTATTTTTCCTTTTTTCTATAAAAACAAAAGCATTGTCTTTCTATTTTTGTGTGTTTCCTTTCTTAAATTTAATCTTGTTACTACAAATGTATAAACTCCACATAGAAATTATAAAATTGTAAATAGCATAAAAATCATAAAATTGCATAAAAATTAAATATTGTTAAAAGGTTAAATTATAAGGAAAAGGAATTCATGCTTGGAATATAGGTTAGAGTAAAATTGACCTAGAGTTCAATGTGCTTTCTTGTCTGGGGATTAAATCCTAGGATAAGATTCCCGTCTCTTCTCGCCTAGCCCTACGAGAGGTTGAAAATGTTGATGTTGGAGACTCTCTAGTCCCTTGGCATCAACTGTAGGGTGTTGGCACCCTATCACCCCCTATCGCCTCATCAACTTGGTCCATCGTGCCATGGTTGGATAGTGAGGTCCACGCGGAATAATATCAACTCTAGGGCCTAGACCTAGAACCCGCTCGAAGAGAAAACTACAAAGGATATGTTGGAAGATTGGTTGTTGTCATTGATGTCAACCCTAGTCATGGGTTTTGGACCGCAATATTGATGAAGGTATTTGGACATGAAGGAAAATGCACATGCAGATACAACACCCATGGATGGATAGTATACATCATGTTGTTTCCGTTGGTATGTGGCACGTCACATGGATCCTCATGGTTGAGGAGAAATGAATTCTTGAAGATGAAAAAGTGAATTGAATAAGGAAGTACATGTAGGCCCTGAAAATAATTAAAGAAAAGAATTACAAAATAAGAAAGTGTCAGGTCGGCCCTAATGTTAAAAGGAAGTGACATAAATGGTATAAATAAAAATTATTATACATTCATTTGATACAAGTTGAATTTCAGAGGAAATCAGAAGTAAAGAAGGCCGGATTTCAAGGGAGGATGAAGTCTTTTGGTGATGTGTTCTAAGGTATGTTATTTTCAGGTCATCTTACCATTTTTGCTATAAAAAAATTTCTAGAAATATTAAGATGGTGAAATTGTTATGGTATTGAGAGGACATATCAAGGTTCCTCTGGTAAAAATTATATCTCTTAATTCTCTATAATTATGGAGATACACTCTGTGGAAGATAGGGTTTGTGACCAGCCCTGAAGCTAGTCAATAAATAGGTGTTCCGGGTAAAACATTCATAACTTATTCATACATAATCCAAATGAAGTGGGACCACTTCCATTGGAAAGAGTACAGACTGTAGTTTCTTTTGTGTGAGTTTCGAAATTATATGTTAAATATTGATCACGGGGCATGATGTACAAGTTGGGTCTTCTGAATAGACCAGAATTGAATAAAGTCTACCATTCTTTCTATAACCTCTTTTTGGGGAGGATTCAAGGAGTGAAAATTGGAGGAGTTTCAGAGAATACATTGAGTAATATTATCTA
>ML780049.1:469479-481010 GCA_009831015.1 Picea engelmannii
CTCATATATTGTGCATGGTGTATTGTGGTGTATTGGTGTAACTCTTATACTATTGTTCATTGTTCATTGGATATAGTTGAATGTTTTAAGTATAAGTTGAAAAAGGTTTTAAATTGTACTTGATACTGATTCACCCCCCTCTTAGTATCAACATGATAGACATGAACTCGAAGTTCCTCTTTCTACCCAGTTTGCAATCTGTCAGCTGGCTCTTCATATTGGCCAGTAGTGAAGTGCACTAGTGTTGGCCCTTGACCAAGTTTTGAGGAACACTTGGTCATATTTGACCATTTTTGGACTTCAACAGCCTGTCAAATATGGAGCGTTAGGCGAAGCAGAAATCATGGGATCTCGGTCCACTTTTGGGCCCCTTTAGGGTTTTGGGTTAATGTAATGGGAGAGGGATGTCAGCCTGTGGGTTTACCCACGCTCAGGCCTGTTATCCCCGATTTATAGGGATAACTAGGAGAGCATGTCTCGAGGTCCACAGGTCCTAGACAAGGAGTATCGAGAGCAGGATTGACCTG
Organism: Picea engelmannii; assembly: GCA_009831015.1. NCBI lineage: Eukaryota > Viridiplantae > Streptophyta > Pinopsida > Pinales > Pinaceae > Picea > Picea engelmannii. The sequence continues at coordinate 470,007 of ML780049.1, forward strand.
TGGATGGCCCTAGAGGGCCCATCCTTCTTCTTCTTCATCGGACCTGTCCTGTTAGCAGCAGCAGCATCCATCACCATCGGCTTGGACTTGCATCGGAGAAGAATCTTGCTCCATGAGGTAATTGGTCCAGGTATCATGGTATGTGTCATGTTTGATCATTATAACTTTCAAATATATGCATCAGGTTCCTTACATTTCTGACAACTTCTTGGATCTTACACTAACCCACTTGACCATGGTTGGGGGGATAAATGAGGTTCCCTAGCAAGCTTGTATCCATAGGTTTTGGTTAGCCACCAGGGGGGGATTTTGAAGAGCCATCATCTGCTCCCACCATATTATCATTTTACATCTTATCTCCCATTCATCTATCCCATTCCCCTAGTCCAGGCATTAGGATGACCTATTTGAGGGGTTACACTTTATCCTGTGGGAAGAAGAGGCTAAAGGCCCAAGGGGTAAAAGTAGCTGGTAAAAGATAAAAGCCATAGGAAATAAAACCTAGAGATGCCTCGCCCAGGGATCCCCGAGAAGCCAATAAAAAGGCCTCTTGATAAGAAACAAAAGGGACCCGAAGAAAAGTAATAAAACAAGACCTAGCCAAGAGGATGGGGGGTCTCAGCACGAGTCGGCCCATTATGTTCATAGGTATCTAGCAGTATGACATTGTCATTATCTTGTTACCATGCCAGGTCAGTGACCCTTGGTTGCATGGCCAAGGGAAAGGGGGTCTCATCACGAGCCATCCTTATCATTTCTGTGAAAATACTCATGGGTAACACTATCAGCTCTGGTCACCACACCAAGGCAGTGTCCTCTGGTTAGACCTTGAAGCAAAAAGAAAGAATAAAGGCAATAAAGGGCTTGGAAAGAACTGCATCCATGACAAGTACAGCTCGTCTCCTACAAAGGCACCCATGGATAATACCCACCCCTGGTTTTCACTATGTCTAGACATCCTTAGACCATACCACCTTGTATTACATGGCTTGAATGATATCCTCTGGGAACTTTCCTCTTCTTATGGATGCTGGCCCAACAGGGCACTTTGTCTTTTCTTCGGCATTGTATAGTAGGTCAGTGTAATGTCTTTGAGCTATTAACTGATATGCTAGGGGTCTTATGCATGCATTTGATGAAATTAATGATGAAATATGATTGACATGGCTATGATCCCAAGGACTAATGAGCCCATGGAGGGAGAATTTTTTTATGTGCAGGACCATACCCGATGGACAGGTACCAGGTGGACCGGTACACATGGGGAGATGATCAGTTCGAACCTCCATGGGGCTGAAGAGACCATCAAATGGTTGTTGGGACCCCATCAAGGGTAGAGAGAGGACAATTATTGATCGAGCCTTTGCACGAGAGAAGAAGGAGGACGTTTGCATCCAGGACCCCTTGGCTGAGCCCAACCTAGGGGGATTGACCCATTGCAGGTGGAATGTGTGCTTTCTGATGCCCCAGGATGTCATCTCGGAGCCATGACATCACCTCCAGTGAGTGGTACCTTGACAGAGCAGTTTGGCACGTGTGGCAGAGTTTGGAGGCCTAGAGAGGGCCAACATTTGGCTTCTAGTGCTGAGTTTTGCCCTAAAAAGGGCCAACGTCACCCTCAGAGGGGCTAGATGTCCTATTTACTGCTCATTTAGGCTTTTATTTAGCAGATAAGTGTAAAAACATTATGATTTTAGTAGTCAACCTTGTTGGTTATTTTAATGACCTAATTTTTAAATTAAAGGTCATTGGATGATATAAATTGAGGATGTTTTCCCTCATTTTGAAAATAACACAACTCACTCTCTTGTGAGATCTGATTTTTAGCGCCCTATTGGGGTTGTTTGGCTGAAATAGTGAGGCCCAACTTTTGAAGGAGGAGTTTTCTTGGCATTGGTGTTTCTTTGAAAGGAAGGTGTTACAACTAGGGTTTGCTTGGATATTTCTTCTTGAATTGTAAGTGTTTTTCCTGCAAAACTTCTCTTTGAATGGTTGTAGTTTAAATCTCTTGCATTTTACTTATGTATTGCTGAATCAAAACCCTAGGGGACAACAACACAAGTAGGTTGTTGTCTCATGTCCCCTGACAAAGAAACTTTAAACCATTGAATAAGAAAATAGAGCCTAGTGTTAGCTACACTTGTTTTCTTCATTCCTTATGCTAGTCGTACCTTTTTGAAGCCAAGAAGAGTGAGATGTCCTTAGCCTAGGCTTACTAGACTAGGGCCGTACCAATCTAGGGTTTGTTGATAGACCTTGTTTTTGCAACGTCTCCCTCATCAGAACCTCTTGTCTTGGTTAAAATTTCCTTATTGTGCTAGTCGTTTGCCAGGAAAGAGGAGAGAGCACAAGGCCTTGCCTTTGCAAGACCTAGTAACTCTCTCTCTCTCTCTTAGGGTTTTTGCTTTCAAGGCCCTGTTTTAGCAGCACCTTGAAAACCTACCCTCTAGTCCTCAGAAAAATTTTACCCTTCAACTATTGCGCCCATCACTTGTTGACTCCATCAACCCTTAGGCACTGATCCTTAGACTCTAGCGTTGAAGTGATAAGTGACTAAACAAGCTTTCAAAACCTCATTAATTTGAAACCCTAACTAACAACTAACCCTAAAGCTGACGTCACCCCTAGGATATTTTCATCTTGATGCAGCAAACCTATTGTATGTGAGCAACTGAATGATAGTTAATGCATTGATTTGATTCAAGGAGTGATTATATTCATTTGATGCTATATTGTTCTAGTATTTATTGACAAGTAGTATCATATTGTCATTGTTATCATTGCAAACATTGACTTCGTCAATATATACTGTTGTATTTACCCATATATTGAATTTAGATAGTCATTGATTTATGAAGTATTAACCATTATTGTACGTACTAGTTTTATTATTGTCTTGTTTCGCAAGCAGGTGACTTCTCTGTGGTTACTCTTTATTTGACTATCTTTTTGGGCGATAACCTGTGAAAAGAGGAAAATAGCCTTAATCCTTTGAGCCTTTACCTTTCAAACCCCAAATTGCTAGGGACATCTCCCTTGGGGCTAGTCTCCATAAACAGAAAGGACCTCCCCATTGTGGTGACATTGGGTGGGGTAGGTCCCTGTTACGCCAATTTGGCCTTCTACTTTACAGCCTTTGCTCCTAGCTACAAACTGTGTGATAACATTTTGGTGCCATTGTCGGGGAACACTGAGTCAATCTTCCTCAATGACAAATCTTTTTGGTAAGCCTTGCCTCAGAACCTTATCTTACAAGATTACCTGGTGACTCCACTAGGGTATTTTTCCCATTTTATTTGGTAAGTTCAAGTAAATTATCTGGTGACTCCATCGATGACGAAGCCAACAATGAATTCACAATGGGATCCTGAGAACTACAAACCTCTATACATGATAAAAATCCCAGGATACCCAAGACAAATGCCCCCGATATCCAAAAAATGGCTCCCTAGATTCACTGGTAGCGATGGGGAAAGAGCTGACTTTCATATGAGCAATTTTTATTCTTATTTTGGACTCCACCCTATCGATGATGATGCCGAAGATGTAGTTATGAAAAATTTTCCCACCACTCTTCACAGGAATGCTAAAAAATGGTATGATGATCTTCCCGATGCTAGCATCACCTCCATGAACCAACTAGAAGAAGTTTTTCTCAAAGAATGGGGCATAAGTTTGGGAGACATATTAGTACTGCTAAAAAGATTCGAGCATATAAAAAAAACTGAGAATGAAACCCTATTTAACTTCCAGAGTAGGTTTGAGGGCACTCTATATCAGATTCCTGCAAGCCATCTTCCTGAAGAAGAGTATGTTGTCCATCTCTATACCCATGCGATCTTGGCACACCTAGGTTTGCCCCTCAGTAAAATGGCCCCAAAGACGCTCAATGAATCTTATGGCATGGATAAAGGAATTGAACAAAACATCTCCTTATCTGGGATGAAGGACCTCTTCACCTCAGGTACTCTTAGTATGGAAAGTTTGTTTTCCCATGAAAACCTTGTTGATGATTTCCAAGAAGAAGGGAAACAGACCATCATTCAACATGGGATGGTTGAATACATGGCTAAGGAAATGGAACCTAAGAAGAATGTTGAAGTATCAATGTGTGCCCCTCCTTCTGATGAAGCAATCCAAGATCCCTTTTCTCCTGCACAACAAAAGGAAGATGAGGTTAGTTGCGTTCCATTTCAGGATTTCGATAACACCTTGTCACATGATTCAGATGAAGGAGGAATGGGATTCCCCAAAGTATTTGATCTTCTGAGTTGCACAACTAAAGAATAAGGGGTAATTCCTAAGGATGAGACCACAATGCGTGCCGAAAACACCAAATTCCTCAAAGTCCCTGCACAAAGAGAAACAGTAAGTTACCCTCCTCCCTTAGTTTTTGATAAAGCTTTACCTTATGATGAAGAAAATGAGGAGGAGGAGAATGAATTTTCAAATGTTTCAAACCCTGCATGTCATGACGCAGATAGTGACATTGTTGATAACATTGATGAGTTCATACATGTGGGGAGACGTAGGTGGGATATAGTTGGTTATGACCTGGATCCCATCTATGACACTGAGAGTCATTTCCAGTTGTTTCCCTTGCAATTGTCACAACAGATTACTTCCAACCAATGGCAACAAGGAGATGAGATTTTTTCCCGTACTTTTCAAAAAACCAAGGATGACCCAGTACCTTATTCTCCTGATGATTTTCAGTCTTACCTTGATATTTTTTATGATTACCCTTCTGAGCACTTGGACTCATTTCATAAAGATAATTTCCAACCACCATTGTGCTCAAATTTTGATACAAGTAAGGACATTGTTTGCCTAAGGAAGGTTTCTCATGACTTTTTGCTCCAGCCACCTGTTATTACTTTACCATGCTTTTCCATTAAAGGTGTAGTTGGGAAGTACCTTTTTTACGTTGAGTTTCCTCTTAGGCAAGCCCTAAACTCTAGGGTTTGGTTGAATACTGCAAGTTTGAGTAAGTTGTCCCAGTTTTTCAACTTTCTCTTGGTAGTTTGTCAGTCATCTGCTAGGTCTTTGTCGATCCCTTCCTTGACTTCAGAGCATGAGGATGCCCTAGGTAGACAGTTTGCAGGCCCTTTGAGTCAGTTTCTTAAACCTTACTCTCCTCATGACCCTTTCTTGAAGTGGATTGAGTACTTTCCTCAGAGATTGACTTGGCAGGATTTTATCCCTCCCACCCGCCTCCATGAGTTAGAACTTGAGATCTCTGACGATATGATGTATGCTCTAACCCATGTCATTTTTGTGCTTGATTTATCACTATTTTGGTTTATGATGAAGCACAAAAGAAGGTATTGGGGTACATTGCTAGATTGGTTACACTGGTCGTTTGACTACATTGAGCATCCAGCCAACAGGTAAGTATGGGTAAGTAGTTTGCTCTCATGTTTTGTTTCAGTCGCATACATATATATTATATTTGTGGGGTGGAAATACCACCCTACCTTTTTTACTGATGCCCTATTTGAGTGTGACCAGGTCTACAGGTTTATGCTAGAGATGCTAAGGTTCTCATGTGTTCTACGGTGAGCACATGTCCCCGAGTTGGAGCTAGATGTTATCCCCGATTTCTAGGGATAAATAGGAGATCATGTCTCGAGGCCCACAGGTCCTAGACATGGAGTACCGAGAGCAGGATTGACCTGTGCATGGCCCTGGAGCACCCATCCTTCTTCTTCTTCATCAGACCTGTCCTGTCAGTAGCAGCAGCATCCATCACCATCGGCTTGGACTTGCATCGGAGAAGACTCTTGCTCCATGAGGTAATTGGTCCAGGTATCATGGTATGTGTCATGTTTGATCATTATAACTTTTATATATATGCATCAGGTTCCTTACATTTCCGAAAACTGCTTGGATCTTACACTAACCCACTTGACCATGGTTGGGGGGATAAATGGGGTGCCCTAGAAAGCTTGTATCCATAGGTTTTGGTTAGCCACCAAGGGGGGATTTTGAAGAGCCATCGTCCGCTCCCACCATATTATCATTTTACATCTTATCTCCCATTCATCTATCCCATTCCCCTAGTCTGGGCATTAGGATGACCTATTTGAGCGGTTACACTTTATCCTATGGGAAGAAGGGGCTAAAGGCCCAGGGGGTAAAAGCAGCTGGTAAAAGATAAAATCCATAGGAAATAAAACCTAGAGATGCCTCGCCCAGGGATCCATGAGAAGGCATGAAAAAGGCCTCTCGATAAGAAACAAAAGGGACCCGAAGAAAAGTAATAAAACAAGACCTAGCCAAGAGGATGCGGGGTCTCAACACGAGCCGGCCCATTATGTTCATAGGTATCTAGCAGTATGACATTGCCATTATCTGGTTACCACCCCAGGGCAGTGACCCTTGGTTGCATGGCCAAGGGAAAGGGGGTCTCATCATGAGCCAGCCTTATCATTTATGTGAAAATACTCGTGGGTAACACTGTCAGCTCTGGTCACCATGCCAAGGTAGTGTCCTCTGGTTAGACCTTGAAGCAAAAAGAAAGAATAAAGGCAATAAAGGGCTTGGAAAGAACTGCATCCATGACAGGTACAGCTCACCTCCTACAAAGGCACCCACGGATAATACCCACCCATGGTTTTCACTATGTCTGGACATCCTTAGACCATACCACCTCGTATTACATGGCTTGAATGATATCCGCTGGGAACTTTTCTCTTCTCATGGATGCTGGCCCAACATGGCACTTCGTCTTTTCTTTGGCTTTGTATAGTAGGTCAGTGTAATGTCTTTGAGCTATTAGATGATATGCTAGGGGTCTTATGCATGCATTTGATGAAATTAATGATGAAATATGATTGACATGGCTATGATCCCAAGGACTAATGAGCCCATGGAGGGTGAAGTTTTTTTATGTGCAGGACCATACCCAACGGACAGGTACCAGGTGGACCGGTACACATGGGGAGATGATCAGTTTGGACCTCCATGGGGCTGAAGAGCCCATCAGATGGTTGTTGGGACCTCATCAGGGATAGAGACAGGACAATTATTGATCGAGCCTTTGCACGAGAGAAGAAGGAGGACGTTTTCATCCAGGACGCCTTGGTTGAGCCCAGCCTAGGGGGATTGACCCACTGCAGGTGGAACAAGTGCTTTCTGATTCCCCAGGACGTCATCTAGGAGCCATGATGTCACCTCCAGTGAGTGGTACCTTGACAGAGCAGTTTGGCACATGTGGCAAAGTTTGGAGGCCCGGAGAGGGCCAACGTTTGGCTTCTACTGCTGATTTTTTCCCTAAAAAGGGCCAACGTCTCCCTCAGAGGGGCTAGACGTCATGTTTACTGCTCATTTAGGCTTTTATTTAGCAGATAAATGTAAAAACATTATGATTTTAGTAGTCAGCCTTGTCGGCTGTTTTAATGACCTAATTTTTAAATTAAAGGTCATTGGATGATATAAATTGAGGATGTTTTCCCTCATTTTGAAAATAACACAACTCACTCTCTTGTGAGATCTGATTTTTAGCACCCTATTGGGGTTGTTTGGCTTAAATAGTGAGGTGCAACTTTTGAAGGAGGAGTTTTCTTGGCATTTTATGGTGTTTCTTTGAAAGGAAGGTGTTACAACTAGGGTTTGCTTGGATATTTCTTCTTGAATTGTAAGTGTTTTTCCTGCAAAACTTCTCTTTGAATGGTTGTAGTTTAAGTCTCTTGCATTTTACTTATATATTGCTGAATCAAAACCCTAGGGGACAACCACACAAGTAGGTTGTTGTCTCATGTCCCCTGACAAAGAAACTTTAAACCTTTGAATAAGAAAATAGAGCCTAGCGTTAGCTACACTTGTTTTCTTCATTCCTTATGCTAGTTGTACCTTTTTTAAGCCAATAAGAGTGAGACATCCTTAGCCTAGGATTACTACACTAGGGCCATACCAATATAGGGTTTTTTGATAGACCTTGTTTTTGCAACGTCTCCCTCATCAGAACCTCTTGTCTTGGTTAAAATTTCCTTATTGTGCTAGCCGTTTACCAGGAAAGAGGAGAGAGCACAAGGCCTTGCCTTTGCAAGACCTAGTAACTCTCTCTCTCTTAGGGTTTCTGCTTTCAAGGCCCTGTTTTAGCAGCACCTTGAAAACCTACCCTCTAGTCCTCAGAAAAATTTTACCCTTCAACTATTGCGTCCATCACTTGTTGACTCCATTAACCCTTAGGCATTGATCCTTAGACTCTAGCGTTGAAGTGATAAGTGACTAAAAAAGCTTTCAAAACCTCATTAATTTGAAACCCTCACTAACAACTAACCCTAAAGATGACATCACCCTTAGGATATTTTCATCTTGACGCAGCAAACCTATTGTATGTGAGCAACTGAATGATAGTTAATGCATTGATTTGATTCAAGGAGTGATTATATTCATCAGATGCTATATTGTTCCAGTATTTATTGACAAGTAGTATCATATTGCCATTGTTATCATTGCAAACATTGACTTCGTTAATATTTACTATTGTATTTTCTCATATATTGAATTTAGATAGTCATTGATTTATGAAGTATTAACCATTATTGCATGTACTAGTTTTATTGTTGTCTTGTCTCGCAAGCAGGTGCCTTCTCTATGGTTACTCTTTATTTGACTATCTCTTTGGGTGGTAATCTATGAAAAGAGGAAAATAGCCTTAATCCTTTGAGCCTTTCCCTTTCAAACCACAGATTGCCAGGGACGTCTCCCTTGGGCCTAGCCTCCCTAAACAAAAAGGACTTCCCCATTGTGGTGACATTGGGTGGGGTAGGTCCCTGTTACGCCAGTTTGGCCTTCTACTTTACAGCCTTTTCTCCTAGCTACAAACTGTGCGATAACAAGGCCCACTTTTGTAATGTATAAATAAAAGGATAGGAAATGTAAGAAGTAGTAGATGTGATTGCTTAGTGCAATTGGTAGTGCATCTATGTGATGTTGAATAAGTGCTCTGTGCGAACTGTGTAAGGATTGCAAGGCTAAGTGCGAGTTACTGTGTGGTTGCTATAGAAAGCTAAGTGTTGTAACACAAGGAAGAAGGATCTAGCGAGTTGTGTAGATATTTTGTCCTATGCGAAGAAGGGTTTGGAGGTTTTGTGCTTGTAATAGATTGAAGATGATAATAAAGAATAAGATCTTGTGGACGTAGCCCCAGGGTAGGGGCGAACCACATAAATCTGTGTGTTATGCTCTGTTCTTTGATTCAATGTGTTTATCTTTGCTTATGTTGTGTGCTTTTATATATCCACTTATGCTATGTGCTTCTTAGATATATATGATTGTTAGATATGATGTGTATGGGGATGCTTAGTGTTGATCTTCTAGATTTGATCTAAGTTACTATGGTTAAGTGTTGAAAGACTGTAGATATGAGTGTACACTATGAAGCTCTATGTTGTTTGCGAAGTATAATAAGGGTTGAATATTGATGGATGATTGATGCTAAGTTCTCTATAAATGATATAATCACATATCTGTGTCCCAGCTAAGGTTGCATACACCTGAGTCTTGCAACCACCCTTGCCTCTACCTTGGGTGAGACTTCATCTGCTTCACAGGTGTTGCCAAAAGGGCTGGTAGTTAGGGCTTTGTTGGTGCACTCTTGAGTGTTGAACCCTGGGTCTGCCCCTATGCCAACAAATGGTTCTATTGTCAGGACCTAAAACTGTGATTGTTGGGAACTGAGGAAGAAGAAACTTTGTGCAAAAGAAAGCTCTATGTGTAGATATGTTGCCCTAGTGTGCATCTTTTTACTCGACCTACGAAGCTTTGTGCCAGGAATAAGGTCAGATCTGAAGAGAGGAAGATCGGATCTGAAGAAAAGAAACGAGATCTGAACGCTTTGTGCTCTAAGAAAAGTAAAAGTGGAAATTTCTGAAAGAAAGAGGTTAGATCTGTAGAAAAGAGGTAAGATATGTAAGCTATGTTCTCTAATAAAGGTAAGAATAGTTACAATTTCTTAGATCTGAAAGCTTTGTGCTCTGTAGAATTAAGATAAGTGGATTTTTTTGTTACTAAAGCATGGTATAGGTATGTTTGATAGATTATGTCCTAGCTTAAAACCTAGGGAATTAATAGACGAAAGAAAGTTTGATATGAATAGATCCGATAAGTATAATGATGGATATGTTATACTTATGCATAGAAAGAATGTTTGGACTAACAAATGGATGGAGGATCCTAGAAATAATTTTTTACAGGTTCCCATCACGATTCTAGTGCGTAGTACAAAAGAGGTTGGGGATCATTTAAAATAAAGAGAGGATTAATCCTATGTTACAGTTGCAGAAAACCAGGCCATCTAGCTAAGGAATTCTCTGGTAGAATACCTAGTTGTCTATGTTGCAAAGCTATGGACCATGAGGTATTGGATTGCCCTAGAATAATCGCTAAGCTTGAAAGAATAAATCCGAATCAAGAAGACCATAAGGCAGATCTAGAAAAGGAAGAAACCCAGCAAGAATGAGAGAAAGTATTAATACAGATGAAAGAAACCCTGAAGGAACATAAATATGTTTGATTACCAAAGATCTTCAAAGAAAAGGAAAAAGTCGAAGCAAGAATAGGGGACTTCGACATTTACTGTATTCTTGATGAAGAAACACATGTGAACATTATGCCAAAAAGAACTTGGGAAGCTATAGGGAAGCCTCCCATGATTCCTTCATTGGGAGGAATGGGACTATTCAGAGGAAAACTAATGATGTTATGTGGAAAACTCACTCAGATACCTATGACAGTCAATGGAACTTCGACAGAAAAAGATTTTGACATTATCAAATTCATTGAGGACAGCACCTCGTTTACTATGTTACTCAGAAAACCTTGGATTGAAAGAGATCAAGCCAGAAAGAAGGAAGAAGATGTTGGATTACTGAGAGGGGGGGTGAATCAGTAATAACGTAATTATAATCCTTTTTCTTCAAATGTTATATCAATGTAGAATTATTATCCAATAATGAGCAGTAATAAATAAACAATCACACACATGCACAGTACACC
>ML780049.1:498516-531570 GCA_009831015.1 Picea engelmannii
GGGTTAGGAAAAGGGGGGGAGGGGTCGGGATGAGTAGAATTGATACTAGAGTTAGAGGGGGGGATGAAAGGGTGGGTGAAGTTAGGGAAGCCAAGCATAAGAATGGATTTGATTGGTAAGAAGGTGGCTCTATTCCAAATTTTTATTTGCTTTCGCCAAATTATCTTCCTTTGAGTTTTGATTTTGAAATATGTGGAAAAAGATCAAGCTAGTGAAGTTCTTATTAAGCAAGTTTGTAGCTAAGTGTATTCCTTTGAGTGGGAGTTTTGGTGAATTGGACCAACCCTGAAGCTCCTTTATGACTATTTTGGAATCCCCCAAAACAGTTAAAGTTTGAATGTTCCTCCCCTGAAGGATCTTCAATCCCATGTAGACTGCGAGGATCTCTGCTTTATTATTAGTTTCTTTTACCAAACCCCAGGAATAATATACTATATTTTTTCCCTCAGAATCGTAGATGACTCCCCCTGCCCCTACCACCCCTAGGTTACCTATTGTTGCTTCATCGAAGAAGAGAAGGAAGGAATGTTGTTGTCTTTTCCAGTGAGAGAATTCGTTGTTGTCTAGGTGTAATTTCCAATGTTATTGTTTGGGGGGCTACCTAGGAGAGACAGGGATATCCTTTGATGACCCCCGAATGTGGGTGACCCAGTATTCTTCACTTGGCTCCAAGGTGCCTGGGGGATCAAAACCAACTAATTTGACTTTGAAAACTTCTGATATTAGGCCACAGATATTGGAAAAAATACTATGCATTGGGGGAAGCTTCTCACGGAAGATGGCATGATTGCGAGCTAGCCAAAGTTCCCAACAGAAAAATTTGGGGATTTGTCTCCAAAGAAGGGTGAACTTATTTTTGTTTTTGAAGCTACCAACATATCTTTGCTTCCAGTGGGTAAAATGGTTGTTCCAGTTTTCTGGGGGAAGGGAGGGATTGGGGAGGGGAAGGTAAATGAGGTTCCAGAGTTGGGTAGTACAATTTCATTCCAGAAAGAGGTGGGTGATGGTTTCTGAGGCTTAAAGGAAAAAGGGGCACCAAGAGGGGCCTTGGATGCACCATTTGAGAAGGTTTTCAGTTGTTAAGATTTTTTTGTGGACCAAGAGCCAACAAAAGGTATTGATTTTTGGTAGTGAGGGGTCAGACCAGATATCTTTCTAGACTTTGGAGGGAGGGGGACGAGGGTTTCAGAGAGAAGAAGGGTATAACCCTTCTTGACAGAAAAGTATTTATCACCCCAGCTTCAAGAGTTTGGGTTGGAGCATTTGATGGGGGCACAGTCGGATAGATTGTTGAATAATATGGGGAGGAGATGGTAGAGAAACTATGGGGGGTTAGGCGACTTCCATTTTACCTAGTCCCCATCGTTGCTCCAGAGGAAGAAATCTTGAATCTTGGAGAGGTCGTTTGCGCAACACCAATATTTAAGTGGTTGAAGAGACACATGGGAGCTCAGGGGTTCATGGTTGAGGATATGGTCCGACCAGATATTTATTGTGTCTCTGTTTCTGGGGGCCCAATAGAGTTTGGCCTGGATAAGAGGAGCAACATTTTTTAGAAGGCGCCATATCGGGGAGCCTAGAATGATGGGAATGGATCCATCTAGGCATCAAAGTCTGGAGGTTTGGAAGTATTCGTTTAGAAGGGCTAGCTTCCACCAGTCTAATTTGCTCGTTGTTAAGCACCAGGCTAGCTTATCTCCCAAATATTTTTTCATTATATTTGGGCTTTGATGGCCAAACCCCCTTTGTTGTAGGGCTGGCAAATTTGTTTCCAGTTTATGAGGTGGAATTTTTTCGTATTTGTTTTGTCGCCTGCCTAGAGAAAGCATATTAGGGCTCTGGATATTTTCTCTAGAAATCTTTTGGGAACTAGTAGTCATAAGCATTGAAATATGGAGAGGGAGGAAAGGAATGATTTGATTAGAATGGTTTTCCCAGTGGGATTGAGCCAACGGACTCCCCAATTTTGAATTCTCGCTGATATTTTCTCAACAATTTCTAACCAGGATGAAGAGCCATAGGAGTTGAGGAAAATGGGCATTCCCAGATATTTAAAATAGTTCCATGTGGTTATGATGGGGAAGCCGAATATTCTGGAAATTTTTTTCTTTTATATGCCCTAGGATGTGCCATCCATAAATTATGCATTTTGATATGTTCATCTTGCCACCTAAAACTGTGAGAAATGAGCTGAGAATCTTTAGAAAATGACTGGCGATGCGAATTGTGGTTGATCCCAGTAAGAGGGTGTCATCTACAAATTGAGAATGATTTATCTCTTTTACCCCTCTCGCTATGAGTAGACCAGGGAGATTTCCTTTTCTTCATTCCTCTTCCAATTTTTGGCTGAGGGAGTCCGCTAGCAAAATTTAGAGAAAGGGAGAGAGGGGGAAACCTTGTAGAAGTCTTATGCTTGCTTTGAAAAAAAAAAGTGGACGCCCATTAAGGAGAGGAGAGATCCAGGGTGTATCGATGCAAGCTTTGATACAATTGTTGAAGTTTTATGAGAATCCATATGCCTTGAGGATTGATAAGAGAAAATTGTGTTTGACCCGATCAACATCATTTTCCATGTCGAGCTTGACGACCATGCCTAGAGTTTTAGTTTTCTTGCTTAAATGGATGGCTTCTTGAACCAGAACAATGTTGTATGTTATCTGCTTGTCTCTAAGAAAACCACTCTAGTTTTCTGAGTTTAACTTTGTGAGCAAGGGATTGAGGCGGTTCGTGATAATTTTGGTGAGGATTTTGTATGAAGAGTTGCAAAGTGAGATGGGGTGGAAGCGAGAAAAGTTGGAGGGGTTGGATTCTTTGGGAATGAGGGCTAGGAAGGTAGAGTTGTTTGCTCCTCCAACTTTCTGTTTGTGCAAAATGTAATTTAGAATTTTCTTCAAATCCCATTTGATGGTGTCAAAAAAGGATCGATAGAATCTGATTGGAAACCTGTCAGGTCCCAGGGATTTATCTGGATCCAGACTCCAGATTGCTTTGGCTATTTCTTCCTCTATGATATCCTAAGTTAGTTGATTTTTTTTTCTTCTGAAACTAACTCAGGCATATTTATCAGCATGTCGGTAGCCTCCATGTGTGTTTCTTCCTCCATTGGTTGCTAGTATAGATCACTGAAATGGTGGTGAGCCTATGCTTTGACTTGTTCGTATGAGTCGATTTGCTTCCCTGTGCTAGAGGTAATGGAGGTTATTGTGTTTTTTTTTCTTTGAAATTGAGCTTGCTTGTGGAAGAAAGAGGTGTTTGAGTCTCTTTCTTTTATCCAAAGGCTTCTGGACTTCAGACGCCAGTGTTCTTCCTCCCTATGTAACGTGGACTGAAGATGTTGTTGCACCTCTTTTTCTTGATTTATCAAAGATTTTGATATTGGTTCAAATTCTATTTTCTGTTGAATTTGTCTGAGTTGCTCTATTTTTCTTGTTTTTCCTAGTTGGGGGGGGGTTGAATGAATTTTTCACCCAATATTTTAGTGATAGCTCGATAGATTTAGGCTTACTTTCCCAGAAAAAATTAGGAGATCCATAGAAGGAGGTGGTCCAATATTGAGTGACAAGAGAGGGAATGGTTGGGCTATCCATCTAGAGCCGATTAAAGTGGAAGGGGAGGGGGACAAAGTTTTTAGGAAAGAGGAAGGAGAGGGTAATGGGTTTGTGATCTGAGATTGCAAAGGGGAGAATTTGGGAGGAGATGTCGAAAGGGGAGAGAAGGAAATTATTGTTGATGAGGAAGCGGTCCAAGCGGGCTGCAATATGTTGAAGGCCAACCTGTCTATTGTTCCAGGTGTAGTTTTCTTTGGTGGGTTCGATGTCTTGCATGTCCCAATCTGAAATGAGGTCAGTAAGGTTTTCTGAGAAGGGGTCTCTTACTTTTCTTCCTCCTTTTTTTTCCCTGTGACTGAGATGGGTGTTGAAGTCTCCCCCAATTATACTGGAAGAGGGGTCTATGGAGTTTCAGAGATTTGAGAGAGAGGTACAAGTTGCCATTTTGTCTTTATAAGTGTTTGGCATGTAGATGTTGACCACAGAAATGACGTTGTTGTTATCCTTATTTTTTAGGACTGTTAAAATCCAATTTTGGGTTTCAGAGATTACCTCAAAGCTCCATATTTGTTCATTCCAGAGTGTTGTGATGTCACCAGAGGCTCCCTGAGAGCTAACGGCCACTTCGCCAGTGTTGTTGAAGATTTTGCTTATTTCTTCAAGAAGTGATAAAGAGTCCATTTTGGTTTCTTAGAGAAGGGTGACCGAGGGACTGGCCATTTGTTTTAGATATTTTAGTGCTTCGGCTTAAGTTTACTGTCGAATCCCCTATAATTCCAGGGGAGAAAAATCATTAAAGGGGGTTGGAGGGGGCTCGGCTGTCGTGGACCGAGTGTTCCATTCCTCTGGTTCCTTCTTTCCTTGTGGATGTATAGATTGTGTATTCTGTAGTCTGTTGTTTTCCTTGAGATTTTTCTTTAGCTGTTACTTATTCTCTGAATTCCTTATTCATTCGTCACCCTGATTTTCTTAGCTTCTCTGGTGGGATCTCTCCTTCTTCTTTTTCTTGATTATATTGTCCATGCAAATTTGTGGTTGAATTTTCCTGTTGTGTGAGTACATGTGCTTCTTACATGGAGGTATCATCTATGTCTGATTCATCAATGATGTCGATTAGGGGTGGATCAGGGAGAGAGGAAACATTCAGGACTGGAGGAGGGTTCTGTTTTGAGGAGGTTTCTCCTAACGGTTCAAAGGGGTTACGGCTAAGGGGAGGGTTGAGGATCGAAGAGGGAGCCTTTTTGGGTGGGGATTTTGGGGCATGGTTTCGACGAGAGGATTCTACAGTGGGCAGAGGGCCTGGGGGTCCAGGATGAGATCCGTTATTTTTCTCGCTGGAGTTTTTCTTGCGAACCTGTTTCCATCTGTCTTCTTGTGGGGGTGTTTTGTCTTCTGAGGGATACTTATTATTGGGGAAGTTATTTGCAAAGTGGTTGTATTCATGGAAATATTTTCATTTGAATGGAAGTTGTTTATAGTCTAATTTTTGGATGTGAATCCAGTCATCCAGCTTTAACTTGATTGCTTTCGGGAGCCCTTTTTCTAGGTCTACTTCTACGCAGATCCTAACGCAGGAATAAAGGATGGATCTAGGATCTTCCCTATCAATATACTTCCCTAGGGAATCTCCTGTTCTTTTCAGGACTTCATCACCCCAATAGTGAAAAGGCAAGCATGGGAGCCTTACCCATACTGGCACAGCTAAAGGAATGTCATTTTTTTGGTCGAAGTCAGGCATCCATTTGTTTAGAGATAACCCTATTGGTCCAAAGAAATATGGGTCGTTTCTGAAGATGAGATATTTGTCTGATTTAAGCTCAAAATAAAAAATATAGAAACCCTTACTGCAGAAGAAATGATTCATACGTCCTTGAACCAGAGGGTGCCAGTTACGCTCAATCCAAAGATCTATTTTTCGAGGTGAGGGCCAAAGGCTAATGAACTGGCCAAGAAGTGATCGAGAGGCGAAGGAGAGGGATTTTCTTCTTGCAATGGTGCTGTGGATTGAGACTTTCGGGATCTACTCCATTTTTTTGACAAACTGAGAGGATTTGGGCTGAGTTGGAGGAGGGAATAGCGAACCCACGAGGGCCTTGAAGGTGATGAATTCATCTTGTAAGTTCAGAGGGGGATATGGATCCAGATCCAGATCCACAGAGGCCATGGGGGGGGAGGGCTAAGAGGGCTGAGGGGGGTTGAGAGGGTCGGGGGGGCCGAGGGAGGCGGCCAAGGAGGGCCTAGGGTTTTTCGCCTATCGTTGGGTGAACCATGTTAGAATAAAAGAGATAATGATAAAGACAACATTATTATCCAATAAGTGCAGACTCAATAAATCATAAACAATGAACAATCACACACATGCAGAGTACATCGACATTTTTACGTGGAAACCCCATGCAGGAGAAAACCACGAAATGATTTGTCTTATATGTATTTAAGAATTACATTCATTGGAAGGACCAACCTCCTTTGTTCTTTAACTGCAACAGGAAGGAGGCTCTGACCCCCTATATTTGCATGCTATGACCTGAGGGAAGATCTAACTCCCCAATTCTATGGCTACAACTAGAAGGAGGCTACAACCCCCTATGTTCTCCATCTACAACTGGAAGGTGGCCACAACCACCTATCCTTGCTCGTCCTACCACCCTGAATTATAAGTAAGATGATGAAACCACTTTCACATTGTCACTGTGATATATACCACTGTAATCCTGTACCAATATGTGCCAATAACCTGTAACCAACCTGTTCCATTTTCATGTAACCAACCTATACGTGTACCCTTCATGTACCAACAAATCCAAATAGGTATGTGGCTTGTCAATGTTGTAGCTCACATATGTACGAGACCTGTCTATATTGTAGCCCACGTATGTACATGGCATGTTTATATTGTAGCCTATGTATGCCTTCTAAAAGCTAGGGTTTTTCACTTTTGTTGAAACTCCGACACTCTGTTATCTCTTTTCAAATCAACCTACAACATGTCAATTTGTTTAACCTATAGTTTCTCCCTATGCATACATACTCATAAATATTCCTTACTTAAGTGTAACTATATCTCTCTATTCATGTGCCATACAAGTGTGTATAATCATGAGTAGGTATAATAAACCTCAAATGGACTAGACATCAAACCCTTGTTGATATGCATCCTGAAACTTCACAAACAACTCCACAAACTCTTCACAACCAAAACCCTCAACCATGTACCAAGAATAATATCTATCCCTCAAATACATGAACCAACAAGATGTACCAATGAATAATATCAAATATACCAGCATTGTACTTCTGTAGATCTGATTTATACAATAAGTTCCATACAACCAATAACCTCTCTAGGGAAAATACTCAATCCCACATAGCCATATCTCATGTACACAACAAAATCCAACTACTCATAGAAATAAGACATACCTTTTGAACCAGTAGATATATGTTATACCTTATCACTGTAGAGATTTTTGTGAGCTTGCTTTCAGACTTTGAATACCTAGCACCTTCAACAACTCAACCTTTCATGGCTTCTTCCACAAGTATGTGCCCTGATCTAATCCTAGACCACATATTTAACTTCCATTTTCTGCTACTAGCCCACGTACACCTCAAAACCTAGGGTTTTTCAGTGTTTTCTGCAACTCTGAAACTTCTGTCATTAACCCTTCATGTTGTCTCAGACTTGTGTGACTTTAGATGTATCAATGAGTACCTTCAATAAACCTTTCACAATAATAGATATTCAATGTTCTCAATAGGTGCTAATAGGAGAGCCTTTCTCTCTTATTTATAATTTCATGTATCTTTCTCAAGGGGTTACCTTCTAACCAACTTAACCCATTTTCCTTGTTTTAGGGATAACCCACTTTACTAAAAATAGTAAGTTCTCCACTTCTAGTTGCAACTAACTTATTTTTAATTATTTTCTTATTGCAACAACTTAACCCATTATTAAATCCTAGTTTTACCCACTTGACTATTCAACTTCTTCTAGGGGCTTCTAGAATACTTTACTTATTTGAGCTTCTAGATAACTCATGGGGGTTCTCTAACTTCAAAGGGACATAACTCTATAACCGTGAGGAGTTACTTGATGTTCCACATATCACCAGAAATGACATGACATGTACTATCCATATAGAATAATTTTACCTGTAAATATATTAACCTTCATACCAATATACATCAAAAAACATTTAATCCTCTAATCATATTATTGGGGATACCAAAATTTTGCTATCGGACTTGCTTCAAGGGTTGACATCAATGAAAACCAACCCAATTAATCAACAATATACCCCTTTGGCATTGATGGAAACACCCTTATGCAATACTAAAGTCATATCTCATGCTCCCCCTGTGACCAACGCTCCCCCTAGAAATATTCCTATGTACTCTATCTCCAAGCACCTAACTCTCTATAATGCATATGTTGAATATCTCCCCCTTTGACGTAAATGAAAAAGGAAACTTCCCATGGGGGATACTTCCCATGGGGGATACTCCCCCTAACATGTTTGTCCTTGGGGCTACTACCTTGACTGTTGACTGAACTCTTCTTGAAACTGCTCTCTCAAACTAAATTATCCTCTTTATGGTGCTTCCTCGTGTAAATCTAAGACATATAAGATACGCATTCAAAATAATTCATTTTGGAGTATAAATTACTCTGAGTCTCTCTTGAAGATACTCAAAATATTCCCTTGGAAGTGGTTTTGTAAATATATCTGCAACTTGTTCCTTTGTTCTCACATATTCAACTCTAATGTTCTTCTCTGCAACTTGCTCCTGTAGAAAGCGATACTTGATTGGAATATGATTCACCTTGGAGCGCATCACTGGATTATTTGAGGTGTTGATGGTGCTTGTATTATCACAATATATTGGAATGGGATCATCATACTCAACTTCTATATCTGTGAGAGTTTGTTTCATCCATAGAAATTTTGTACAACATGTTTTTGTTGCAATATACTCTGCTTCATATGTAGATAATGATATTGATGATTGTTTCTTTCTTAGCCAAGATACCAAACAGACACCCAAGTAGAACATTTCTCTATTGGTGCTTCGTCGGTCATCAATGTAACCTGCCCAATCTGCATCTGTGTAGGAAATAAGTAATCAATACTTTCCTCTTGGATACCATAATACAAACTCTTTTGTACCCTTGAGATATCTGAATATCCTCTTTACTTCTAGAAAATGTGATTCTTTTGGTGTTGCTTGAAATTGTGCCACCTATCCAACTACCTACATTACATCTGGTCTGGATGTTGTCACATAAATTAAGCTACCAATCATTGACATGTACTTCCTCTGATTTGTAGACTTCGAATCATCATGTTTTCTTAGCTTGCAGTGGTTTGCATAGGAGTACTGATCGATTTTCAATCTTCCATTCCGAACATTTTTAGCATTTCCTTTATATACTTTGTTTGAGAAATAAAAATGCCTTGGCTGGTTTAACATATCTAAAGACCCAAAAAGAAGGATAGTTCTCCAAGAAATGACATTTCAAATTCATTCTTCATATCCTTTTCAAATTTTTGTCTTAACCTATCATCATCACTTCCAAAAATAATATAATCAACATAAACTTCAATTAATAAAATACTATCTTGAGATACCTTGATGTAGAGGTTGTTGTCTGCATTTCCTTTTATGAAATATTTCTATTGTAGATATCTATCCAATCTAGAATACCATGCTCTGGGGGTTTGCTTTAGACCATACAAGGACGTTTTCAACCTACACACATAATATTCATTCTCTGACAACTGAAATCCTTCTGGTTGCTCATTGTAGACTTCTTCTTCAAGTTCCCCATTCAGAAAGGTTGATTTCACATCCATCTGATACACTTTAATATTCTTGGAGCATCCATAAGCTAGTATCAATTTGATTGCTTTCATTCTGGAAATTGGAGAAAACGTATCTTCAAAGTTGATACCTTCAACATGTGTGTATCCTTTACATACCAAACTAGTTTTTTTCCTGGTGACCTGTACATATTCATTCAATTTATTTATGAAGACCCACTTTGTGTCGATCAAATTCTTGTACCTTGGTCTCAGAACCAATTCCTATGTGTCATTCTTATCTATTTGATCCAACTCTTCATTCATGTCATTTTTCTAGAATTCATCCTTGTTGGATTCTTCAAAACTGTTTGGTTCAATCGAAGATAAGAGTGCTAGGTGAAGTTGTTTTGGTGAATGAATTCTTCTTCTAGTATCAATTTCTACATCTTTGTTCCCAATAATCTAATCTGAAGGATGATTCTTCTGTATTTGTTTGCTAGTTGTCTTTGGAGGTACTTGTTGTACTGTCTCTTCTACTTCTATCTGATCTTCTTCATATTCTCCTACTGTTGTTTCTTCATCCTTTGCTTCTTCTTTATAAACCTATTCCACTTATTCCTTTTCTTCTTCTTTTAATTTCCATCCACATGTCTCATCAATCGTTACATTGATGATTTACACAACTTTCTTCATCCTTAGATTGTAACATTTGTATGCTTTCCTTTTACTTGAGTAACCAAGAAGTATGCCTTTGTCCACACGAAAATCAAACTTTCCCATTCTTCCATATTCTCTTTTGATGTAGCATTTGCTTCCAAAAACTTTGAAGTGCTTCACATTTGTTGGTCTTCCTTTCCATAGCTCATAGGGATTTTTGTCATTGTTGTTTCTGAGCATTAATCTATTTTTATTGTGAACTTTTGTATGCATTGTGTCCAAAACATATCTGTCAACTTGGAATCCATTAACATTATTCAAGCCATTTCATGTACTGTCATATTCTTTCTTTCGACAACCCCATTTTATTGAGGTGTCCTAGCAACGGAGCATTGTCGGAGAATTGTCTTTTTATTCCATGCTTGTACAAAAGTCCATAAATTTTTTGAAGTAAAATCTCCTCCATTTTCTAATCTCAAGCATTTGATTTCTGAATCCATTTCATTTTCAACCATTTCCTTCTATACCTTGAAGTTTTTAAATGCTTCTGATTTATTCATGAGAAAACAAACTGTAGCCATTCTTGTAGAATCATCAACCAATAAAATAAAGTATTTATCACCTTTTAAACCCTTTGTTCTAGTTGGTCCAACTAGATCAGTATGCACAATTTCTAGTGGTCTTTTCGTTGAGTATTCCTTTGATTTGAACCTGGTCTTTGTTTTCTTTCCTCGTTGAAAATACTTGCATAATGTGTTGGTTGGCTTCGTGATCTAGGGAATTTCTCTGAGTATTCATTTTTGTTGACTTTGACAAGGTTATCAAATTTTATGTGACCCATTCTTTTGTTCCATAGCCAAACTTAATATTCCTTTCCTAGATAACACTTTTCATTTCAAATTTCACTTAATACATATATGTTTCTTGAATTTCTTGCAGCTATTGCGACCAATTTACCTGAACCTTATTTTCGTATCTCGCACTTATGTGAATCGAACATAAGTTTGTGACCTTGGTCACACATTTGAATGACACTTAGAAGATTATGTTTCATATCTCCTACCAGTAGAAAATTCTTTTCCTTGGTATTCTTGCTTCCAATTATGATTGTTCCCTTTCCAATGATTCTAGTTGAGTCATCGTTTCCAAAGGAAACTGATCAAGCTCTTTCATTTTTCAAAGTTTGAAATTTGTCCTCATAACCTGTCATGTGTTTTGAGAAGCCACTAACAACATACCAACCATGTTTTTTTTTTTCTTATCTTGTAGGGTGAGTGTGCATTCTTCATTGTTATATTGATTATGCTCTCTTATCCATGTTATCTGTTGAGGCTCATGTCTGTACTTGTTGTTATTATGTTGTGATTCTCTAGGAGGAAATGTCATTCTACAATCTTTGGCCATGTGTCCAAAGTTGTTGCACTTGTATAATTCCACTTTAATTCTCAAGGATTCAAACATGTTGCAACCTCTTTTATATGTTTCACTAGGCCTTCTTGGATAACCATTTTGTGCGTGATTGTCAAAGTTGTTTCTATTTCTCCTATTTTCTATGCAATTTAAAGATTTATGTCCAAAATTATTACATGCATAACATAAACCAAGAAATATAGTTTGATACCTGGGATTTGAAGATCTTATGAAGCGAGTTTCTCTTCTAAATCCATATTCTTATTGAAATCCTTTTCGTTCTAGCTATTACAGATTCTAGAATCTGAATCTTCTGGGTGGTGGAACATCTTTGTAATGAAATCTCTTTTTTTCTTCCTTCTCATGAGATCCTCTGATTGTCTCTGCATAGCTTCTTGATTTTTTTTCTTGAGCTTTAGTTTTGGATCTTGAGCCTCTTTCTGTCTAATTGTATCCTAGAATGGACTTGTCATGATGTGTCCTATGACTATTGATAATGTTATCTAGAACCTTAGAGTTATTTTGCATGTTTTTCTATTGAATATATTTTCTCAATGTGACAATATCTTCTTCTATGTTTTCAATAATCATGTCTTTTTATTCCAGTTTTTCTTTGAGTGCTTCTTCAATTCTTTTGTCTTATTCTATTTGAAACTTCAACTTCATGATCATCTGCTCTAGTTCTTGAGCGTCTTCTTTCTTGTCTAGTTTTGCTTGTATCTTCTTATTTTTCTTCTTTTTCTCTTTTTATAACATCTATAACACTCAATATTTCTTCTTTGTAGTCAACTTCTACCTCTTCGTATTCCTCTTTGGTGCCTTGTTTATAGGAATCTTCTACTGCCATGAATAGAACTCTTTTTTTCTCACTTTCACTGACTTCATCTTCATCTGGTGAGGAGTTGTCTTCTTTGGTGCATAAAATTGACTTAAAGACTTTATTTTTGGTTATTTTACCTTGATATGTTTGTTTTCTATTTGAATCATCTTCATAATTTCTTTTCTTTTTTCTTATGGAGACATTTGTTATCAAAATGTCCAATATTGTCACAATTAAAACAAATCAATGGAAGCTTACCTTTATATCTGTCATTGGTTCCTATTTTCAATCTTCTGATGAAGTTGGCTACTTCTTCATCGTCCTATGAGATGTCACTACTACTGCTATCTTATTTTTCCTTTTGTTTTCCCTTTTTCTATGACTTCTTGGATGCTTTAAATGATTCTTATTTTATACCTGGATTCTCATGTTAATTTCTCATTTCATAGGTTGTCAAGATTCCATGTAGTTCATCCATGCTTATTGAGTCTAGATCTTCTCTTTCTTCTAGTGCTGAGATATTAGGATCAAATCTCATTGGAGGAGATCTTAGTACCTTTTGAAAAATTATAGATTCATCAACGTCTTCTCCCACTCCTATGATTACATTCACTATTTCATCAACTTGTAAGAATTAAGCTACAATATTTTCATCTTCCTTCATCTTTAGTTGTTCAAATTGACCTCCGTAAGTTTGAAACTTTGTTGCCTTGACTTTTACATCTCCTTCATAAATATTCTGAAGTTTATCTCAAATCTCTTTAGTGGAGCTACAATGCATAACTTTGACATATATCGAATCACAAATACCATTCAGAAGTTCATTTGTGGTTTTTGAATTATTTAGACTAGGTTTCCTTTCCTTGTCATTTGTTGGTGGAACAACTGGTTCTTTATATCCATCTACAACTGATTTCCAAACCTCAAATCCTTGTACCTATACATATAATTTCATCCTTTTACTCTAGAATGCATAGTTATGTCCATCAAACTATGGTATTCCATATTTATACATATTGTTTCTCTCCGTGATCTACCTTTCAGTGGTTAAAGTGATTTCTAAAGGAACCTGCTCTGAAACCAATTGTTGGATTACTAAGGGGGGGTGAATCAGTAATAGATATTTTTAATCATTTTTCAACAACATTATGTAAGTGTTATTTATATTTATGATCAATATAACATTATCATCTAATAAGTGCAGAGTAAATAAATCATAAACAATGAAAAATCATACACATGCACAATACACCAGTATTTTTACATGGAAACCCAATGCAAGAGAAAACCACAGAATGTTTTTTCTTATATGTCTTTAATAATTACATTCATTGGAAGCAAAAAATTCCTTTTTCCTCCAGGTGAAACTGGAAGGAGGCTTCGACCCCCTATATTTTTAGGCTACAACCTGAGGAAAGCTCCAACTCCCTAATTTATTTGTCTACAAACATAATGAGGCTAGAACCCCCTATGTTCTCTGGCTACAACCACCTATCATTTCCACATCATGTTGCCCTAAATTATAATTAATATGATGAAACCACTTTCAAATTTTCACTATGAGATATACCACTATAAAACTATACCAATCTGTGCCAATAACCTGAATCAGCCTATGCTACTATCATGTAACCAACCTGTACTTGTACCCTTCATGTACCAAAAAATCCAAACAAGTACGTGACATGTCAATGTTGCAGCTCGTGTATGTACACGACCTATTTGTACTGCATCTCACATATGTATACAGCATGTCTATACTGTAGCCTGCGTACACCTTCTGAAAGCTAGGATTTTCACTTTTGCTGAAAATTAGACACTTTGTTATCTCTTGTCAAATCAACCTACAACTTGTCACTATGTTTAACCTATAGTTGTTCACTGTGCATACATCCTCATACATATTCCTTACTCAAGTGCATCTATATATCTCTAGTCATGTGTCATACAAATATGTATAATCATGAACAAGTATAATAACCATCACATGGACTAGACATCAAATCCTTGTTGATATGTAGCCTGAAACTTCACAAACAACTCCACAAACTCTTCACAGCCAAAACCCTCAACCATGTACCAAGAATCAAGGATGATTTTAAGGATGGAAATTTGTTTTAAAATGTAGAAACTTTGGCGAATCTTACTAATTTTTCATATGGCAACTAGAAATGTTTGGCGATATTTTTGTAAAAATATTCAAATTTATAAGGATTTTATATAGTTTTTATAAAATTTTGGCAATTTTTAAGGAAAAATAATTTTATCCTATAGAATTTGGGCGAATCATTTTTAAAATAATGAATCTTAGTTTTGGAAAAACCATGGAAAATTAGCCCATGAGCGAAATTTAGCCCCTAAAATCATCCATACCAAGAACACTAGATATCCCTCAAATACTTGAACCAACAAGATGTACCAATGAATAATATCAATTATACCAGCACTATACTTCTGTAGATATGATTTATACAATAAGTGTCATACAGCCAATAACCTCTCTAGGGTAAATCCTCAAACCCTCATAACCATATCTCATGTACACAACAAAATCCAACTACTCATAGAAATAAGACATACCTTTTGAACCAGTTGATAGATTTGTTGTACCTAATCACTATAGACCTTTTGTGAGATTTCTTTCAAACTCTGAAGACCTTGCACCTTCAGAAACTCAACCTTTCATGGATTATTTCATAACTACATTCCCTTATCTACTCCTAGACCACGTATGTATGTTCCTTATTCTATTATCATCCCATGTATCTACATGACTTCCACCACTGTAGCTCGTGTACACCTCAAAACCTAGGGTTTTTTTAGTATTTTCTGCAGCTCTGAAACTTTCATCATCAACCCTTCATGCTACCTCATAATTATGTGACTTCAGATGTATCAATGAGTACCTGTGATCCGAGATATTTTCATCGAAATGACTTATAAATAATTGTATTAAATGAGCATAAATTAAAGTGCACCATAAAGAAGAAAA
Source organism: Picea engelmannii (assembly GCA_009831015.1). NCBI lineage: Eukaryota > Viridiplantae > Streptophyta > Pinopsida > Pinales > Pinaceae > Picea > Picea engelmannii. The sequence goes on from ML780049.1 coordinate 513,751, forward strand.
ATCTCAATAATGAAGAGACATAAGAATCAAATATGAACACAAAAACTTGATAACAGAGTTCGTCCCTAATGGACTATGTCTATGGGTCCTTCTCTCAAATGGGTAGGTCTTTTTATTACCTCGACAAAATAATTTGTAAAAATACATAACTATACCTCATTATGGAATTAAGTTGTGGAAGCTTTGTTTAGATCAGAAAATAGAAAGCACCATTGAATTCGTGGCATCGAATTACCCAATAATGATTGTGTCCTTGCCTCAATCCGACTCTGGCACTCCTAGGCCCTTGAGAAATCTTATCTCGATTTTTGTGCCTGCACCCTGCAATTAATTCACTGTACTTTGTCTCGAAAAACATGCCCAGACATACCATCAAGTGCCCTCCTCCATCTATGGGCAAACTTCAACATTTAAATTAAATGTTGGGTGGATTGACCAACGGATCTCGTTGGCATGACGGTTAACGGAGGCTATTGTAAGGCATTCGGATAGGGGGAGGTCCCGAGGTCAAGCCTGCAGGCCTCTCCTTTTGGGCTTATAGTTATAACAATATATATGTGGTTTGGAACCGCCGCCAAGTTTGGAGTTGTTTTTTGGATTTGTCGGAATCGGAAGTTTGGCCACCAGATTTGGTGGGACCTCCGCTAGATTTGGTGGGCCTTTTTTATTTTTGAAAATTTAGTTTCAGGCCCTCATTGGGAATTTTCCCACTACCACGTGGAATCCCATGACTAGGCCATGTGACATCCAACCATTGGCCCACACCATATGTTATCACCAAAATTTCATCCGCAACATCACATGCAAATGGTTACAGGAATATTGCATCTACAAGCACCTATTAGTTCACCAGTAGCACCAAAAAACCATTTCCAAGGGGCAAAAACTATACAACTGGTCAATAAATTGACATGCGTTAAAACACTAAAGGAAGCACGCGCACGGTGCATGGGACAAAGAAGCCCATAGAGCACACAATGTGCCATATGCATGATTGTGTATGAGAAATGTCATGCACTCATGTGAACGACACGTTTATGGTTCTTGTCGACCCCTCGCCCACTTCTAGACCATCTCCCAACTTGATTTGACCCTCAAATCAGAGATGAATCTGAATGGGGGGATGGTCAAATACCTAAGGGTGCCCTAAAGGGCCCCTTGTCCACACTAAGAATCGTTTGAATATTTCCTCAAATACATGATATAAATGGAGGCCATGAGTGCACTAAGAATTTAAGAATCTCATAGTATTTTTATGGTGCCTCTATCCTCCCTCAAGAAACCTCTTTTCTTCTTGGAGCATTCTAGAAACATCTCAATAAGCTATTCACCTCACCTCTTGAGGGAATAGGCTTGGATTTATTCACCATTTTCTTTCTATTTTATCATTGTAAGAAGAGATCTCAAATAGGGGACTCAAGATCCCTCCCAAGGAGGAAGAGGGAATCCATAAGTCCTCCTTTCTCTACTATGTTTTCCAACTAATATAGTTATCAATTGGTGGCATAATCATTGGTTATTTGGTTGATTGAATTTGGTTCAAATTTTCTTATGCATTTTAGTTTTATTTCTTTAGTTATTTCCTTAGTTTTTTCTAGCTTAGTTTTTTGTTTATTTCATGTGCTTGGATTGTTTAATTCATACACTAACCTTTGTCTTATCTAGCAGGCCCAACTAGACTTGTAAGTGCCCTTTTTTTTCTCACCCAAGTGGTGAAATGAACACAACCCCATCCACTTGCACAGTCACCCTTCCACATCACCTGCCATGTCATCCTTTCATGTCTCATATGGTCTGCCACGTGGTTGTACAGACTTCCATGTGGCACTTCCTCATTGGTCCACATGTTGACCTGAAAATGAGTGACACATGGCAGCCTCTGGTGCTGCCACATCACCATGCTGACATCATGCTGACATCAACATGACACGTGTCTCCCTCTGCATGTGCCACATACACTATAAGGATGTTGATGTCATATGTACTGATGATGATGTTAGCAGTACAGATGCTGACTCATCCCTGTTGACTTGGCTAGGTTGACCAAAAATTTGACCATGAATATCTTTTGATCCTTTTGATCCATAACTCTATTTGACGAGTCATTTACGTCATTTGAAATATTTCAACGTGCTCTTTGTGATGATACCAATTTCACTGAGTTGTGAGGACTTTGAATTTTTTCCCTTTCTCTATCTGATGAGGCCATTCTGAGCTTCCTAAGTTGCTTCTGCGAATTATGAGTTGTCCTTAGTCTTCTCTGGATCCTTTTTGGATCACGCCTTCCCACTACAATATTTTTGGACCACCAAAAGATTTCATCAATCAACAGATAAGTGAGGGAAGATTTCCCTCACTGTTGGGCCTGTGATATGACCGATTTTATGATGTTAATTAGATCCTTTTTGTCGAATGTGTATATACATTTTCATGTTTTGAAGAATTTTTTGAAGATCTTTTGTGTCAAATCACTATGATTCACACTAGGTATGCATAACTCATGTTTTATGATGATTTTGAGTGTAATTTAATATGTTTTTATGTTTCCAGGAAACTAATTCATGTTTTTTGTGTCATAGGGAAAAATTGTAGCTTGTTTTTTCTTCCGGAACTCAGTCTGTTACACTATCTGGCACTCAGTCAGGTACTCCATATGGCACTCAGTCCAGTACTCCATCCGGCACTCCATCTAGCACTCTGTCCTGCACAAAAATGATGGGCGATTTGGTGGTTATGGTATTGGCAACCAGCGATGGGTGAATCAGAGACATGGGTTGTGCTCGTGCTCGTGGCCTCTAGTTACTAAACTCTTGAGAACTCAATTTGGGTTGTTATGTTGGGTGATTATTGGCTCACCTCATTTCTAGAATCCATTGGCAGTTAGGGCATCTTAAATGCAATTTATTGTTTTTAGAGAGGGTCAACCCTTCTAGTGGTCGACCTCTCAGCTTGTAAAACTTATAATACCACCTCAGTGGTCAGACAATAGTTAAGAAGTCATGTGTTAGAGAGAAAAGACAATTTCGACATGTTTTTCTATTTTCATTTTGCCAAGACTGTGTAAAGACTGGGTATTTAGTTTTAATGGTGAATTTGTGTTGTTGAAGCTCATGGTGCACCTTTGAAAAGTAACCACGACTTGTTGGGGGTCCCACCAGCAGTCTGGGTGAATATCCTATGAGTTTTCTTGTGAATTGAATAGCGTAGATGTCTTTTTATTATTTTCCTGTACATGAATTGTCATTTTGCTTTCTTATTGTATAAATTGTTGTTATAGCTTAATTGTTTTAGTTTATTTTGCAGGTTGTTATGAAGGATCTTGTTAATATGCAATGACTTTCTAGTTAGTAGAAGAAATATTGCAAGCTTAGATACTAACCCCGTGTGTGATTAGATGATAGATTAGACTTTCTTTATGCTGAAACGGAGTTTAAAATAAAGTTTAAAATAGAGTTTAAATTCATGATTTCCTTGATAGGGCTTCGATGGATGGATAGTGTTAGTTTTAGTTTTCATTTTTAGATTGATTATCCAATTACTGTTTAGTTTTTCTTATCTAGTTGTTAGTTAGTTTGCTCATTTCATTACTTGTCATATGTTGGAATAGTGTTTAATTTTTGTTTATGAGTATTTTTCCTTTTTGCAAATTGAATTGTCAAAATAGAACTAGTTTAGTTTACTTCATGCAATTTATTTCTTAGATCTAGGTTTCAATTTCAATTCATAGTTAATTATTGAGTTTACTATAGTATGAGTTTGATTAAGTAGTATAGAGTGCAATTAAATTTCATAGAATAGTGTCTTTATACTGTTAATGCATGATTGAATAATCACATGGATATGCAGGATAATTGATGTTGTTTCCATAATGGCTAAGTTCTCACTGGATTGCCTAACTCACACTTTCCACTTTTCTATTGAATTCAATATGGAATTTGTCCCTCTTGAATTATCGTTCATTGTTAAGTGTCATCGTTATATTATAAGACACCGGAGAGATTCACATAACCATCAACACTACATTTGAGTTTTCTTGCTTTCATAGATTAGAAGATAGTTTTCTTATTGTTGTAAGATAAATAGTCTTCTTGCTTTGGTATATCAAAGGATATTTTTCTTATCATAGGTTAAAGATTAGTTGTTAATTTCTTTTATTATCATAATGCTTTCAATTTAGTAGAATTCCTTTTGTAAATTAGAAGTAGTTGTGAAGTTTAATTCAAGAATAGAGTTCACTTGTTTCTTAGCTTAATTAGTTACTTATTGAGTAGTCTTAATTAGTTTACTTGTTGTAGGAGTTATCATAGGTTAGCTAGTTGTTTTTCTTGCTTGTTTACTTGCTTTAATAGAATAGTTGTTGCTTGTTTATTTACTTGCTTTCATAAGATAGTTTCTTATTGAATTTAAGTAGGTTAGTTAAAGTAGTTTGTTGTTGCTATTGCTTATTAGATGAATAGTTTTCTTTTGCTTATTGGTATGATTCAATTAGTTTTCTTTAAGTAGGGTTTTCATTTGCTTTCTTAGAACTATCCATCGATCCTTCATTCAAAGGTTACTTAGGGTACATAGTTTGAGTTTCTTAGTAGGGTTTGATCATTAGTAGTCTTTGCTTGAATAGATTAGCTATTAGATAGCCACTTCCTTAGTTAGACTATACTACCTCCAGTCCTTCTACCTTGGCATATATATTGCGACAACTCTAAGTTTACTTACCATGGGTTGACAATTTAATTGAGGGTTTTTAGTGTGTTTTTAGTGTGTTTTTAGTGCATATAGAACACCCATCATTTTTGGGGTTGTTGTTGGGGAGTTGTCTCAAGGTAGGAAATAGATCATTTCTAGACCTTAGAATTAGATTGGTGGCAGGGGGACTTTAAGATGAGAGGTAAGAACCTATGCATCTTCTATTGCAAGCTCCCCCAAACCCAATCATAGTTTTTCTTTTTGGTTTTTTTACTTTCATGAATAGACCTAGAGACCCAAAAGGTAGATACATTAAGTCTAAATCAGACCTTTCAGCCAAGGTTCCTTCCGACCTTTTTGGGGGAAGGAACGTTCCACTCATAAATTCCACATACTGATACCGAAAAATGAGAACTAGCTCAACCCAAAGAGATAAAGTAGTCTCTGAAGAGACTAAGATAGGGAGCACTATTGAACAGAAAATTGAAGCATCAATAATAGTGGAACAAGGGGCAACACCACTCGAGCCTTCTGCAGAACCAAACAATACAACCTTTGATTTTACACCACCACTAGGAGATCATAACTCTGAAAACATCAGACTCTGAACAGGTGAATATTTTGTTTGGTAATTCAACCAACGTAATTATCTCTCAAATTGACACAGAAACTTTGGCACCAATAATCTCAACCGGATTGAGTAGAGTCCCAGACATCCAATCAGTAGGAAGACGTTTTCATCAAAGGGAAACCTTGTTCTCTTCGAGAATAAAACCACTCAAGTAGTCTCTTTTTGGAATCCAAACCAATATCGATGACCAGGAGGATCATAACAATGTAAGACATGGGGAGGAAGAAGAAGATGGAAACCAAACCAAAACCACCTTCAGGTTTCCAATTTTGGACACCACTCCAAATGTCAATATGAAAAATATTCCCCTCTCATCACTTCCTACCTTTTATGGTAATAGAAATGAAGATCCAGATACATTCCTATTTGAGTATGACATCTTGTGTAGGAGCTACAACTACTTACAAGATTCCCAGAAACTAAAACTCTTTCCTTCCACCCTCAAGTACTCTGCACTAAGATGGTTCATGGGGTTGGGAGAATCTGGTATTAGGTATTGGGAAGCCATGAAAGATATATTTCTTTAAAAATACCAAGACTACTACAAGACCAAAGAATCTCGTAATGACATCTTTAAAATCCAATAGTTAGAAGATGAGAATATTGAGGATTATATGGAACGGTTTGCATACATCTCCCAGAAGTCAAAATACAATGACCTTCCAGATGATGCAATTAGGGATCTTTTCCTTAAATGAATTTCAAGGGAATACCTAGATATCCTTAACCTGATGGCATCATGTGACATATCTCATAAACCATTTTCTGAAATATGTGAAATGTGTAAAAATTACTCAGGAGTATAGCCAAAACAGGAAAGAATGTTCGAGGCCCTTATAATAGAAACTTAAAACTAGTTAGTTCAGGTGGTATCAAGAGAGCAGAGATAGGGAACCTTTTAGAAAATTTCAAGACAGATATCTTAAGCACAATAGGTTCCCAGTTGGACACCCTAAAAATTAAAAAGAAACAGGAGGAGGAAAATGCAGCAATGGGCATATATTGCCCAAGATGTAGGAGGAAGCATTCCTCAAGGGAATTCCCATTGGATAACATCTCAGTTTGTGGCTTCTGCATAGAACACCATTCAACTGAGAAATTTTCATCATTGCTTGGTTCGTTAGACATCTATAGGAGTGGATATCCTGGAGAATCCTCTTATGCACCTAGGAGGCCATGGTAGCCTAGGAACCATCCCACTTACCCAAATCTGCAATCTCAAGTTCCACCCTATTATCAACAACAACAACAGTGGAACTCACCAAGTTGGAAAAATTGGTCTACTCAGTACCAACATCCTTGGCTTCAAGGATGAAGAGGAGGACATAACCAAGGAAACCCTCAAGCTCCACCTATCCCTATGTCCAACCATCCTTATCCTTAGTTTCCACCAAACACTCTGCAACTTCTTCGAGGTTTTGTTCCACCACCTTTACCTCCTATTCCACAACAACAACCGCTACAATATCACAATGCAAGCTCCCCAAGACTGACATTATTACTGGAACAACCAGTGCCCAATCCCAACAATAAGCCCCCTTAACCTCTTCACAATGTTGAGATGCAGGCCTTCCCGACATATGTCATTACTCATGTTCCATTACAGAAAAATCAACTAAGATCGGGAAAATTTCTGGATAGGTAGAGACCTTCAGTAGTCATCTAGGAAGAAGAATAAGAAGAAACCACCAAACAATCTATGGATGACACTAGGTGGGAATATGTTATTATTCCTAAGGACCAAGAACCCAAGCTTCCCAAAAATGAACCTTCACAAATTACAAAGACCCCTCCTCATCCAGAAAGATTGGTAATCAAGAAACCTACCACCTGATCGGAATTTGACGTCTTGAATGAATTGAAGAATATTTGTGTCAAGATTCCCTTGCTACCGAACATTAAGGACATTCCAATCTATAGTAAGGTAGTCAAAGAATTATGTATTAATAATCCAGGTAGGAAGAAAAAGGACCCTCCTACAGTAAATTTGGTAGGAGGAATTTATGAGTACATATCAGAGCAGCCTAAGATAGAAAAATATGGGAACCCAGGAAACCCTGCAGTGACCATAACCATTAATGAGGTCTCCATTGGAAACACTCTCATAGACCTAGGGGCAGCCATCAATGTTATGACCTCTACTACCTTGGAGCAGTTATAGTTACAACTTCTTCTTAGGCCTTCCCCAACCATTTTGGAATTAGCAGATAAGAACAGGGTCATACCTGAAGGAATTTTAGATGATATCATGGTTACTTTAGCCTCATGGGAGTACCCAGTAGATTTTATTGTCATTCACTCAAAGGATCCTACCAAAGGCCATCGCATCATTTTAGGAAGACCTTGGTTAGCCACAACTAATGCATTTATTGGTTGTAGAGAGGGAGAAATGACCATCTTGAATGGACTTTCTATCCAAAATCTCACCATATACCCTCTAGCCCAACCTATCATGGAGAATCTATGGTGACTTGAGTTTCCATATGAGAATGAGGACTGGGAAGAACCCATATTTCCAAGTGACCATGTCTGGGCACTTCAGGAGCACACAACGGAAAATGTGTTAAACCAGTTTATTTCTACTATCACATGTGTGGATTTTCCACAATATTTTCCCCAATTTTAGTACATGTTTGGAGAAGAATTTTAGGAAACATTAGACCCATCCATTTTATCTTCTACATATTTTATCTTCAATATAGATGATTTTTCCATGTCTTATACTATGCCCTACGAGATTAGTCCAGGGAAAGTTTTACATATAAACTCCGGGCTAGATGCAGATCAACAAAAACAGTTAGTAGATATCCTTAAAGAAAAATCAAGAGCATTCACCTGGAAATACACTAACATGAAGGGTATACACCCTGAGACATGTATCCATCGCATATATACCTAGGGGGAAGTAACACTTGTTAGGCAACCCCAGAGAAGGATAAACCCAACACTCAAAGATGTAGTAAAAGAGGAGATCCAAAAGTTATTAAATGTCAGATTTATTTATCCCATCTCCGACAGTAAGTGGGTATCCCCGCTTGTAGTGGTTCCAAAGAAAGTGACCAGGAAATGGAGAATTTGTGTTGATTTCCAGGAACTCAACAAATCCACTCTGAAATATTACTTTCCTCTTCCTTTCATTGAACAAGTTTTGGATACCTTGTCTGGAAAGAAGTATTTTTCCTTTTTAGATGGGTACAGTGGGTACAATCAAATTATCATAGCACCCAAGGACCAAGACAAGACTACCTTTACTTGTCCTTGGGGAACTTATGCCTATAGGGTTTTACCATTTGGATTGTGTAATGCTCCTGCCACATTTCAACGAGCAGTACTAGGGATATTCGTTGATCTTATTCATGATTGTGTGGAGGTATACATGGATGACTTCACAGTTTATAGAAATACTTACCAGGAAGCCATAGATAACTTTTAAAAAGTCCTGATTAGATGCCAAGAAATGAACATGTCTCTAAGTCATGAAAAATGTAAAAAAAAATTGACTAAGGAAGTGGTTCTAGGACATCATGTTTCATCTGAAGGGATAAAAGTCGATCCTGCAAAGATTGAGGTCATTTTCAGACTTCCATCCCCCAAGACTCAAAAAGAGGTGATAATATTTCTTGTACATGTCGGATACTACCGGCGGTTTATTGAAAATTTTACTAAGATTGTTGCACCTATGTTTGGATTGTTAATAAAAGATGTTGATTTTTTTTGGACTGAGCAATGTCAAAATGCCTTTGAAACCCTGAAAGCTAAGTTATATGTGGCACCAGTTCTTAGAGGGCCCAATTGGACTCTCCCATTTCACATATCCATTGATGCCTCTGACACCGCAATAGGAGAAGTATTAGGGAAGAAAGAGGACCAACCGTCCTATGCCATTTATTTTGTGAGCAAGAACGTGTCCCCTGCTGAGTTAAACTACACAGTTACCGAGAAGGAATTCTTGGTAGTTGTTCATGTTATTAACAAGTTTTTCCATTACATTACATGTTATGAAGTATTCATACATACATATCATTCCACCATTACATTTCTCATGAATAAACCCATAACTAATGGTCGAGTGACTAGGTGGTTCCTGCTATTGCAAGAATTTAATATCACTATGCTTGACCAACCTAGAAAGTATAATGTGGTAGTTGATTTTCTTTCATGAATAAAAAATGAGGATGATGATATCCCTATAGATGATAGCTTCCTAGACGAGCACATTTTTTCCCTTTTTGTCAATGCTTCATGGTTTGTAGATATGGCGAACTATCTGGCTACTAGGAAGTTACTGTCTCATTTGTCACCTCATGTAAAGAATAAAATTATTACACATAGTGAAAATTACTCTTGGGTTGGCCATGAACTTTTTTGCCCAACTCCTTATTTGATTATTTGTAGATGTGTTCGAGAAGAAGAGGTACTAGAAATACTACAAAGTTGTCATGATGAACCATGTGGTGGTCATTTTTTTGACAAATGCACAGCATATAAGGTGACATTCAGGTTACTATTCGCATAGCATTTTCAAATATGGTGCCAAGTATGTGAGGAGTTGTGATAATTTCCAAAGAATAGGAAGACCTACGTCAGCTGACGAAATTCCCTTGCATGCCTAAGTTATGATAGAACCCTTCAAAAAATGGGCCCTTAACTTTGTAGGACCAATTTCACCATTTGTCCCGTAAGAAGAACTATATTTTGGTTTGTACGGACTATGTCACCAAGTGGGTAGAGGAAAAAGCCTTATTCAGGGCTACAGAAAAGTATGTTGTCGAATTCATCTATGAAGACATCTTTACCCTCTTCGATGTCCCTTGTGAAATTGTTACATACCAAGGAACTCAATTCACTTCCAAGATGATGAGAGAGCTAACAGAGAAATATGGGATTAAACATTGTAAATCTTCTCCATACCACCCGCAAGCCAATGGTCGGGTAGAATATACAAACAAAGTTCTGGAAGCTATATTAACCAATATTATTCAATTACATCACCAGGATTGGGTTGATAGGCTTCCAGAGGCTTTGTGGGCATATCAGACCACCTGGATGACCACCATTGGGCATACCCCTTATGAGATAGTGTATGGGAAACAAGTACTTCTACCAATAGAATTCCAAGGACCTTCTGTATTGCTGCAGAATTGAGATTGAACTTGGATGAGGCTCAGAAACAACAAGCCCTACAATTGAATGAGTTGGATGAGATCAGGCAAGATGCCATCCAACGAACAATATTAGTCCAAAACCAGAGGAGCAAGTGGCATGACAAGTTCATTAATAAGAAACACTTCCAACCTGGTGATTGGGATTTGTTTTTTGACTCTCGATTTAAAACCTTCAAAGGAAAACTCACCACCTGGTGGTTGGGCCCTTACAAGGTAGACACTGTATATGAAAATGGAGTTGTGAAAATCAAAACAATTGACGATAGACAAGTCTCCTTTGTAGTAAATGGACACCGACTCAAATTTTATCATAAGCCCATTACCAAAGAGGATTTTCTACAAGTCATGTCAACTCACAAGGCATTGGCCTTAGTAGATGGGAAAGTCCCCCCTTGTTCTTGAAAAATTTTCTGAATTTTCTATTATACATATGTAAATAATTTTGAATTTTGTTGATAAGCAATTCTATAAATTTCTGTAGGTATTTACCTCACCACGAGTAGACAGTTTCAAGGGAATATAAAAGAAGGATTTTTCTTCAAAACATTGTTACACTTGAACCTTGTTGTCTGCTAAGCATCAAATGAATATTAACTTGTTGTAATTAGCCATATTTTTGCAAAGATGTTTATCTTCTCTTTTTCTTAAGGCATTTTAAAATCAATTTCTCTTGAAAATATTCACCACTATATAAGGAAGTGATACCATAACCATCAAGCTTAGAGGTCTCTCGTATAAATTTTCCCAAGAAACCTGAGTAAGTGAGTAAAGTGTCTTTATTAAAGAGTAACAAGGAGTTCTGATTAGTGGTTAGTCATGGAAACATCATAATAACTACAAAAGAAGAAAGTGAGTTGAGCCTAGAGATACCTTTATACTCTTTCTCAATGGTATCGTCCACTACACACTAAATATCTTGATTATATCATATCTTTAGATAGACCACGTCCTCTTAAGTACCCCCTACATCAGGAAAATCACTAAGTAATATAACAGAAAGTCATCCTCTAACATAAATACCATCCCAATTGAGAAAAGAAATAAAATTTGTTTTCAGAGTTGTCCCCCCATCTTCTTTCATAAAGCAATCTTATACTAAAATCTTAAAATATGGAGGGCCAGTCTCTGAGGGTGTAAGAGGCTAACCCGTCGGGATACTGAACAAGTCTGTTGGAAGTGGGTACCAGCATGTGGTATGACTAGGTAAACCCGTCGGAGTATTGAACAAGCTTGTTGGCAGCGGGGCATTCTACCTAGCGAGGATGGTAATCTGAAAAAAAAAAAAAAAAAAAAATTAAAACTTGTCCTGATGTACGGCATTACTTGCAGATAAAGCTGACATGAAGTATGTATGGTTAATATAAGGTTAATGAACTCCATAAACTTTCCATTGGGAACTAACTCTAAGACTATCTTGAAACTCTCTTGCCTACCTCTTCTTATATATATATATATATATATATATATATATGATCTCTTATCCTATAGGCGGGGCCATCTTCTAACCATCTCATCAGACCAATCTGTGAAATTTATCTTCACACTTGACAAGCTGTAAATATTCGACTATTGGGAGAACTGGTCGGTTTCTTATAGTTTTGATTATGAGGTGTCACAATACTCAGGTGTGGGGTAGGGGTTCATGAGTTGACAAATGATCATTTCCTAGAGAAGTAAATCTTTGTAAAAAAAAATTGTATTATTTTCATGATACAGGTTATTACATCAGCAGTCCTTTTATTTTTCAAAATGCTAATCTCATGTGTGCTATAAACGGTTGTACATATACTTAACAGACCACTTTATTGGTTCATTTTTATTACAGGCAGTTCATTGTAGGTTTGAAATTTCATGTTCTATGCAAGTGGATTGAGTGAGCATGGTGTCAAAATAAACAAACAATGGAACATTCTGCCTCTGCTCTTAATCACTGTGACTGTCCAAACCATTTCAATATTGCAGGCTATCCATTACAGGAGGTAAAAATGTATTTAACACAGAGGTTTCGTATTAAGTGTCGTATGAGGTGTCATATGAAGTGTCGTATGAAGTGTCGAACGAAGTGTCATATGAATTTACACACCAGTAATTGTCCACAATTTCAGGTAACCAGGAATCAATGACATTTAATTGAATTGGTTGAAGGAAATCAAGATTGAGGATGTAAACTTTAGACATATTCATGATTAAATGTCCAAGTCAAAAGACTTGGACATTGATCTAACTTCACATCATTAAAATTTCCCCCAAAAACATTCCTTTGAATTCGAAATTTCTCGCACATGGAAACTCGTGCGCGCATCATGTGTGCAACCAATTCCACCCTAGGCGCATTCAAAAATGGGTTGGGGTTACCTATTATCCCAATTCACCTATGTCATTTTCATTGCCCCTGTTTTAGGAATGCACTCAACCTCTGTCATTTGTTCCTTTGTTCAAATGGTGCTCGGCCTTTGATCAATTCGTGCCATTCCTTGACCCAATCGCACCCTCTCTTGGTGAATTTCACCTCTGTTCATTTATTCACATCATCACGATGCCAAAGAGGTATGAACCCTCTTCCTACACAGACCTTTTTTCCATTCCTGAGTTTGCATAGTGCAGGGAGGTGTTTTTGCGCGCAGGTTGGGGGGCATTTTTATCCCACTTGCAGGGCCACAATGATGGCATCTCAATGCAATTCGCCCTCGATTTTGATGGTAAGACAGCACGCGTGGAGTCTCTTACCTTTGGGGTCTCATAGGAATCCATTTTTGTAGCCACGAAGCTTCCCAAATGGGATATAGATGGTTTAAAAACCACCAGTTGTTCAAGCTATAACAGGGTTTTTAAGCCAGAATTCCATAACATCTTAGGAGCCAAAGGATATTCCAAGGAATGGATAAAAGAGGAGTTGATAAACCCTCTCATAGTCATCACCAAGTTGATCACATGTGAAGGTAGATATTCCACCTTTAAATCCTGTCACATTAGACTGTTAGCTCATTTTCAGTTCAACAAACCATTGAATTTTCCCTTCTACTTTCTAAAGATCTTGGAGAAAATGTCCTCTCAAGTGAGGAAGAATGTAACCAATCCCCACAATATAATCCTTCACCATGGCCTGATCAAACTCCTTGTTCTATCTGAATTAGAGGAATAGGGGAAAACTTGGGATGCATTCATTTATTAATTTGCAAACCCTCACTTGACAATTAAGACTAGCAAAATGACACTTGGTCTAAGGACTATTTATCCATCCAAGCCCCGCTCTCCAAGGACTCCAAACCCCCTTTCACAAACCATTTCTTTACTGAAACAATTCAAGAAACTTGTTGAAACCCCTGCATCCTCATCGGGTAAAAATACCAAGAGTAAAGATCAAAGAAAGCCTATTGCTAATCTTCATATGCCTTCAATATCTCTTGATCCCATACTTAAAATATCCAAGAAGTGATTCAATGAGACTTTCCTATAGTTCCCACAAATAGGAGAGGATCCAATCGATTTGATAAAGGACCCTTTCGAAAGAGTACCTGGAGCATAAGAGCAAAACCTTATGCAAAAGCCTTGCGTACTTCAGACCCTATCCAAGTGTCCTCCGATCTTGAGATCCCTCAAAAGAGACTTAGGGAAGTTTCTTCAAACGAATTAGAGCCTCAAAGAAAGAAAAAATCAGAACCTACCTCTCCTTATCAACCCCCTATTAATCCTACTTCACCAATGCCTACCCCAGATCCTAAGAATGATATATTTTCCACATCTTTCAAAGGATCTAAGCCTTCCTCTGAGATAACTGATTCTTCTCCAGCCATTGAGAAGCTACAAAAAGAGAATTTTCAGCTGCTGCAACAGTTGGAAGAAAGGAAGACAATGGACACATATCTTCACCATGATAATGCAATCCTCCAAGAAAAGGTAAATTACCTTCAACGGTTGGTTGATGAGATGACCAAATTCAACCACAGCCTCAGAGCACAACTGGAGCAACACAAGAAGAATAAGGCAAAGTCTTCACATCAAGAAGGATAAGCTTCTAAAGTTGATCCTCCTCAGCAAGCTTAGTCATGAGGGGTAATTTCCATTTGTTTGCAGTGGGACCTACAAAATCATAGGTGTGGGGGTAATGTTGGGCCCTTGATATGACCGATTTTATGACATTAATTATATCCTTTTTGTCGAATGTGTATATGCATTTTCATGTTTTGAAGAAGTTTTTGAAGAGATTTTGTGTCAAATCACTATGATTCACACCAGGTATGCATAACTCATGTTTTATGTTGATTTTTAGTGTAATTTAATATGTTTTTATGCTTCCAATAAACTAATTCATGTTTTTTGTGTCACAGGGAAAAATCGCAGCTTGTTTTTTTCTTTCAGCACTCAGTCCAGTACTCCATCCGGCACTCAATTTGGTACTCCATCCAACACTCCGTCTTCCACAAAAACGATGGGAGATTTGGCAGTTATGGTATTGGCAACCAACAATGGGCAAATCAAAGACATGGGTTTTTCTCGTGCTCGTGGCCTCCAGCTACTGAACTCTTGACAACTCGATTTGGGTTGTTATGTTGGGTGATTATTAGCTCACCTCATTTCTAGAAGCCGCCGAAAGTTAGGGATGCGAGATCGATGGCTTTTTAGGATTTTCGCCAAACCTTGACTCCTCCTTTTACTTCCGTCGCACGTACCTTTCGACTGAGACTTGGGACCCACCTTTTTGGCGTTTCCCTTTTCACGATTTTGGGAGTTGTGTTGATGATGCAACTCCACTTCTTGAGTCCCGAAACCCCGAAACCCAATTGGTGCTAATGGATATTGCCCCTCAACTTTTCAGGAATTTTCCTTTCCCTCTTCGGGATTTCACGAACTAGGAGTTTGAAACTCTCGATTCCAAAACCACAGCATCCTCTACTTCCCGAACTCCGAAAAACCGAAATTTCGAAATCCCACACCAAAGGCATGTCCCGTTTCACAACTTTGGGATTTTCAATGCAAAGGGTCCCGGCTCCTTGTCATCAGGATTTCTGGAATGCCGAATCCCGGATTACCGAAATTGTGAAATTTCACACCTGATAATCCCTTTTGTGACCCGGGAATTTGCTTGACCAAGGATTTTGGCCTGCACTCCAAACTTGCAAATCTTGAATCCCCGAAATGATCTGACGGCTCAAACAGATCATGATCAACGGTCCACATTTATTCTTGATGCCAGGGTGGCAGATTCATCCAACTCCTAACCACCTTACAACTCCTCTGGATCCTACGATCCTCACGACTTCGCAACTTATCCACGGAGAATTCTGACCACCAGATGCACTCTTCAATGACCCTTGTCCAAACAACTCAGTGTTCTCCCTCCTGAACTTAACTTCTATGAGATGATTTCAATCTACGTCTCCCTTTGAGCACTTCAAAGGTGTTATCCTTCCTGAGCTTTCACTTGTAAACTCAAGCTCCCCAAAAGGATCCTTTCTCACACTCCTTGCAGCAAACCTTCAAATAACCTCTGGTTATTTGAGTCTCTGACCCTATGCACTCTTTGCAACAGTAGTCTCTCAATCTTCTTTCTTGATTTATAAAATCCAAGGCTTTAATTGGCCTGCGCACACCTTGCATGGCTCTGTGCTTCACCTACACTTTAGCTGGTATGAGAACAATGATATCTCTCCTAATCTTTCTGAGATAAAACTCAGCCCTTGTCAACGCACACCTTGCGGACGTTCAATACACTCCTTGCAGGAATTATCAGGAAGAGAAACAATTGAAACTCATTCTTCTCCCCTCTCAGACTTCATTCATTCCACATGAAATCACACACAACACAACATTGAAAAAAATGCATAACAAAGAAACAAATCAACTATAAACATACCATTCAACAAATGTAAATAGTAAGCATCATAACACCATGAAAATTGAGTCAAAGCTTCATATATTAACTCAAGTGCTCATGTACATGGGTTCTTCTCTACAGCTCTCTGCTTCAGCTCTATAGCTTGTGAATTCTAGATAATCATCTATTGTTACTATGATACAAGGGTGAGGGTATCTATATCCATTTTCCCTCCTACGCTTCTAAACTGTCCAATCTGACATTCATATCTACCTACTTTACATTAACAGACTTAAATGCCTATTACATCCGGCAGATGAGAGTAATTTCTCCAGATCTGTTCATATCTTTAAGACATAAATGTAAGTACACTTCTCCTAGCTATTACATTAATGCTTCAATTTTCAAAATTCAAAACGTTTTCAATAAAACCTGCCCTTTTTTTTCATCTACGCATCCAGCTGTTCCTTTGGCTAGGCGCATGCTTTGGTTTTGTATGATGCTCCTACATCATACTCCCTCGCTTGAAAATTTTCATGAACTCCTGTTCATGAGCTCTTGCACGGTCTGTCCATGCTTTTGAATTTATGCTTCATTCTCCCAACTGGAATCTTCAACTGGATGTCCCTTCCACTTGACCAAGTATTCAAAATACTCCTTCCTCCTGGTCTTTTTGTTAATCCTCTTGTCAATTATGCTTTCCATCTGCGGATTTTTAGCTACAGGCATTTTTTTTTTCCATTGGACTTCTTCTTGCTCATCCTCTGCTCCTGCTTATTCAGCTTTGTAAGGGTACAAATCCGTGACATTGAATAGCGGTGAGATTCCAACCCCATCGAGTAATTCAATCTCATATGTGTTTGCCCCAAATTTCCTTATGACCTTGCACGGTCGAATCTTTTTCATCTTCATCTTATTATACGTTCCCCTTGGGAACCTTTCCTTCCTCGGATGTGTAAGAATCATATCACCAACTTCAAATTGAATTTCTCGCCTATGTTGATCTACTTTCCGCTTGTATTCTTGACTTGAACTCTGCAATCGCTCCTTAACCTAGTTGTGAAGCTCCTTCATTCCTTCTGCAAAGTCCTCTGCACTAGCACTCCTGAATTCATTTTGTTCTGAATCTTTCAATTCAAAAACTCCCCTTGGTTTCATTCCATATACAATCTAGAATGGACTCTGCCCTGTGCTTCTATTGAGTGAATCATTGTAAGTGAATTCCACTTGTGGCAGAATGTGATCCCATTGACTGTGGTGTTCAGTCACTAGGATTCTTAACAAATCTCCCAAGATTTTGTTCATGACCTCTGTCTGTCCATCCTTCTGAGGATGATATGCTGAGCTAAAAGAAAAACTTGTTCCCAACTTCTTCCATAAGGTCCTTGTTAAGCCCTAATATTGGCTCATTACCACTTAATTGGGGCATATTAGATTAGTAATGTTATTTTATTTATGTCGGCTTTAGGCCATTAGTTGTGATTTAGATTAGTAATGTTATTTTATTTATGTCGGCTTTATGCCAT
>ML780049.1:536842-547792 GCA_009831015.1 Picea engelmannii
TCATCTTGTACTTGAACATTTAAGTGGGGTAAAAGGAGGTTTCCCCCTCGAAGAGGCTTATTATCTGAAATTATCTCTTTTTCAAGGCGTTGAGTACTTTTTCTGAAGTTTTTCTATGCTATATTGATGTTTGGTTCTTAACAGTCCTCCAGAAATTCCCTACGAACTTGGTATCTCGATCAGAAATGATACTCTTTGGCAATCCATGAAGTCTGACGACTTCCTTGAAAAATAGGTTCACAATATGAGTTGCGTCATTGGTTTTCTGGCATGGTATGAAATGTGCCATTTTTTAAAATATGTCAACTACCACAAAGATTGAATCACATCCTCTTTGTGTCCTTGGCAGTCCCAATATGAAATCCATGCTCACTACATCCCACGGCCTTTCAGGTATGGGCAATGGTTGGTATAACCCTATGTTCTGCCTTTTTCCTTTCGTGTGCTGACAAATTCTGCACCTGTCCACAAATTTCTTAGCATTTGTCCTCATCCCTGGCCAAAAATATGAGCCATTCAACTTTGAGAATGTCTTGTCATGACCGAAATGTCCGGCCAATCCTCCACTGTGTTTTTCCTTCAGCAGATTCTCCCTCATGGAGCATTTCGGAATACATAGTTGATTTCCCTTGAACAATAATCCATCCTGGATCATGTATTCAGTCCATTGAATTTTGTCCCTGAGAATTGGATTCTCAGATGCTTCATATGCCTCTTTAAAATCTGGGTCATCCCTGTACATTTCTTTAAGGTTATCAAAACCTAAAGTCTTGACTCTAAATTCCTGCATAAGCAAACATTTCCTTCTCAAAGCATCAGCAACTTTGTTAGCAGTTCCAGAAATATGCTTAGTCACAAAAGTAAAATTATGCATGTATTCAACCCATTCAGCATGTTTTTGGTTCAACTTATCCTATCGAGTCACAAATTGTAAAGCGTGATTATCGCTATACAAAACAAACTCCTTAGGAACCAAATAGTGTCTCCATTTCTTCAGCGCTTGTATGATTACATAGAATTCCTTGTCATATGTGGAGTACTTAATCTTCGCTTCATTCAGTTTTTCACTGAAATATGTGACCAGTCTATTGTCTTGGCTCAAGACTGCTCCAATTGCAAATCCACTCGCGTCACACCTGACCTGGAATGTCTTGCTAAAATCTGGCAAAACCAGAATTGGTTGCTCAGTGATCTTTTTCTTCAGCGAATTAAAAATCTTCTCCCTTCCTCTATCCAGTGAAAAGATTTATGTCTTTTCTTCACCGTATCCATCATCGGTGTGCTAATTCCACTGAAGTTTCGGATGAATTTCCTATAGAAGCTAGCCAAACCATGGAAGCTTCGAACTTCAAACACGCTCTTTGGCGATGGCCAATTCTTAATCACCTTTATCTTTTACAGATCCATTTTTAATTCATTTGCAGAGATAACAAAACCCAAATAAACAAGTTTTGTTCTCATGAATGACGATTTCTTCATATTAATCACCAATTTCTCTTGCTGTAATCTTCTCATTATTGCATCTAAATGCTTTAAGTGTTTTGTTTATGTCTTGCTAAAAATTAATATATCATCAAGATATACAATGACCAATTTCCCAATGAAATCCTTCATGACTTTGTTCATCAACCTCATGAAAGTTCTGGGCACATTCATTAAGACAAATAGCATGACAAGACATTCATATAGCCCCTCATTCATCTTGAATGTTGTCTTCCATTCATCACCTTCTCTCATCTGGATCTGATGATATCCGCTTTTCAAATCAATCTTTGAAAAAAATCTTACTCCACTCAAGCAATCCATCAAGTCGTCCATCCTTGGAAATGGAAATCTGTATCTGATGGTAATATTATTGATCTCCCTTGAGTCTGTACACATTCTCCAACCTCCATATTTCTTTGGGTTGAGCACTGTCGAAACAGCACATGGACTCAAGCTTTCTCGAATCAATCCTTTGTCCATTAAGTTCTGGACCTATCTCTTAACTTCTTCATTTTCCTGCGGTCTCAACTGATATACTGCTTTTTTCGGTAAGCTGGCTCCAGGTATAAGATCGATATGATGACTTATACTCCTGATAGGTGGTAACAAACAAGGTAGTTTGTCCACTACTATATCAGCAAACTCTCCCAACAACTCCTAGATTTCTTCTGGTAAATCATCTATCCTCGTACTGGTCAAAACAATTTTGGGCTTCCTGGCCACAATAAATTGTGTGTCTTCCTTCTTCTTAACCTCATTAAGAAGTCCTTCCCACTCATGAGAAGTACAGTGTTGCTCATTTCTGTTTTCACCTCTTTATCCTTAATTGGCAGCAACATGTGAGTCCTACCATTTTTTTCCAGGGTGTACGTGTTCTTTCTCCCATCATGAACCATGTTTTTGTCATATTGTCAGGGTCTACCCAGCAATAGATGACAAACATCCATGGGAATGACATCACATAATATTTCATCTTTATATCCTCCTATTTTAAATTCGACTAAACACTGTTTAGTGACATTTACCTGATGTCCTTTTTGTAGCCACGAAACTCTGTATGGGCTTGGATGTGCAATAGTCTCCAGCTCCAGCTTTTCTACCATCTCTGTAGATATGAGATTGGTTGTGCTACCGCTGTCCACTATGACCTTGCATACCCTATCTTTAGTTTTTCAAGCAGTCTGAAATAGATTGTTTCTTTGGGTTGGGTTCTCTGCCTCCTTCTCTGGATTCAAGAGAACTTTCCTCATCATTAAGGATCTTTCACCCTCAGTGTCTTTTGCCTCAACATTCCATCCTTGAGCTTTGGCAATGTGAGTTTCAGCACTATCTTTCTTCTTATCTGGACACTCATAGGATTTATGTCCGATTTTTCCACAGACGAAGCATTTCACTTCACCTCCTCTGCCTCTTCCTCTTCCTCTGGCTCGAGGAAAAGTATTTCTATCAGCATATTGCCTTCCTTGTGAGATTCCTCCTCTCTCAGGTTGAGTTTGAGGTTTCTTCTCCTCTTCTTTAGGTCTCTGAGTTCTATCTTGGGAAATTTTTTTGCCTCTGGCTTGACTTCTACCTCGGCCTCTTTGACCTTGCTTCCAGCTCAGCTTCTCTTCATCTTTCAGAGCCATCTAATAAGCATCTTCCACAGTCCGAATGGTCATCATGCTCATCTCATATTGAATTTCATATCACATACCATTCATGTACCTGGCAAATTTTTCATCATCGCTTTCCTGATGACCTACTCTGATGTTTATCCTGTAGAATTCTTCAGTGTATTATTTTACTGACATCAGCTTCTGTCTCAAATTTTGCATCCTCTGAAACAGAGTGATTTGATAATCTCTGGGTATAAATTTGGCTTTCATCTTTGCAACCATTCTATCCCAGCTTTTGATTTTTTGTTTGCCCTTGCAGCGTCTGTCAGCCTGCAGTTCATCCCACCATAGTGTTGCATGCCCTTTAAGTCTAGTAACGACATGTTTGACTTTCTTGTCTTCCTTGAAATCCTCGTAGTCGAAGTATTTGTCTAGAGCTCTAATCCAATCTAGAAGCTCTTCAACATCCAAGTTTCCCTCATACACTGGAATATCCATTTTTTCTCTAGCACCTATCCTTGCAACAACACTGAATAGGTGTTCTTCTACAGCATCTTTGACTACAACTTCTTCATTTCTAGCTTCATTTTCACTTTCAATCTCACTGATTTCCCCAGCGTCAACTGTGTGCCTCTGTGTTGTCTCCGTAGCATCAAGCCTGGCACGTAATTCACGCATCTCTCTTTCTCTTGCTGGATCAGGTATTTGCCTGTCTCTTCTTCTTGGCATTTCTCTTTCCTCTACTGGATCAGGTATTTTCCTGTCTCTTCTTATCGGCGGCATGGTTGTAAAATTTTTCTCCCTTCTCTCTTCTACAGAAAGCAAAGAATTTGTTCTACGCTCTGATACCACTTTGACCCAGACCCCCTTTCCCTTGGGCCAGGATCCGCACAGGATCTTCACTAAAACCACGCCAAGGGTTAATCAAACCCTTTGTTTAAGCCACAAAGGACTTCGGGTTTCGGGAGTTGGAGAGTCCTGATGTATTTCCACAGATCTTGGCAAATGTCGAAATGTGAGACATCAATGAAGGTTGACTGCTCCAACGTGACGAGCACATGCCACCTGTCACCCACATGCCATATGCCACGTGCCATGTGTGAGATCGATGGCCTTTTGGGATTTTCATCGAAGCTTGACCCCTCCTTTTACTTCCGTCACACGTACCTTCTAACTGAGACTTGGGACCCACCTTTTCAGAGTTTCCCTTTTCACGATTTCGGGAGTTGTGTTGACGATGCAACTCCACTTCTTGAGTCTTGAAACCCAATTGGTGCTAACGGCTATTGCCCCTCAAATTTTCAGGAATTTTCCTTTCCCCCTTCAGGATTTCACGAACAAGGAGTTTGAAACTCTCGATTCCAAAACCACAGGCTCCTCTACTTCCCAAACTCCGGAAAACCGAAATGTTGAAATCCCACACCAAAGGCACACCGTGTTTCGCAAATTTGGGATTTTCAATGCAAAGGGTCTCGGCTCCTTGTCATCAGGATTTTCGAAATGTCGAATCACGGATTACCGAAATTCTGAAATTTCACACCTGATAATCCCTTTCGCAACCCGGGAATTTGTGTGACCAAGGATTTTGGCCTGCACTCCAAACTTGTGAATCCCAAATCCCTGAAATGATTTGAAGGGTCAAACAGTTCACGATCAACAGTCCACGTTGATTCTTGATGTCAGGGTGGTGGATTCATCCATCTCCTAACCACCTTACAACTCCTCTAGATCCTACGGTCCTCGTGACTTCACGAGTTCTCCACGGAGAATTCTGACCACCAAATGCACTCTTCAATGACCCTTTTCCAAATGACTCATTTTTCTCCCTCCTAAAATTAACTTCTATGAGACGATTTCAATCTCCGTCTCCCTTTGAGCACTTCAAAGGTGTTATCCTTCCTGAGATTTCACTTGTAAACTCAAGCTCCCCAAAAGGATCCCTGCTGACAATCCTTGCAACAAACCTTCAAATAACCTCTAGTTATTTGAGTCTCTGACCCTGTGCACTCTTTGCAACAGTAGTCTCTCAATCTTCTTTCTGGATTTATAAAATCCAAGGCTTCAATTGGCCTGCGCACACCTTGCACGGCTTTGTGCTTCACCTGCACTTCAGCTGGTATGAGAACAACGGTATCTCTCCTAAGCTTTATGAGATAAAACTCAGCCCTAGTCAACGCACACCTTGCGGGCGTTCACTACACTCCTTGCAGGAATTCTCAGGAAGAGAAACAATTGAAATTCATTCTTCTCCCCTCTCAGACTTCATTCATTCAACATGAAATCACACACAACAAAGCATTGAAACAAATGCATAACAGAGAAACAAATCAACTGTAAACATACCATTCAACAAATGTAAACAGTAAGCATCATAACACCATGAAAATTGAGTCGAAGCTTCATATATTAACTCAAGTGCTCCTCTACATGGGTTCTTCTCTACATCTCTCTGCTTCAGCTCTACAGCTTATGAATTCTGGATAATCATCTATTGTTACTATGATACAAGGGTGAGGGTGTCTATATCTATTTTCCCTCCTACGCTTCTAAACTATCCAATCTGACATTCATATCTACCTACTTTACATTAACAGACTTAAATGCCTATTACATCCGGCAGATGAGAGTAATTACTCCAGATCTGTTCATATCTTTAAGACATAAATGTAAGTATGCTTCTCCTAGCTATTACATTAATGCTTTAGTTTTCAAAATTCAAAACATTTTCAATAAAACGTGCCCTTTTTTTTCATCTGTGGGTCCAGTTGTTCCTTTGGCTAGGCGCGTGCTTTGGCTTTGTACGATGCTCCTGCATCACTTCTCTCTTTACAGTGGTAGTATTTGTGTCCTTCCTTTTAAACTTCTTAAATTTCTTATGTGGGATATTAGAAGGTTTATTTGTGGGTTCTTCTTGAACATGCTTTCCCCTATTCTCAAGGTGAGTGGATTGCACACAAACTTCGTCAATACTGGTGGGGTTAAACAATAGCAAAGTATGAAGAATATAACTGTGAAGTGTGCCAATATACTTCATTAAAGTTTCATAAGAATCCAAAGGAATGTTTAATGCAAGAGATTTCTTCCTAAATTCTTCCGTGAAACTTTGTACAATTTGACCTTTACTTTATCTTAAGGTTTGCCATTCCATCACTGTTTTTTGTAAATAACCAAATGGATAAAATTTCTTCCTTATCATTGATTTGAATTCTGACCATGAGGAAAGAAGATTACCACACTTACTTGTGTCCTGAAGTCTTCTCTCCCACCATACAAGAGTGGTGCCTTCCAACCGAAGAGAATCCAATTGCACTTTAACTTCCTCTTCATCAATCTGTTGAACATGGAAATATACTTCAACCTGTCAGATCCAATTATCTATCTTTTCAGGATTAGCATCTCCATCAAACATAGTTAAAGAAAATTTTACATCAGTCTTTAATAATGGTTTCTTAAAAGAAGCTTTATGGCTAGAATGATGAGAATGATGAGAATGCTTAGAGGAAGAAGAGCTAGAACTTGATGGTGAAGATGGAGGATCGAGAGGGTCTCCTCCAGCCCCTTGATTTAATGAAGCATTATCATTAGATTTTGCTTCTTTTTTCTTCCATTTCTTCTTCAGCCTCTTCTCGTAGTCTCCATACATTCGCTCAACCATTTCTGACATGCGATTAAAGACCATATGGAAGTTTTTCTCTTGTTCATCATGCTTGTCCTCTTCTGCCATTTTATTCCTTAGGGATGCATGACCAACTTCAGGATTGAAAGTATTAAGAGCTCCTTCACCCTTCTTATGCTTGGCCCTAATAAGCATTCACACTCAAAAATTCAAGTCAAATATGACTACTCTAATACGAACATGATCCAGGATCTTTTCATCGAAGTGACTTATAAAGAATTGTATTAAATGAGCATAAATTAAAGTGTGTCATAAAGAAGGAAAAGCTCAATAATGAAGAGACATAAGAATAAAATATGAACACAAAAAATTGATAACGGAGTTCATCCCTGATGGAATACATCTCTGACTCCTTCTCTCAAATGGGTAGGCCTTTTTATTAACTCGGCAAAAGAATTTGGCAAAATACATAAGTATACATCATTTTGGAATTAAGGTGCAAAGGATTTTCTCAGATCAGAAAATAGACACCACCATTGAATTTGTGGCATCGAAATACCCAAAAATGAATGTCTCCACACCTCAATCCAACTCTGGCACTCCTAGGCCCTTGATAAATCTCATCTCGGTCTATGTTCCTACACCCTGCAATTAATTCACTGTACTTTGTCTCAAAAAATGTGCCTGGTTGTACCGTCGAGTTCCCTCCTCTATCCATGGGCAATTCAACATTTAAATTAAATGTTTGGTGTATTTATGAATGGATCCTATTGGCGGAGGCTATTATAAGGCGTTTGTATAGGGGGAGGTCCTGGGGTCAAGCCCTCGAGCCTCCCCTTTTGGGCTTATAGTTATAACAATATATATGTGGTTTGGAACCACTTCCAAGTTAGGAGTTGTTGTTTGGATTTGTCGGAATCAAAATTTTAGCCACCATATTTGGTAGGACGTCTGCCATATTTGGTGGGCCTTTTTTATTTTTGAAAATTTGGTTTCGGGCCCTCATTAGGCATTTACCCACTACCACATGGTAGCCCATGACTGGGCCATGTGGCAGCCAACCATTGGCCCACACCATCCACTTGCATAGTCACCCTACCACGTCACCTGCCACGTCACCTTCCATGTCCTGTACAGTCTGCCACGTGGTTGTATGGACTTCCATGTGGCACTTCCTCATTGGTCCACATGTTGACCCGAAAATATCGAAAACGAGTGACACATGGCAGTCTTTAGTGTTGCCACATCACCATGCTGACGTCATGTTGATGTCAGCATGACACATTTCACCCTCTGTGTGTGTCACATACATTGTACAGATGTTGACGTCATTTGTACTGATGTTGACATCAGTAATATGGATGTTGGCTCATCCCTGCTAACTGGGCTAGGTTGACCAAAACTTTGACAATGAATATATTTGGATCCGTAACTCTGTTTGACAAGTTGTTTACGTCGTTGGAAATTTTGCGATGCGCTCTTCACGTTTATGCCAATTTCACTGAGTTTTGAGGAATTTGATTTTTTTCCCTTTCTCTGTCTATTGAGGCCATTATGAGCTTCCTGAGTTGCTTCTGTGAATTATGATTTGTCCTTAGTCTTCTCTGGATCCTTTTTGGATCAACCTGCAATAAACCTTTCACAATAATAGATATTCAATGTTCTCAATAGGGGCTAATAGGAGAGCCTTGCTCTCTTATTTATACTTCCATGTAGCTTCCTCAAGGGGTTACCTTCTAACCATCTTAACCCAATTTCCTTATTTTAGGGCTAACCCACTTTACTAAAAAATGTAAGTTCTCCACTTCTAGTTGCAACTAACATATTTTTAATTATTTTCTTATTGCAACAACTTGACCCATGATTAACTCCTAGGTTTACCCACTTGACTAGTCAACTTCTTCTAGGGGCTTTTAGAATACTTGAATTCTTTGACCTTCTATATAACTCATGGGGGTTATCTAACTTCATAGGGACATAACTCTCTAAACATGAGGATTTACGTGGCATTCCACATATCACCGGAAATGGCATGACATTTACTATCCATATAGAATATTTTTACCTAAAAATATACTAACCTTCATACCAATATACATCAAACAAACTTTAATCCTCTATTCATACTATTGGGGCTACCGTAAATTTCTACCAGACTTGCTTCAAGGGTTGACATCAATGAAAACAAACCCAATTAATCAAAACCATTCTTGTATACAGTATCAATCTTTTAAGGCCTAATCCATCAAGTGTGGAACTTCCTTTTGAAATCCTTTAACCTGGAGTTAAACAATAAGGCCCAATATCCACATTTGAATTTCTTCTTCTTAATGAACTTGTCATGCCATCGATCTTTTTTATTCTATATGCTAGTTGTGTGGTTTAGGGTGGATTGAAAGAGTTCAACTAGCCTATTGATCTAGAGGAGTCTTTGTTTCTAGGATTCAGCTAGGTCCATTCCAAGTTGTATGGTTTTTATAAGTGTATGGATCTATGTTTCAATTGGAAACAATACTCTCTTTCCATACACCAATTCATATGGGGTGCACCTAGTAGTGGTTCTCCATGTTATCTGATAGGCCCATAGAGATTTAGGTAGTCTTTTAGCCTAATCCTTGAGGTGTAATCTAATAGTCTTGGTGATGATGGCCTCAAGAATTTTTTTTTACTCTCTACCTATCCATTGGTGTATGGGTGATATGGTGTAGTGACCTTGTGTTTGATCTTGTATTTGTTCATCGAGTCTCTAATGAGCCTGGAAGTGAAATGTGTTCCTCCATTAATAATTATTTTCCAAGGTATCCCAAATTAGGTGAAGATCTCTTCATGAAAAAATCCTACTATTGCTTGTTCTGTCACGGTTGGGACTGCCCTGAATTCCATCCATTTTGTGACATAATATGTGCATACTAGGATGTAGGAATTATGATGAGAGGAAGGATTGATTGGCCCAAAAACGTCTAAGGCCCCTTTATAAATGGATTCTAATACCAACTATGGTTTTAATGGCATCTCATATGATTGCACCTTCCTATGCATTGCTAGAGATCACACCTTTTTTCATATTCCTTGGCATATTTGAAGTAGTGGGCCAATAGTACCTTTGGTGAAGTACCATGTACCGTCCTTTTGTCTGCAAAGTGGCCTCCACATGAGCTATCATGGAATGATTTCAATATATCATGGATATTTTCTTCTTGCATACATCCTCATATAATGAGATCCAATCTTGTGTGGAAGAGACAACCGTCAATCCATGTGAATATCCAACTTTGTTTTATGATCTTCTATCACTCCTTTGGAGATAAATGGTGTGGTAGTTTATGTGCATCCAATTAGTTAGAAATATCTATGAACCAAGAAGAGTTATTAGAAGTTGCAAATAGGTTCTCATCTAGGAAGAATCTTCTATAGATGGTTCATTTTCGTTACATGTAAGTCTTGAAAGAAAATTAGCCACTACATTATATTTTCCTAGTTTATTCAATATGGTTATATTGTAAATTTTAACCTTGTACAATACCTACTGCAAACTAATATTCAGAAAAGAACAGAAAAGATACAATGGAAAATACAAACATTACACAAATAATTTTCACGTGGAAACCCAAACCAGGAAAACCAGCATATATTATATTCATACATTGTGTTACATTGTTTACAATACAATATACATATAGGAGCCAGCGGCATCCAAAACCCTAACCCAATGACCTGGATTAGTCCAAAACCCTAATTCCTTAACTGGAAATAAAAAACCATCGGCAAAAAACCATGTGCCAAAAAACCACCTAATATCATGTGGTCCCAGAAATATGTCGTCCTAGTAATATGTCGTCCCGGAAATATGTCGTCCCAGAAATATGTCGTCTCGACGGAAATATGTCGTCCCAAAAAAAAAAATCTGGGGGCTCTGCCCCCCTCCACCCCCCCTCTAACCCCCCTGCACGCCCAGTACAGATGCTCAGACACTGCTACTCATGCAAAGAATATAACACATACCCAACATTCTCCCACTTGTTGTTTTCTTTTCACACAGGGGGTTACAGGGTTACCTAGTCAACAATCCAGGGCAGCAATGCCCATGGATCCTCTACACCAAGAGAACTTCTCAATGCTCATAGATTTTGTTAATGAATCTGCAACATTCTTCAAAGTGTCCTCCTTCATCAGTGATACTTTCTTTTCTTCAATCATGTCTCTTACAAAGTGATATTGAACATCAATGTGCTTTGTCTTTGAATGATAAGCAGG
>ML780049.1:551528-564139 GCA_009831015.1 Picea engelmannii
TATTATATTCATACATTGTGTTACATTGTTTACAATACAATATACATATAGGAGCCAGCGGCATCCAAAACCCTAACCCAATGACCTGGATTAGTCCAAAACCCTAATTCCTTAACTGGAAATAGAAAACCATCGGAAAAAAATCATGTGCCAAAAAACCACCTAATATCATGTGGTCCTGAAAATATGTCGTCCCGGTAATATGTCGTCCTGGAAATATGTCGTCCCAAAAAAAAAAAAATCGGAGGCGCTGCACCCCCCCTCTAACCCCCCTGCGCGCCCGGCGCAAATGCTCAGACACTACTACTCGTGCAAAGAATAT
Source organism: Picea engelmannii (assembly GCA_009831015.1). Classification (NCBI taxonomy): domain Eukaryota; kingdom Viridiplantae; phylum Streptophyta; class Pinopsida; order Pinales; family Pinaceae; genus Picea; species Picea engelmannii. The sequence continues at coordinate 551,851 of ML780049.1, forward strand.
AACACATACCCAACATATATCATATTGTTGTAATATAAGCAACCATATAGTGACTCTTCCATTAGTTTCAGGTTTTATCAATAAATATTTTATGGCAACATGGTCAATATGCAATATTATTGGATATCCTGTGATGTAATGCCAAAATTTATTAATTGCATGTATTACCGCAAGAAACTATTTTTTTGTTGTCGTATAATTTAGTTATATGGTCGAAAGATTCTTGTTGATGTAGTAGATTTCATAGGGATCATTTCCTTATATTTATCCTAGAACTACTTGAATTGTGATATCAGATGCATCTGTGGAGATATGAAATGGCATGGACCAATCGGGTCCTCTTAAAATAGGAGCTTCAGACACTTCAATTTTCAGTTCCTCAAGTGCATGTTGGCATGTCTCTATCCATGAAAACTTAGAATCTTTTGTAAGCAAAGAAAATAATGGACAAGCAATTTGTGAGAAGTTTCCAATAAAGCGATGATAATAACCATCATATCCTAAGAAGCTTTGTAGATGTTTTTGCGAGGTTGGAGTTGGAAAGTGTAATATTACCTTTACTTTTGTTAGATCTACTTGGATACCTTTGGCTGAGATCTGGTGTCCTAATATTATGCCATTAGTTAAAATCATTTCATATTTATCATTATTAAGGGAAATGTTTGATTCTTTACACCTTATCAATGTTTTGTCTAGATTTTTCAATGCTTCATCAAATTCATCCCCATATATCATGAAATTGTCCATATATATTTCCACACATTCATGAATTAAATCATAGAATATACCAATGGCATCTCTTTGAAATGTTTTTGGGACATTACATAACCCAAATGGTAGAACAAGATAGGAAAATGTCCCCCATGGACATATGAATGTTGTTTTGCCTTGATCTTCGAGTGTGATATGGATATGGATATACCCACTGAATCTAACAAGGAAAGAAAAGTATTTCTTCCCTACAACTGTATCCAGGGCCTAGTCAATGAACATAAGTGGGAAATGGTATTTTTGTGTTTCTTTGTTGATTTCTTTATAATCCAAACACATTATCCACTTGTTCATTTTCTTTGGTTCCATGACAAGAGGGTATAACCACTAGATGTCAGAAATTGGATAGATAAAGTTGGCCATGGGAAATTTTTGTAAATCCTCCTTGACTATGTCCTTCAATGCTATATTCATCTGACACTGGGGTTGGAAGATGGGTCGAGATCCTTCATTAATGTATATGTGTTATGTTCTTAAAATAGGATGGATTCCCTTCATATTAATGTAATCTCAAGGGAAGGAGTTATTTTGTTTTTGTAATAGTTTAACCAGTTTCTATTTCTGTTGTTCAGTGAGTCCTTGGTTGATTTTCAAAATTTTCCCTGGGATGATTTCTATGGTTTCAGTAGGGGACCCTTGGTCTTTTTTTGGTGGGGATTCATGTTCTATGTGTTAAATGTTTGTTGATGCTAGGAAAGCCTATATTTCTTGTTGCATAATTTTCTCAAGAATATGTGGGTTTGCTGAGGAAGAAGAAGAGGCTATGAAATCATTGAGTTCATCATCCTATATTTTATATTTAATGGATAAGTATTGATCTATGGATAGGATTTTACTATCTTCCCCTTCTTCATCACTCTCTTCTCCATCAGCCCAAAGTGGTGTCTCGAGATCCATGCTAGGTTTAGGTTTAGTGGGAGGATAGAGGATTAATTATTTTATGGATGACCTATGGGAGATGGTCATGTTACCTAACCTACAACTAATGTAAGCATATAAAGGGGCTATCCAAGGCCTTCCCAGGATTAAAGGATACCCACCCAGTGAGGTTTTGGGTTGTAGGACCATAAAGTTGGCGGTATATTCCCACGAATCTATAGATATAACTACATATTCTAATATTCCCTCTAGTTCCATGGTTGATATGTTTGAAATTTAGAGTACAGTTGGGGTTTCCCTAAGGCTCGTAAGTCCTAACACTTGCATAGTCTCATGCATCATAAAGTTGATGGAAACCCTAAGTTCTATTAATTTGTTACTATTGAGTGTATTGTTGATCTTTATATTAACTATCAAACTTTTGGGATCAATGTATTTAGCTGTAAGAAATCCCTCCATCATTATGTCTGAAATTTTTCCCATGACATGGGTGGCTTGAGGGTCCTTCCTCTTTCTACTGAGTTTCATTAAAAAAAATTCATGTACTACTTTTGAAGTTCAGGGTGAGAATTCTTAGCTTTCAAGGGTTCCTAATATTGTTTGTGTTTTGATTCTTCATTTAGGACACCCTCATTCAAATCTTCAATATTAATATTAGGTTGGTCCTTGGTTAATGTATTCCTAGATCGAAGGTCAATATCATTTCACTCTAGGGAAGAGATGGAATAGGTAGGGTAGGAAACAAGTCCAATATCTTGTATTGGTTAACCTATCCTTATTTATTAGGGTTATGGATGGGTTGTCTATACAGTTTTGGTTGAGGAGGGACTGATGTGGATGCATGAATTTTTGGAGGTAGAAGAAGTTGCATGGGTGGTTGTGTCATGGGATGTTGAGGGCCTCCTAAAGTAGGAGTTCTCCACCCTTGCTGCCATCGTTATTTTGGAGGAGGAGGAACCACCCATTGTTTTGTTGGAATACACTGTGTTTGAGAAGCATATTGCATGGAAGGGTTCATCCAATATGAATTTAAGTATTGATATTGGTCTTGAATCATACCATGAGGTTTTGGTTTCCAGGGTTGCTTTTGAGAGACAAAGCATAACTGCTCTGGTTCCTCAACTTTTTGATAGGTGGCCTTTAGTCCTGGTAAGGATGGAAATTTGCAAGTATCATGTTTCTCACTACATATTATGTAAAACTCAATTTGACCCAACGGAAATTATTTCCATGGATGCTTCATTCTACACTTGGGGGAAAATATGGCCAAAGCATGTTCCATCTCATACTTATTCTTCTTGATTTGCAGTGTATCCAATTGGTAGCTCATGGTGTTGATAATGAGAGGGAGTTGAATCAATGTCAAGTACAATTTATCACTTTTTACAAATTTATTTTCCAATAATATAATATATCCAATGAAGAGCAGAAAAAGAGATACACAATATACAATAAATATAAGTGAAAATCCATTGAATGTTTTTCTTATATAAAAAAAATATTTTATTTAAAGGAAGCTACAACTTCCAAATTCTCCAGATCCAACTAGAAGGAGGGTCCAACCCCCTAATTTACAGTCTCCAACCTGAAGGAAGATCCAACTCCCTATATTCTCTGAAAACAATTGGAAGGAGGTTGCAAACCCATTTCCTTGGCCCTTCCTTCCACCCTTAAGTATAGATATATGAAAGAATCAATTTTTCATAGTCACCATCAAACTAGAAATCCAACAATCACATAAACCTATTCAAGATTTCTTCAATATTCATCTTCTTCCTATACACCTTCTACAATTCTTTGCTAGTTGTTCAGATTACAGAGCTCCTCACGTGACAGGTATTGGGAAACTAGTGGGGCCTCACTTGATGAGGTTAGGTCCACCTGCAAGGTCCTTGCAGGACACTGTATGCTCAACCTTTGAGGTCCTACTCAAATAGGGGTTTTTAGAAACCCTCCTTGCACCTGCAACTCCAACCTTCCTCACTCATGTAGCTCCAATTGCGACCTCCTCTGTACAACTTCACTACCAAAACTTGTATTCTTGGATGATTCAAATAAAATGGTCTTCCATGTGTATTTATATTATTTCAAGTAATTCCTCTACTTGATTTAGGGACGACCTATAATTTCTTATTTACACTTTCTTTATTTAACTATAGGGTCGACCTGTAACTTCTTGTTTGTAATTCACATGGTCATCTTCAAGAGATCATATCTCATCATCTGTGAGGATCCACATGGCGTGCCACCTATTGTAGGAAATGACTTGATGAGGGATATCAATACATGGGGGTTATAAAAGCATTCATAATTTTATTCATGCCCTTTTTCTTTAACCAACCTATGGATATTATCAACTTCTTCCAGGGTTGACATCATTGACCACCAATTTCCAACAATATCCCCCTTTTTCATTGGTGGAAATACTTATGCTCCCCCTATCATCCTAGTCTCCCCCTGTCATCATTCTCCTGATTTTTCTCTCCCCATTTAACATCAATGGAAAATGGAGACTCTTTTCTTTAGGAATGTTTCCCCTGATTATATGGCACTCAATAGTACTTCTTATTTATTTTATGTCTTTTTATCCTTTCTTTCTTTGTTATGGTCCTTAGAGCTCTTTTTTGTGACTTCAATTTTCTTTCTCTTTTTTTTGTCTAGGATATATATGTTGTTTGGTCTTCTTGTTGTTGTTTCAACCAATCTTATTGAGTCTTCTTCTCTAATTTCACATTTTCAGGAATCAAACATAAGATTATATCCTTGATCACATATTTTACTGACACCGAGGAGATTATGCTTCATATATTCAACCAATAGGAAATTTTCAGCTTTTACATTTTTAGTTCCAATATTTAATATACATTTTCCAAGTATTTTTACAGAGGATTCATCTTCAAATGCACCATTTTGATGTAGACCCCACCCTCTCCCAAGGTTCATGTGACCACCCGGTCTAGGATCATTCTAGTCAAGAGCTGAAATTATCTCACGGGCTCTCTCCAAGCCCAAAATCTCAATACACGGGTCCTTAAAACCTTCTTCCTGAATGCTAATTTTCTTTTCGAGAGTCCCCGAGAACTGGAAAAGCCTCCCCAAAGACCGAGGGCCAAAACTGTGGGCCAAACCTTCAACCCCTGAAAGTTTTGGGACTTTGGGACTTTTTATCCCTCTTATCTCCCAATACAAAACCCATGAACTGTCGAACATCAGGCAGCAAGATCAATGACCTTGAGCAAATACCAATATCAACAACTCAAATTATGTTATTCGATCTTCAGTGATTTTTTTACCACGCCCAACATACATACAACACTTACAAATTTTTGATCGTCGAATATCCACTTATGCCAAGTCTCAGATCGACGGTCCTAGGGATTTGACCAATGAACGGTCCAGATTCCTCCTCTTTGGGCTTCCGTTATTTCCTTTGGTCTTCCACAGGACACAACTTCTTGTATTTCTCAATGTCGAAATTTCGAACGATTTCTCCTACCTCCATGTGTCCCCTTCTTGATCAATGGATCGGATGCCTTTGGGACTTCGAGGATTTTTCTCCCTATATACACGAAAATTCAATTTCATCAAAGTGCCATGTCCTCGAATTACGGGATCTGTCTCCACATGTCCTTCTCCAAAGAACACCTGGAATTGATTCTGGCCTTCGAGCTTCCGCGAGTCTTCACAACACTACACTATGTTTCTTTCAGAGTGTTGGACCTCTGAATATAATGCCACATGTCCTTCCTAGGATCAACGGTGCTAATCAACTTTGGACTTTAGGACTCCAAAGAAATCGACCTTTTCTTCCCGCTATTCTCTCAGAGTGTCTATCCTCTGGATCTTCTAATCTTTTGATGCGTGTCCTCTCCAATGGACAGCCCAGATGAAATCTGGGTCTTCAGGACTTTGGGGGTCCTCCACTCCTAACTTCTTTCGAAGTGCAGCTCCACCGGAGTACACAATTTGTTGACACATGTCCTCGGATTTTGGACGGCCATGATTAACTCCACCCTTCGGGACTTCAAGGGTCCTGACTTCTCCATAGGCCAAATATCTTGAATGCGTGAAGTCTGAAGGAATTCACCAATTAACCCTTGTGCAACTCCTCCCGATCCAACAATCGTCCACTCTCCTACAAACTCCCGAATTGATCTCAAACATTTATTTACATTCTTTGATAACTTATCCTTTGAACTTGATCCATGACTTCTCCGAATGTGTGAAGTCTTAATGACTTACAGGTTTAAACCTCGCATTGCTTATCCATATCTAAGGGTGAAAAAATATCCTGGATCCTCCCGAACAGATATCAACCGTTCAACTTTTAAATAATAAAAATCCTACCCTCTCAAGGGACTTTGGTCAATAATCCTCCTGAGCTTGACCACATGATATAAATAGAATATTTGGAACCCTCCTATGCGCTCCTCTTGCATGTTGAAGCTTTAGAATTAGAAATTTTCTAATTCCCTCCTGCGGAACTATTGTGCTTGCTATCTCTTATGATATTTGTTCCTCTGAGGTTTATAGACCTCGGGCACACTCCTTGCGTCCCTATAACTTCCAACTAGTTTCATACTTAGAGATTTCTGAGAAAATATCCTTTCGCACTTCTTGTGCTCGTCCCCTCTATGACTTCTTCAACACTTTGTCTAAGTGTTGGAACGATGCACTCCTTGCGTGGGTCTTCTCAAATTTTTTCTCTCCATTGAGCAATTGTGCACTCTCTGCACTTCAACTAAACAATTGTGCACTCCTTTCACTTCAACTGTAAATCCATGTTATCTCTTCTGATCTTTTGAGTCTATATTGACTCGAACTATGCACTCCTTGTGGGCACTATGCGCTCCTTGCACGAGGAATCTCATAAGAGAAACAAATGAAACTTACAGAAACATCAAAGGTTTCCACACTTAACCATGAAAAACATATTCATGCATAAAATATACATAAACAGATAAAACACAAAGAGCATAAAGAAACATCACATGCACTAAAATAATTCAAATGAACACAACACCATACAATTGGAATCAAACCTCTCTTCTTGTATTCATTCAGTAAAATATGTACATGGACTCATATAGCTCTCTGAAACTCTTCATAAGTTTCAACAACTCTTTCAACAGCAATAAAAATAACATTCAGCAACCTCATTTGGGCATACAATACATATATTTATGCATCGAGGGGCTTCTCGAGCCTTCCCTCTAGACTACCTTAGAGATATCCTATCATAGTATTACATTCATCTACTAAGGAATATTACATTGAATGGAAATTAAATGCAGATATGAGTCGATAATCAGTGTATGTACAACATTATATGATAATTAAAACAATTACAACTTCAGCGGCCTTATGTGATGGCTCTTGCCTAAAAATATTTAAAAGCTTTAAACTACAATATTTTCAAAAAAGAATCACACTTCCTCCTTGGAATTCAAAAACAATTTGAAATATGTGCATTGGGTGTTGATTTGTCCTCCACCTAGCCTCTTTAAATGTTGATGGTGATGTTCCTACATCATACTCCTCTGGACAAAAATTCATGAACTCATGTCCATGAGCTCCTGCATTGTTTTCCATGCTTATAAATGTAAGATTCATTTATCCAACTATCATCCTTTGTTGGGTAACCCTTCCACTTCACCAGGTACTCAAAATAAGTCTTCCTCCTGGTCTTCTTAGAAATCCTCTGATCTATGATTTTCTCCATCTGTGGATTTTATGTTGTTGGCCTCTGCTTCTCCCACTGAATCACCTTATGATAATTTGATCCTCGTGTACCATCCATCCTATAGGGGTACAGGTCTACAACATTGAATATGGGTGATATTCCCACATCCTATGGAAGCTCAATCTCATATGCATTTGCATCAAACTTTCTGAGGATTTTATATGGTCCTATTTTCTTCATATTCAATTTATTATATGTTCCCCTTGGGAACCTCTCTTTCCTTAGGTGTGCTACAACTTGATCCCCAGTTTTGAAATGAACCTCTCTCCTTTTGTTATCAACTTCGATTTTATATTTCTGGTTGTTATCATGTAGTTATCTCTTTGTCTGATCATGAAGCTTTTGCATCTCTGCAGCAAAGTCTTCAGCTCTTGGACTTTTGAACTCATCACGTTTCAAATCCCTTAACTCTAAAATTCCTCTCGTATGCATTCCATACACTATTTGAAATGGACTTTTTCCAATGCTCTTGTTTGGAGAATCATTATAAAGAAACTCTGTTTGGGGCAGAATCTGATCCCACTGGTTATGATGTTTAGTGACCAAACTTCTCAATAGATTTCCCAAACTATTATTTACCACCTCAGTTTGTCCATATGTATGAGGGTGATATGTTGAACTCAAGGAAAAATTTGTCCCTATCCTTTTCCACAAAGTTCTCCAAATTTTTCCCACAAACTTGGTATCTCTGTCTGAAACTATACTCCTTGGCAACCCATGCAACCTCACAACTTCCTTGAAAACTAAATTGGTTATGTGAGTAGCATCATTGTTTTTCTAGAATGGTATGAAATGTTCCATATTTGAAAATATTTCAACCACAACAAATATGGAATCACTCCCCCTCTAGGTTCTTAGCAATCCCAACACAAAATCCATGCTTATGGCATCCCATGGCATGTCTGGAATAGGCAATGGCTGATACAAACCAGTGTTCTGTTGCTTCCCTTTTGCATACTAGAAAACTCTACACTTTTCCACAATTTTCTTCACATCGGATCTCTTACCTGGTCAATAGTATGAAGAACTCAGTTATGCATAAGTCTTATCATGGTCAAAATGTCCATCCAATACTCCACTATGTTTTTCTTTCAACATGTTGTCTCTCATTGAGCATTTCAGAATACAGAGTTGGCTTCCTTTGATCAACAACCCATCTTGAATTAGATACTCTATCCACTGAGTTATATCCCTTAGAAAAGGGTTCTTGCATGCTTCATAAGCCTCTTTAAAATCTAGATCTTTACAATACTTTTCCTTAAGGTATTCAAACCCTAAGGTCTCCACTTGAAATTCCTGCATAATCAGACATCTTTTTCTCAAAGCATCAACAACTTTGTTAGTGCTACCACTAATGTGATTAATAACAAAAGTAAAACTCTTCATGAATTCTACCCATTTAGCATTTATTTGGTTCAACTTCTCATGTATGGTTATGAATTGTAAACCCTGATTATCATTGTACAAGAGAAACTCCTTTGGAATAAGATAGTGCCTCCACTTTTTCAGAGTTTGTACTACATCATAAAACTCTTTATCATATGTTGAAAATTTTCTCTTAGTGTAATTCAACTTCTCACCAAAATAAGAAACATGCTTATTGTCTTGGCTCAATATTGCACCAATAGCTACTCCACTTGCATCACACCTCACTTGAAATATCTTCTTGAAATTTGGCAGAACCAAAATAGGTTGTTATGTTATCTTCTCTTTTAATACTCTGATTTTTTTTTCATCTTCCTTTGTCCAATTAAAAGACTTGTATTTTTTCTTTATAGTTTCCATTATAGGTGCACAAATTCCACTGGAATTCCTGATGAATTTCCTATAAAAACTTGTTAATCCATGGAAGATTCTCACCTCAAATATGCTTCTCAAAGAAGGCCATTCTTTGATTTCCCTCACCTTCTCTGGATCCATCTTCAATTCATTTGAAGAGATCACAAAACCCAAGTATATGAGTTATGTCTTCATGAAAGAAAATTTCTTCATATTTATCAACAGCTTCTCCTACTGCAACCTCCTCATCACTAATTTCAAGTGACTTAAGTGCTCTTCTTTAGTTTTACTCAAGACTAGGATATCATCCAAATACACAATTACAAAATTACTTATGAATTATTTGAGTACTTCATCCATCAGTCTCATGAATGTGCTTGGGGAATTTTTTAAGCCAAATGGCATAACAAGCCATTCATACAACCCTTCATTTGTCTTGAATTTTGTCTTCCATTCATCTCCCTCTCTCATTCTTATATGATGATAGCCACTCTTCAAGTCTATCTTGGAAAAATAATTTTCTCCACTCAAGCAATTCATCAAATCATCCATTATAGGTAAAGGGAATGTATTTCTGATGGTAATCTTATTGATGGCTATAGAATCTGTGCACATTCTCCAGCCTCCATCTTTCTTTGGACTCAACACAGTTGGTACTACGCATGGACTCAATCTTTCTCTGAACAAACCCTTATCCAACAACTCTTGGACTTGATTCTTGACCTCTTCATTTTATTGAGGTTTCAACCTATATGTTGCTTTGTTTGGAAAAATTTCTCCTGGAATAAGGTCAATGTGATGACTGATACTCCTAATGGGTGGTAAAAAGTGAGGCAACTCATCCAAGACAATATCAGCAAAATTATCCAACAGTTCCTAAAAAATTTTAGACAGGTCATCCACAGAAGTACTTGTAAGGATGACTCTGGGATTTCTCACTGTTGGACACACCTACCACACTTAGAGGGGGGGGTGAATGAGTGTGGGGATCTTTTTCCCAAAAGCTTTCCTCTTTACAAAAACTCTTTAGTTAATATTCAACATTTATTCATTACCCATTTTTGTCATTTATAACCAGTTAGATGAGAACATATATCAGCAATATATCATCATCAAGTCATCACTACAAGGAACACAAAGAACACAAGATATATGTACAATTTTTCTTTTTATTATGGACAACAATCCAGGGGTTTATCAGCAACAAATGAATAGAGTACAACTCTATAAGAGCACCATCTCCATAATGCAAGACTCAACTTACACCCTCAGCACCAACTTAGATGAGGCAACAATCCTCAATAGATATCAATATGTCAACAGGTACGCGACCTGTCAGTAGTGCGGCCAGCATGTGCACACGCTCTAGCTCACTACAGCCCGTGTATGCATGCGGTCAGTGTATACAAAAACCTGTGTATACCTTCTGAGCTGTTAGGGTTTGTCCTTCAAGATCAACTTAGATTCTGTGCAATCAATATATCATTCTCTTATGTCTCTAACTATCCAATCTTACCACCAACCAGTCACAACACATCCAAGCTCTCCAATATCTTTCTCATGCTCCACAACAAATCAATATGAATGCTATCTCAATCATGTCTAAACAACTAGTATACCATAGAAATCATGTCACCACTGAATCACAAGAGCATTGATCACTCCATCAACCAAATCATCCAAACTGAACCATATCATAGAAGCCATAGCAATAATTCCCTAAGCATTCACAACACATCAAGCAATAACATCCATCAAGAAAATAATGTAACCATACCAGTGTCTCAGTGATAGATCTGAGGCCATAGAATGTATATCTGGAACCCGCCTCATCATCCAAGAGCTTGGCACCAGCTCAAACACAAATCTCCATGATTTTATCCACTATACACAATCAACCCGCATACATACTCACCCTATACATAGCCAGCCTACGTATACCTTCAATGTATATGCACCCTGTTATCGCACGGTTTGTAGGAAGGGTTTAGGCAGCTTGAGTCAAGGCTTAAAACCGACGTAACAGGAGCTTCCCCACCCACTGTCACCTCGATGGGGGGCTCTTTCTATTTAGGAGGGCTAGCCCAAGGGAGACGTCCCTATGTAATCTGTTTTTTTAAAGGGGCAAAGGTATAATGGATCAAAGTGATAGTGATAGGTTCCCTTTACAGATTACTGCCAAAGATGAGATAGTTAAGAAGAATGTCTTCCACTGGATGGCACCTGTTTGCGAGACAAGACAAATAAATCTAGAAATGTGCTTGTAGTGGGTTAGTACTTCACAATTAATGACTATCTTCAAATATATATGAGCAATGATTAGATATAATTATTGATGAAGTCAATGATTATCAAACAAAGAAAAAATCACTTCTTCAATAAGTACATCAAGAGATAAGAGCATTCAATGTGCAAATCAATCCTTGTATTATATCAACATGCAATAAATATCTCAAATTATCTCATACAAATAATGTTGCTGCGTCACCTATATTGTTGTTGCATGTATGTGACGTCAAGCACTAATCAATAGGTCAAAAATGAAGACAAAGAGTAAAACGTTTTCTTCAATAAGCTTGTAAATGAAATCACTAACTCAATGTCTATCATATGAGGTGAGAAAAGTCACAAAGTTGCAAGTCAAAACAAGAGATCAAGAAGGTGTGACGTCACCTATATAATTTATGTTGCAGGATTAGGGTTAGCTAGCCAAGAAGTGACGTTTTGACAAATTCAACCAATAAAATTGCAATAAACCTCTATGGCTATGATAAGATGACTAGGCCGTACCTTTCTATCCAAGCACAAGTTCAAAATCAGCAAGACGTCATCTTATTAGGGTTAATTCAAAATAGCTAGGGTTAGATGCTAGGTTAGTTAGGGTTTCAAATTAAAAGTAGTTTGAAAGAGAGTTTAAGGCATAAACAAGATCAAGAAGGTTTCTAGACTAGTGCCTTGGGTTAATGGAGTCAATTTGAAGTGAGACTAATGGTTTAGGAAGACTCAAACTTAAAGACAAGAGGGTTAGGGTTTGATGGTGTTGCTATGGCAAGGCCATCAAGTCTAAACCCTAAGAAGGAAAGACTTACCTAGGTGTAGCTAAAGCTAGGCCTAAAG
>ML780049.1:567599-578927 GCA_009831015.1 Picea engelmannii
TCTCCCAAATAATCAAACCATTGGCATCAATGACAACATGATCCAACAATCTCCCCCTTTGGAATTGATGGCAATACCAACATTGATGTCAACACCAATTACCAATTATTGATGTCAACATGTAGATAAGGCATGCTCTACATTAATAGTCGGTGTGACTATCTCTCCACATAAATCTCTCCCCATCAATAGACATCAATCACATCAATGTGATTATCTCTCCCCCTTTGACATCAATGGCAAAGGGCCATTCTCCTCTTGGGGCTTCTCCCCCTGTCTAAGTGCCTTTGATATTCCTCTAAATAATCTCTCCCATTTTGAACAAGGGATATCACTCTGATATAATGTTGAAAATACATCGAACATACTCCCCCTGTGACCATTGCTCCTCCTGGAATTATGCCTCTGTGCTCTTTCTTCAAATATAGGGCTCTTTTCTAGGTATGCATCTGATAAATATCTCCTCCTAGAATCATGGGAAGAAGAATGACTCCCCCTATGGGTATGTCTCCCCCTATCTTCTCTACAAGATCAACAATATGCTACCATATAATGATCATTGGACTTGTTCATGCATCAAACTCATGCCATACCAACCATCATGAAACAAAAGCGAATCATGAGTAAAATATCAACATGCCAACATGTGCATCTACCAATGTTCCAACCATGTGCATCCACCAATATTTCAACCATGTGTCATATCACTCATGATATGTCTCCATCATGAACCAAGTACCATAACCATGTATCAAACAAATACCAATTTTTTGTGCTAATCAAGTAATACCAACATCATAGTATCATCAAGAATATGCCACTCGCACCAAGAAAGTATATCAACCATGCATCAACAAGCTATGACTCCCCAATGATGTAGAACATGACTATCAACTCAACTCACCAACTATATGTCTCAATATGTAGCCCAACCACATGCAAAATGCATGCACCATGATAACCAACATATGCTTCCAATAATACATCATAAGATATATCAATGAAACTTCAAAAATTACCAACCATGTACCCCAACATTTTATTTTATATAATCCAATAGATGAGCATTTGATCAGCATCAATCCATACTCATGGGTTAGTGCCATGTACCCAAGATATATTTTACATCATCACCTTACATTATCTAACATAGAAACATGAAAACCTACAGAAAACAGTGTCAGAACCTGCAATAAACAATGTCAGACTCTGCAACACAGAGTTATACCATCACATCAAGATGAAACCCATGTGCATTGCCTTTTTCCCAAGGCTTTACCACATATACACAGCCTGTTGCACAACAGAGCGCGTATTTACACGACCTATTCAAGTTCAGTCGACGTATGTATGCGACTATCACCACTGTCACCTGCGTATTCCTCAGTAGATGACACTTTTGAACTTCCCTTCAATCTTTCATTCTGATCTGGATGCTCTGTCTTCTTCACCCACTTCTGTAGATGACCCTTCTCTTTAGAACCTGAGCTCTGAGCATCCATCTTTTCAAAGATTTCTCCCCTTCTTACTTCATTCCTTCTTCTATCCATGCTATGTGAAGTCCTCATCATGGACTTTCTTCTTGTGTTCCAGCACTCCTGGGATTTGTGGTCAAATCCACTACAGATGTAGCATCTCATGGTGTTACAGTGAACAGCAATGTTTCCTACTTGATCACATCTCCAACACCTCATGGTGTTATAAAATCTTCCATTATATCTCCTACACTCAAAATGTTTGTGACCATATCCATTACATGAATAACAATGCCCATGAAAAATACTTTCATACCTTTTCCTTGGTGTCCCAAAAGTAGTTTCTTTATGTCTTGCTTGCTTTGTTCTTTTGGAATTTTCCTTGCCTTGTGTAGATGGTTTCTTTGCAACATTGTCTTACTTCTTTGATGGACTTACCTCATGCTTCTTTGAGGTGATTGCTTCATCATGTGTATCTTCTCATTTGTATCCAAGACCTTATTTATCACATGGTGATCTTTGACTTTCCAATATCTCATCCAAGATTCTTGAGCTATTCAAGAATGTGTTTGACTCCTCTAACTTCTTTCTAAGGTCAACAATTTCAGCTTCTAGCTTACAACATGACTCTTCCTTTTAATTTATTTGATTCTTTAATAGTTCCTCTATTATTTTGGCTTCTTCAATTTGGGTCTTGAGATGAACAATGGTTTCAAAACTTTTTCTAATCTCATCATCTATATTTATGTCTTCTTTTCCATTTTTTAGCCTTGTAATCTCTTATTCCATTTCTTCTAATTGAGTCTTATTGCTCTCTTCTTGTTCCTTGATCATTTCTTTTAACTTCAAGATGTGCCTTAGACTCCTCCTAAGAAACTTCTTAGTGTTATCCGAAAGATAGTTATAGTCTATATAATAATGATCACTTCTATATCTATATAAACCTTCTTCAACTTCCTTTTGAAGTTTTAATAGATTTTCTTCGATTCTTTTCATAGGATAAATGCCATCAAACTTTACACAAACTATTTCTACATATTATTCTTCACTTGTAGAGAAAAATTCATCATCATCATTGCAATCAAGGGTTTTTGAGGGTTCTTTACCTTCATTTGAAATATCTTCACGATATTCCTTTTTGCCAACATCAACACATAATTATTTGCCTTCATTTGAAATGTCTTCAAGATCTTCCTTTGTGCTATCATCACTTGATTCTTTATCTTCACTTGAAATGTTTTCAAAATCACATTTATAAATAATGCATTCAAGAGTTTTTGATGATTATTTACCTTTGATAATCTTGATGGAGTGGTCTTCAATTTCTTCCTTCTCCTTCTTGATTTTATATGTCTCCTCTATATTTAGCCATAGATCCTTGGTGGAAGTGCATTGTCCCATGCTCTCTTTGATAGGGCTTGAGATTCCACTAAGAATGGTCTTGAGAGCCAATGCATCATTCTTCTTTCCTTCCCTTTGAGCTGCAAACTTTGACTTGTTCTTCAAAGGAACTGATCCACCAATGGTTGCCTTCCAAATAGCTACTCCCATTGTCTTCAAATGTAATCTCATCTCTATTCTCCAAGTAGAATTGTTTTCCTCATCAAGGATTGGAACTTCATCATCCATTTGTGTGTATATGGATCTCCTTCAAGCTTGTTAAGGCTTGTAGTGAAGGCTCGCTCTAATACCAATTGTTGGACACACCTACCACACTTAGAGGGGGGGGTGAATGAGTGTGGGGCTCTTTTTCCCAAAAGCTTCCCTCTTTACAAAAACTCCTTAGTTAACATTCAACATTTATTCATTACCCATTGTTGTCATTTATAACTAGTTAGATGAGAACATATATCAGTAATATATCATCATCAAGTCATCACTACAAGGAACACAAAGAACACAAGATATATGTACAATTTTTCTTTTTATTATGGACAACAATTCGAGGGTTTATCAGCAACAACTGAATAGAGTGCAACTCTACAAGAGCACTAGTTCCATAATGAAAGACTCGGCTTACACCCTTAGCACCAACTGAGATGAGGCAACAATCCTCAACAGATATTAATCTGTCAACAAGTACGTGACCTGTCAGTAGTGCAGCCAGCGTGTGCACACGCTCTAGCTCACTACAGCCCGTGTATGCACACGGTCAGTGTATACAACAACCTGCGTATACCTTCTGAGTTGTTAGGGTTTTTCCTTCAAGATCAACTCAGATTCTCTGCAATCAATATATCATTCTCTTTTGTCTCTGACTGTCCAATCTGACCACCAGCCAGTCACAACACATCCAAGCTCTCCAATAGCTTTCTCATGCTCCACAAAAAATCAATATGAATGTTATATCAATCATGTATAAACAACTAGTATACCATAGCAATCATGTCACCACTGAATCTCAAGAGCACTAATCACTCCATCAACCAAATCATCCAAACTGAACCATATCATAGAATCCATAGAAATAATTCCCTAAGCATTCACAACACATCAAGCAATAGTATCCATCAAGAAAATAATGTAACCATACTAGTGTCTCAGTGATAGATCTGACGCCATAGAATGCAGATCTGGAACCTGCCTCATCATCAAAGAGCTTGGCACCATCTCAAACACAAATCTCCATGATTGTATCCACTATACACAGTCAACCCACGTACATACTCACCCTATACATAGTTAGCCCGCATATACCTTCAATGTATACGCACCCTATACACAGACAGCCCATGTATGCATCAAAAAATAGGGTTTTCTATGAATCCGAGAATTTTTCCATCAAGATCTCCAACATTTCTGAAACTTTGATGCGTCCATGAGATCCGCCTCTCAATCTCTTCCTTAGAATAGATATTCAATCATGCTCAAGAGATCCACACGAATAAGATTCTCTCACAAGAAGCTCTCCATCAATACTCCAAAAGATATTCGCAAGAAGCTCTCCATTGATCCACAAAAAGGATGTTTGCTAGAGTCCATAGCTATCTTATTTATACTTTCATCCTCTAGGTCACTTAACCCATTTCTAGGTCACTTTAACCTATTTTCCTTATTTTAGGGTTAACCACTTTCCATAAATAGAAAGTTCTCCAATATTTATCATTTAAATATTCCTTCTTGATTTTGTCACTTCTCTTTATTATTTAAATAATCCACCTTGACTTTGTCACTTTTATTTTATCATTTAAATAATGATTTCTTCTTTTAGGTCACTTTGACCTCTTTGACCTTGGGGGCTTCAAGCCTTCATATGGGGGTCCTCCAACTTCATAAGGCCATAACTCTCAAACTGTGAGGAGTTATGTGAAATTCCACATACCACCGGAGATGACATGACAAGCACTATCCATCTAGGATAGTTTCACCAACAATTTCTTTGACCTTCATCTCATTATTCCACATACAAGCATGGGTCCTCCAACCATTCTTCTAGGATAACTCAATCTGCAAAGCTTCTTCCGGTGATGGATTTCACCATAAGGGGACCACTTTGGAGTTCATCCATTTGTGCACCTTATCAATCATGATAAGACAATAATGAGTCATCTTTTCAACAAACAAACTGTGTACCATCATGTATCAATGACAACTCATTGATCCATCTTCATCTATGAATCATATCAATGATCCATCTTTATCAATTGGTTTCCACTTTGACATCTATCATTCTCATCAAGGACAATACATATACATTGTTCATCAATCAATTACTTGACATCAAGCCATAAATAAATCAAACCATTTGCATCAATGACACGTGATCCAACAATCTCCCAAATAATCAAACCATTGGAATCAATGACAACATGATCCAACACTCACCACAACAAACTGCATCTCCTTTTCCTTCTTGAATTCATTCAAGAGTTCCTTCCCACTCATGAGAAGTATGCTTGGACTATCTTATTCCTTAATTGTCTTATCCTCCATTGGCAATAGCATATGTGTATGACCATTCTTCTCAAGGGTGTAAGTATTTTTTCTCCCATCATGTATGAAATTTATGTCAAATTTCCACGGTATTCCCAAAATAACATGAAAAACGTCCATGGGTATTACATCACACAGAATCTCATATTTATAACTTCCTATCTTGAATTCAACATTGCATTGTCGACTTACCATGAATTGGTGTCCCTTCTGCAGCCATGATACCTTGTACGAGTTCGTATGTGGAGTTGTCTCCAACTCCATGTTTTCCACCATTTTTGTGGATACCAAATTATCAGTGCTCCCATTGTCTATGATTAATTTGCATACCTTGTCCTTGGTCTTGCAAGTAGTCCTGAACAGACTGTTTCTCTAAACTAGTTCTTTTGCTTCTTTCTTTGGTTTTAAAAGAAATTTCCTCATCATGAGCGACTTCCCATCTTTCGCTTCTTCTGCCTCAACATTCCTTCTTTGAGCTTCGGAAATGTGAGCTTCTCCACCTCCTTCTTTCTTCTTCCTCTCAGGACATTCCCAAGACATATGCCTTGTCTTTCCATAGGCATAACATTTCACTTCTCCTCCTCTCCCTCTTATTCTTCCTCAAGAAAAATAGTTTATGTCACCATATTGTCCACCTCTGGAACTTCCTCCTCTTTATGTATGATTGTGATACTTTCCTGCTTCAGCTTTGGATTTCTGGAACTTCTCTCAAACAATTCCCTTGCCTCTCCTTGGACTCTTTCCTTTGTTTCGATGGATTTTTGTTCAGGCCATCTTCTCCTCTGCTTTCAATGTTGACTGATAAGAATATTGCACCATTCTCATTGTCATCAGATTGATTTCCTCTTGATTTTCATATCTCATACCATTAATATACCTGAGAATTTTTTCCTCATTGATCTCTCGATGTCCTACTATGATGTTAAATCTGTAAAACTCCTCAGTGTACTCCTTCACTGACAAGACATTTTGTCTCAAGTTCTATAATCTCTTGAACAGATTGATATTACAGTATTTGGGTATGAAGTTAAATTTCAATTTAGCTACCATCCTATCCCAATTTTTTTATTTTTGCTTACCTTTGTGCCTTTTGTCGGCTTGCAATTCATCCCACCATAGCGCTGCATGTCCCTATAGTCTGGTAAAAACATGCTTCACCTCCTTTTCATCTTTGATCTCTTCATAATCAAAGTACTTGTCTAAGGCCTTTATCCAATCCAGCAACTCCTCAACATCCAAGTTTCCTTCATACATCGGGACTTCCATTTTTTCTCTGGCTCCCATTTTTACAACCGCTTTCAACAAGTGTTCCTCTGCAATGTCTCCTTCTACAAATTATTCAACTTCCATTTCTTCACTCTCAAATTCATTGATATCACTAGCATCAAGTTATCTTCTCTACATTGTCTCCATGGCATCCAATCTTGCATGGATTTGCTTCATTTCTTCTTCCATGGCTGGATTTTCTACAGGTTTGTCCTTGTGTATTCTCGGTGGCATGATTCTGAATTTTCTTCACACAGAACTTAAATTTGGGCTCCGATACCACTTGATGTAGACCCCACCCTCTCCCAAGGTCTGTACGAACTCTCAGTCTAGGATCATTCTATTTTGGAGATGAAATTAGCTCGCAGACTCCCTTCGAGCCCAAAATCTCAATACACAAGTCCTTAAAACATTCTTCCCAAATGCTAATTTTCTTTTCGAGAGTACCCGAGCACTGGAAAATCCTCTTGGGAGACCAAGGGCCAAAACCGTGGGCCAAAAATCCAATCCCTGAAAGTTTCAGGACTTCAAGACTTTTTATCCCTCTTATCTCCCAATACAAAGCCCACAAACTGTCGAACACCAGGAGGCAAGATCAATGGCCTTTAGCAAATACCGAGATCGATGACTCAAATTACCTTATTCGAGCTTCGAGGATTATTTTACTATTCCCAACATACATACAAAACTTGTAAATTTTTTATTGTTGAAAAGCCACTTATGCCAAGTCTCAAATAGACGATCCTCGAGATTTAACCGATGGACGGTCCAGATTCCTCCTCTTCAGGCTTCGGTTATTTCCTTTGGTCGTCCACACGATGCAACTTCTCATATTTCCTGATGTCAAAACACTGAACAATTTCTCCTACCTCCACGTGTCCCCTTCTTGATCAATGACTAGGATGCCTCCAGGACTTCAAGGATTTTTCTCTCTGTCTATATGACAATTCAATTTCGTCGAAGTGCCACATCCCCGAACTACAAGATCTGTCACCATGTTTCCTTCTCCAACAGATAGGTTGGGATTGACTTTGAACTTTGGGCCTTTGCAAGTCTTCACAACACTGCACTATGTTTCCTCCGGATTGTCGAACCTTTGGACCTCTGGATCTGCTGCCAAGTTTCCTTCCTGTGAACAACTGTCCTGATCAACTCTAGAATTTGAGACTCTGGATAGATCAAAATTTTCTTCACACTATTCTCCTTAAGTTCCTATCCTTCATATCTTCTAATATGTTGATGTGTGTCCTCTCAAATGGATGGCCCAGATGAACTCTAGGTCTTCGGGACTTCGGGCGTCCTCCACTCCTAACTTCTTTCGAAGTGCAGTTCCACTAGAGTACTCGATCTACTAACACGTGTCCTTAGATATTGGATGACCATGATTAACTCCACCCTTTGGGACTTTGGGGGTCCAAACTTCTCCACACGCCAAATCTCACGAATGCACGAAGTCTGAAGGACTTCACCGATTAACCCTCGCACAAATATTCTTGATCCAACAACTATCCACTTTCCTACAAACTCCTGAATGGATCTCAACCGTTGATTTCCATTCATCGATAACTTATCCTTTGAACTCGATCCATGACTTCTCTGAATGAACAAATTCTTAATGACTTACATGGTTAAACCCCGCACTACTTCTCCATATCTAAGGGTGACAAAATATCTCGGATCCTCCCTAACAGAGCTCAACTATTCAACTTTTAAATAATAAAACTCATTCCCTCTCAAGGGACTCCGGTCGCTAATCCTTTTGAGCTTGACCACATGAGATAAATAGAATCTTGGGAGCCCTCCTCTGCGCTCCTCTAGCACATTGAGATAAATAGAATCTTGGGAGCCCTCCTCTTCTCACTATCTCTACTGATATTTCTTCCTTCGAGGTTTATAGACCTAGGGAACACTCCTTGCGTCCCTAGAACTTCCAACGAGTTTCATACTTAGAGATTTTTGAGAAAATCTCCTCGCGCACTTCTTGCACTCGTCCCCTATGAGACTTCTTCAACACTTCGTCTAAGTGTTGGCCCGACACACTCCTTGTGTTGGTATTCTCAAATATTTTCTCTCCACTCATGAGCAATTGTGCACTCTTTGCACTTCAACTGAACAGTTGTGCACTCCTTGCACTTCAACTATAAATCCACGTTATCTCTTCTAAGCTTCTAATTCTATCTTGACTTGGCCTACGCACTCCTTGCGGGCACTATGCACTCCTTGCACCAGGAATCTTAGAAGAGAAACAAATGAAACTCACAAAAACATTAAAGGTTTCCACACTTAACCATGAAAAACATATTCATGCATAAAATATACATAAACAGATAAAACACAGAGAGCATAAAGAAACATTACATGCACTAAAATAATTCAAATGAACACAAGACCATACAATTGGAATCAACCCTCTCTGCTTGTATTCATTCAGTAAAATATGTACATGTACTCATACAACTCTCTGCAACTCTTCATAAGATTCAACAGCTCCTTCAACAGCAATAAAAATAACATTCAATAGCCTCATTTGGGCATACAATACATATATTTATACATCAATGGGATTCTCAGGCCTTCCCTCTAGACTACCTTAGATCTATCGTATCATAGTTATTACATTCATCCAATAAGAACTATTACATTGAATGGAAATTACATTCAGATATGAGTCGATACTCAGTATCTGTACAATATTATATGATAATTAAAACGATTACAACTTCGTCGACCTTATTTGACAGTTCTTGCCTAAAAATATTTAAAACTACAATCTTTTCAAAACAGAATCACGCGCCCTCCTTGGAATTCAAAAATAGTTTGAAATTTGTGTGTTGGATGTTGAGTTGTCCTCCACATGGCCTCTTTAAATGTTGATGGTGATGCTCCTGCATCACAATGCCACCATTTTTATTTAAGTTGATGAATTTTGTTTGGTCCCCAGTCATGTGTGTTGAGCACCCACTGTCTATGTACCATTCATCATCTTCTTCTTTTTCTTCAGTGATTAGTGCTATTCGATAATCTTCCTAGTTTGGATTCTCTTTCCTTTTCCATACCATAGTTAGTTTTATGATAGGAGCATCTTCTTTCGTATCTATGTAATCTTGTGCTTTATGACCAAGATTATTACATTTATAGCATATAATATTTTGACCTGTTAGTGGATCAAATGGATTTTAATTTATGTTGACATATCCATAAGAATTTCCAGGTCTACTATTTACATGATTTTTCCTTGTATATCCATAATCATTTTTGTTTCTCACATAGTTGTTTATTGCACTGATTTTGCAGTGAATTTCTTTGTGTCCAAATTTTCTACAAGTATAAAAATGACCAAGAAAGGTATTCACATACATGATATGAAGTGACCTTCTTGGTGCTTCATGCCTTCTGAATTTTGGTCTTATGTTCCATTTGGAGGTGTTATATTCTTGTTGTTCTTCAACTCCTTCTTGATTTTTCTCATACCTGGTAGGAAAGGACCTTCTTGATGTTTCACCCCTTCTGAATTATGATCTTATGTCATGTTCTTGATGTTCTTCAATCTCTTCTTGATTGTTGATTCCACTTCTTAAGGTATTTTCATAGCTTCTAGAATTTCCTTCATCTTCTTTGCTTGATTTATCTTTTCTTGATGTCTTCATATTGTTATTGTATCCAAATCCTTCATTATTGTCCAGTGACCTCTAATTGCTAATAATTTCATCCATCTTTCATTTTTTTTGTTGTCAACATCAATTGATTTCTTATGCGATCCAATTCTTCTTTTAATTTCTCATGATATTATAACTTCTCCTTCAAGCTGTTAATTGTCTTTTCAAACTCACAATTTTCTTATTCACGATTTGACAATTCGATTTCAACTCTCTATCTATTTTTCTGATCTTGCTATTTTCTTGTTCATCATGCTTTAATTTCTCAATATTCTCATCATCTTCTTATTCACTTTCTATTATGTCTTTGCCTCCCCAGAAAGAGTCAAAGCATGTTCCTTCATCATATTCTTCTTCAAAATTAATTTCTTCTATTTCAGAATTTGTGTGATCATCATTCTGAGTTTCTTGAGTTATGAAGAGAACTTCTCTTACATATTATTCTCCATCCCTTTCATCTAAAGAGATACCATCCTCCTTGGAAAAGAGGCTCTTTTTCTTGTAGAATATTTTATTTTCTTCAAAATGGCATTTCTTAGCATAGTTTCCTATTCTACCACAATTGAAACATTTAAAAGGTAATTGAACTGTGTATTTGTTGGTTCCCCTCTTCATCTTTCTTACAAAATGTTCTTCTTCTTCATCTAAATCATCTACAGACATTTATTCTACCTTGTGTTCCTTTGTTAAGAACCTGAATAGATCTACCAATATAATCACCACAAATACTGAATACACAATAGATCCACAAAGCAAGATAGATGAACAATATAGAAAACCACAACTTTATTATATCAAACCCTTGAGGTAGGGCAACACCATACAATGGATCCTATTATGGAAGGGATCCTCTCTTGTTCACTTGCCTCTTTGAGGGGGCATCCTCCTATTGAGCTACCGCTCCAAATACAATACTTCTCTTCATGTCTCATTACATTGCTTAAACCCCTTTATATAGTGCTACCATCACCTAAGAACATTCTAGAGGAGGAATCTTC